>CAJHNH020000125.1:134835-387335 GCA_905116865.2 Candidula unifasciata | reverse complement strand
TCAAATGGTTTGGACATCTGTCAGAACTACCACCAGGTAATGGATCATCAAGAGTGCTGTCACTTAGACATAACGGCAGCAAAACTATCGGTCGACTACGCAAACCACGGATATCTGGAATATTGAGGTTTTTGAACAACGGATCAACATCATGGCACACGGTAGCAACTCGTAATTGCTCCGATCTTCTTCTAACTCAAGTCTGAGTCCGAAGAAGCTCAGCACAGTTCACACGCTCTGTAGCACCGACGAGGATCCTGAAATACATTGGGTAGATTTTTAATTCCAAATTTTTGCCCGGGCAGCGCCTTTTGGCTACTCTTTTCGATTTCCAATTAACAGGGGATTTTTTACGTGCTCAGCAATGTACACGTGCGTCCGATCTTACAACCCAATGACTAGGGGGGATTTATAGAAGTCCAAGTTCAAGTGAAAAAAATACCAGCCCTTACCGGGGATTCAACCCGGAACCGCTAACACTCGAGGCGGACACCATGCCTCGAGACCACGCAGCCCCCCCCCCCCCCACCCCTCCACCCCTCCTCCCAAATGGAATATTCGAAGCCGTAAATACGATAAACTACGCATAACATACTGCAGGGATTCCCTGGCTCTGTTCACTACACGCGTCTTAGGCACGCACCCGACGTCTCTTTCAAACCTGACGCTGATTTGTAGAACAGGACTAGGGAAGAAGAAAATGAAGAAGTTAATAAATGTTGCATGATCAACCACTGCAGTTAGCAGCACATTTGATGGTGATAGTGATGTGTAGGCGGCAACCGAAACCAAACAGCATAGCCTCGTTACTGCCTAAGCACCAACACTCCACATTAAAACAAATCCTTAATGTTTGCGACCCCCCAACGCTCCATTTCCAATCTGTTTGTGAGAGCTCCAAATTTGAGAACAGTACCACATCTAACAACAGGGGGTCAAGTCAGCTTGTTTGACATAATGAATTATTTTGATCAATAAATTATTTCAGATGCCCGAGTTTTTCCCCTACACCAATCACGTAAACTAGTCTGCCATTGAGCAATCCCGGTCCTGACAGAACTTGGTAAAAATCTCCCGATTCAATTGAAATAATTGTTAAGAGCAAGTTCATTTTTGCTTTTGGATGTCAAGGGGAAAGAACTCATTGTCGTGATCCGCGTCTGCTGTTGCCAAACTGCATAACTCGTGAGCCATCAAGAAATGCATGCGATGATGTGAAATTGGGCGGGGTTTTTTCCCCGGCAGCTTTTTAGGGCTGTTCTATTCTCTAGGGTGGGTCTCGTAAAAGCTTTGTTATAATTACACTTGATGCCGTTGTGTGTATTGTGGCTGTAAGTGTATTTGTCCGCTTGTTCGCTTGTGCGGTTTGATTAATGCGAATACAGTTAACATCGGCTTCGTCTTTTTTTAACGGGCTGTATCTTCGGTCTTAGATGGGGGTATATGTTTAGCCGCAAATCTGGGAGACAATAATATGGCTGTTATCGGCGTATAGTGCTTCTTCTTGAGTACAGGGTTAAATCTGTTGCTTATAATCAGTTTCTGCTGTTGGATGTCATTAGTCGATTGCGAGTATCATCAGCACAGTGCTGCGGATAGATACAAAGGTACTCAGGTCCTCTCCTGAGTAGCCACACACATGTTGATCATCTGATCACGTTTTTTTACGCGTCGATTAACTCTTTGAGTTCGAGGCGTTTTAGCATCAGAGGCCCAAGGGGTAGTCAACAGAAACGTAAAATAGGCGCATCTTTCGTTCATTGGGCTTCTAGATAGGAACCTGTGAACGTATGATGCGTTCCTTGGGACTGAAAGAGAAGCGTCTATTGCTCCTAATGAAATGTTCATGTTTGTCAGCTCCAGTTTGCACTCCTCTATCCATCAGGGTATTGATGACATCGCTCCAGTCCGGTGCATGACATGTCATAGTAATCATAGATAATCCGCACGTTCGTTACCCCCCAACACCGTTTCTGGATTACAAAAGGAATGATCTGTTTTCCCAGATGATAGTCTTATACTGTGCCGTATGGATACGAATCATAGTGCTTAGCCCTGGCGAGAGTCACTAGAGGAAATTACGAGATTGTAAATTACCCTCTTGTAAATGCTTTTTCATTATACAAACTCGCATGGCTTTTTTACATAAATTACTACATTGTAAAACATGTTGACTCTTCTTTTTTTTTTTCTCTCCTTCTTCTTCTTCTCTTTCTTCTTCCTTTTCTTCTTCTTTTTCCTCTTTTTCTTCTTCTTCTTCTTCTTCTTCTTCTTCTTCTTCTTCTTCTTCTTCTTCTTCTTCTTTTTCTTTTCTTTTTTTTTCTTTTTCTTCTTTAGGTTGCTCTGCGTACATTCTTTCTTACAACTGTTGATCTGTACGCTTCTACTGCGTACATTCTTTCTTACAACTGTTGATCTGTACGCTTCTACTGCATACATTCTTTTGACCATCTGTACGCTTCTACTGCAAACATTCTTTTGACCATCTGTACGCTTCTACTGCATACATTCTTTTGACCATCTGTACGCTTCTACTGCATACATTCTTTTGACCATCTGTACGCTTCTACTGCAAACATTCTTTCTTACAACGGTTAATCTGTACGCTTCTACTGCAAACATTCTTTCATACAACTGTTGATCTGTACGTTTCTACTGCATACATTCTTTTGACCATCTGTACGCTTCTACTGCAAACATTCTTTCTTACAACGGTTAATCTGTACGCTTCTACTGCAAACATTCTTTCATACAACTGTTGATCTGTACGTTTTTACTGCATACATTCTTTCATACAACTATTGATCTGTACGCTTCAACTGCAAACATTCTTTCTTACAACTGTTGATCTGTACGTTTCTACTGCATACATTCTTTCATACAACTATTGATCTGTACGCTTCTACTGCAAACATTCTTTCTTACAACTGTTGATCTGTACGATTCTACTGCATACATTCTTTCATGCAACTCTTGATCTGTACGCTTCTACTGCAAACATACTTTTGACCATCTGTACGCTTCTACTGCCAACATTCTTTTGACCATCTGTACACTTCTACTGCAAACATTTTTTCTTACAACTGTTGATATGTACGCTTCTACTGCAAACATTCTTTTGACCATCTGTACGTTTCTACTGCAAACATTCTTTTGACCATCTGTACGCTTCTACTGCAAACATTCTTTTGACCATCTGTACGCTTCTACTGCAAACATTATTTTGACCATCTGTACGTTTCTACTAAAAACATATATACATACATACAGCTTTAGACTTCCAGTTCCGACATTGATAGGGAATGGATGACGGTTGAGAACTTGGCTTATGTTGACCGTTCTCGTCACCGTTTCTCCTCCAATCTCGATGTTGCAAGATTGGGGAAAGTCTGGTTTGTAGCCGGAGCTACTGAGTTTAGTACTCCTGGTGGCAAAATCAGCTGTGATTATCGGTTATTGACTGAGTTCTAGATTCGTACATAATGGCAATGATGGGTGATGTATTTTTCTTCGTTGTGTTCCTGGAAAAGGCGTGTGCTATAGCTGCTATTTATTTTTTGGCCGTGGCTGCAACTTGGCCGAGGACATGTGGAGAATTGTCAGGAATATTTTTAATCTACTTATTGCCCAGCTATTTGTCGAATGTAGTTGATTTTCAGCGACGACGCCTGGTCTCGCAATGTGTTTAAGGAGGCGTGCACCTTATGGTTTGCCAGATCAAATTGTGTGTGTTTTGCTGACTGGGGACACTTTATATGGCTTCGGCATTCACTTGAAGTATCCAGCGTATCTGACTCAGTTAGTGACTGGAGTCATTGGCATAGGCGATTGAGCAATTATGGGCCAAGCTCGTTTGCTATGATGCCGGAACCGTAACGATCAACTAAATAACATACATACAGCTTTTGATGATATGTACACTTATGCATTAATGCATACTACACTGCTGATACGTTTCTTTGCACTACAAACTCTGTCTCTTAAGTCTACAGATTAACAATCGAAGTCTCGTCCTTTTAAGGACGAAATTTTTTGTTATTTGAAGCCCCACTCTGGCTTTTGCCAGGGGCCGCAATATAGGCAGGCCATAAATATGGCCAATTGTCTAAACGCGGTTTCTGTGACCTCTCCACGGCGATCCTCATCCACATGGTGGCACTTTGTGTCATCCGGTGTTTATCGCTTGTGTGATGTCCTGGTGGGGTAGAAAGTCAGTCAGTCAGTCAGTCAGTCAGTCAGTCTACAGATTGTGTACTTGTTTCTGGAAACTGCAGCAACAGCCTTCAGTTGTGATTACCTGGGCTCGTAAATAAAGATTGAACCGTTTCCTTACACATATTTTACATCAGTATTCTCCCGATGTTCAACTTATCTACCTAATGTGTCTTGCAGTCTCCTTGAATTACCCCTATAAGCCAACTCGTGCATAGACGTTTCATCAATTTACGTCTTTCCGGGTTTACTGTGGAATCTGCCATACACAAAATGGACAGTAGATAATACCAGGTTTGGGGGTACTGGGAATCGTTAAGGGGAAATAATCCGATCCCTGACGTATTGCGTGTCCAATACATTTCCCGGCTACATTATTCAAAATCAATACCCACAAAAATGATATCCGTGGCGGAGTTATTTCCCCGATGTTTCTAAGGTGGACGTCACTTGAGCCACCATAGAGCCATTGAGACTCAAAGCTGTTAAAACAATCTCAATTAGGGCGAGATGTGATCTCCCTTTGGTCAGTTCGAGGGCGCTCCTCGTGGGACAGCACTCACCGGGATTTTGGTCGCAGATTCAGCTCCCTGAGAATGCCGCCTTCTCCTCTGGTTAGCCGCGACATAAACCATTTCGACGTTACCGCGGGGTTTCTGGGATACAGGGGCCGGCGTAAGGGCCGGGGAAATGTGACTTGGAGAGGAAGAGATGTATTATTGTGACATTAATCACGTAGAGATATATATGTAAGTTGAAGGCTGCTTGCAGCCTAATTTGGAAGATGGGTGGATGCAGATGAACTTTGGTTTATTGATGTCATGATCGTTATTTCTGAGTTTGCTCAGTGCGTGTTCCATTGTACACATCCCGCCTGTCGTTCCCAAGGTCAGAAGTCATTGTAGATTGTTAATAAATGGGAGGTAACTCGGGTATAGTTTAAAAAACTTCTAATATTGTATAATGGGAGGTAACTCGGGTATAGTTTAAAAACTACTAATATTGCATAATGGGAGGTAACTCGGGTATAGTTTAAAACAAACTACTAATATTGTATAATGGGAGGTAACTCGGGTATAGTTTAAAACAAACTACTAATATTGTATAATGGGAGGTAACTCGGGTATAGTTTAAAACAAACTACTAATATTGCATAATGGGAGGTAACTCGGGTATAGTTTAAAACAAACTACTAATATTGTATAATGGGAGGTAACTCGGGTATAGTTTAAAACAAACTACTAATATTGTATAATGGGAGGTAACTCGCGTATTTTTTTTTTTTTTTAAATAACTATTACATAATATGTTTTAATTAGAGGTGACAAGTCTGTTGTTATCACAGTTGACGTCACTGCACATTGGGAATTCCCGTACGTGCTCAGTCCTCCGATGCAGCAACCACTCCAGGGTACTTGCTTGCTGTACCCCACCAGGACATCACACAAGAAATAAACACGCAGTGACACAAAGTGGCACCATGCGGATAAGGATCACCCGTGGAGAGGTCCCAGAAACCCCTTTCAGCCCTTATGGTCACATTTGTGGCCCGGCTATATTCAGGGCCCCCGGCAAAAGCCAGGGTGGGGCTTCAAATAACGAAAAATATTGCGTCCCACCGGGGTTATACGGGATTTCTGGGACTAGTCGCCCGGATATTCTTCTCCGAATAGTGGCTCTTTGTGCCACCCGGTGTTTATTGTTCGCTGTGCGGTCCTTGTGAGGTTAAACTTCACCTACTCATTCCTCCCCGTGACTTCCTTTGGTATCCATTTAATGCTAGCTCGATCTAGGAGCCAAGTTCGTATCTCAAAACAGTTCGGCTCCCTCAGGACCTGAACTAACGAGAATCTCGGACCCGCAGGCCAGCGTCTAGCCACTACACCATAATGGCTTCCGTGTAGCTCGTGTATGTTCACAAATCAGTTAAAAAGGTTAAGTCAGGAGATGTGAACCAGCGTCACCGCACACGGCTATAAGCCATAAGTGCTACGAACAGCTGATTAGAAACTCCGCCTGTGTCGCCGTCCGCACGCAACTCCGTAGCTACAACGACGTCCCTCCATTTACCCAAGAGTGTTAACTCTTGTACCCATTTCCTAGAGGTTGGGTGAACCGTCTGGTTTCGAACACCGGCTGTGGGTTGCAGCGAGTCGCATTTCTCTTTTTAGGCATGTCGAGCCCTGGCAAATCATTGCTGCAGAGGGCTTCCCCCTCCATTAGTCTCTATGCCTACCCACATTGGACTAGAGGTAGCTTTGTAGCCGCTTTGTGGTGCCCCAGTATAACTGTGTTGTTGAACGGGCTGTCTGTGATGTGCACCTGTTTGATCCTCACCCTTGATATATTAATCCAACAGTCGTGAAACGTAAAAAAAATGCATCTCTGTGATTGATCTTCTCTTTCAATTTCCACTCAAAGCTTTTATGTACGCAACTGTTGCCTCCGCCACTTATACCTCACTACACACACATGCCACTCATACATCACTTCTCATACATGGCATTTATAGCTCAATTCTCACGCATGGCACTCATACATCACTTCTCATTTCTCACACATGGCCCTAATACACCAATTTTCAAACATGGTACTCATTCATCACTTCTCACACATGACACTTATAACTATTTTCTCACACATCACTTTTCCCACATAACACTTATAACTCACTTCTCACACATGCTACTCATACATCACTTCTCACACACGACTCTTATACATCACTTCTCACACACGACACTTATACATCACTTCTCACACATGACACTTATAACTAACTTCTCACACATGCGACTCATACATCAATTCTCACACGTGCCACTCATACATCACTTCTCACACATGCCACTCATACATCACTTCTCACACACGACACTTATACATCACTTTTCACACATAACACTTATAACTCACTTCTTACACATGATACTTATTACTCACTTCTCACACATGCCACTCATACATAACTTCTCACACATGATACTTATAACTCAGTTTTCACACATGATACTTATAACTCACTTCTCACACATAGCACTCATATCTCACTTCTCACACATGCCACTCATACACTGCCGCGCATTTATGGAACCATCTTCCACTCGATCTGAAAACTACAAAGAGTCCCTACTCCTTTAATCTCATACTCTTTCATTTTATGATTACCGGTGATTATATGCCACCGTAAATGTAGTTAATAATTCACAATGCCTTACTACTTTATAATTAATTACAGTGTGTATGATATGTATGTATGCGTATATGTGTGACATGCATGCGTGTGGCGTGTTTGTGTATGTATGATTTTGTGTACGTATGAGTGTATGTACTGTTAACTGTATAAGTTTGTTTGTATTTCTTGTGGGTCTGTGTGTATGTAAGTGTATGTCTGTGTGTGTGTGTGAGTCTGTGTTGGTTCGTCTATATGCACGTTTTTATGTGCATATGTATGTGCGCCTGTAAGTGTGTCAGTGTGCGTGTCAGTCTGTGTTGTGCATCCGTATGTGTGTTTCTGTTTGTATGTGTATATTTGTGGATTTGGCTGCGTGTGTGTGTCTGTCTGTTTGTGTGTATCTATGTTGTGTCTGCAGGTGTTTCTGCGTGTGTGTCTGTGTGTCTATGCCTGCCTGTGGCTGTGTGTTTCTTCGTGTGTACTTGTGTGTTCATCTTTTTGATAATGTGTGAATGTGTCTGTGCGATGGGTGTGTGTGTCTGTGCGTGTATTTATGCGTTGGTGGGTGTGTTAGTATGTCTCTGTGTGTGTCAGTGTGTGTGTGTGCCATTATGTGTCTGTAGGTGTGTCTGTGTGTGTGGGTGCATGTGTATCTGTCTGTGGCTGTGCGCGTCTGAGTGTGTGTCTGTGTGAGTCTTGATGGGTGTCTATTATATAATGTGTGTCTGTGTGTGTCTGTGTAAGTGTTTGTGCATCTGTGAGTGTATTTGTATGTATGTGTGTGTGCCGTTATGTGTCTGTGTGTGTATCTGTGTCTGTCTGTGGCTGTGAGTGACTGTTTGTGGCTTTGTGTGTCTCTATCGATGTATCTATTATACGATGTCTGCGTGTCTCTGTTTGTGTCGGTTTATGCGTCTGCCTGTATGTCTGTGTGCGTATGTGACTGTATGCGTGCTTGTGTGTGTATCTGGTGTTTTCCTGCCTGCATGTATGTATGTGTTTGTGTGTGTGACTGTGACTGCATGCGTGTGTCTGTGTGGGTTTATGTCTGTGTGCGTCGGTGTGTGTGTTTGTATGGGTCTTTTTGTGCGGCTATATGTGTGTATGTATGTTTGTGTGTTTATAGCTCTGTGTGTCTATATGTGTCTGGGTTGTATGCGTGTGTGTTTTAGAGAGCATGTCTGTGTGGGTGACTGTGGGTATGAGTGTATGTATGTGTGAATGAACGTATGTATGCATGTATGTATGTATGTATGTATGTATGTATGTATGCATGTATGTGTGTGTGTGCATGTTTGTATGCATGTGGATGTGTGTGTGTATTGGGTGCCTATGTGTGTGTGTGTGAGTGAATGTGTTTGCATGTGTATGTGGGTGCGCACATATTTTACCACCCATGCCTTTGTTTTTGACTTGATATTTATAATATGCATATTATTACATGAACTTAACATGCTTTATTGTTGAAATACAACTGCTGTGTGAAAGATGGGAGTTTGGAAGGGCCGAATGTAAGACAGGCCTGCGTGCCTAAATTGTAACCCTTTGAAAATAAAGTTTGTTCGTTATTCGTACATTACTTCTCACACATGATAGTTATATATAACTCACATGGTACTCATATATCACTTCCTATTTGTAAATATAGCACCCATTCTCTCTTCTTATACAGCACTTCTAACAAAAACAAATCATTAATACACTCCCATTACTTTGATAAAGTATAAAATTACAAATGTTTATTTGCAAAACTTGCTGGATAAAGAGAAATTAATCTCAACATTGGATAAAGAAAATAAAATAAATTATCACATCATTCCTATTTTAAGAATACATCACAATATAGATTACTGTTTTCAAAAACTGGTGTGTGTGCACATGTGTTTGTGTATATGCATGTATGTCCGACCATATGTATGTGGTGTTATCTGTGACAAAATGTCAAATATAATAATATTTATGTGTGTGCCTCTGTGAGAGAGTATGCATATTTGTGTGTGCGTGAGCATGTGTATCTGTGAGAGAGTGAGCATATTTGTGTGTGTGTGTGTGTGTGTCAGCGTGTGTGCCTGTGAGAGAGAACGCATATGTGTGTGACTGAATGTGTATGTGCAAATGTTTGTCTCCATCAAACCACATGGCAGATCCCAAAAACCCTTGGTCTCCATGAAGATGTTAGCAACTGCCAGATATCTCTCATCCGCACTCACTCCCATGTTTACCAGTTACCTGGAGTAAACGATATTTATGACATTCCAGTACAGAGCTGGCCTAAGTTTATCAAGGTATTGGTTTAGGTTCAACCCCCGGCAGAAGGCAAGGTTCCAGCACTGCTCTGAGGTGAACTCATGTGGACTCACAGGTAGGCAAAGTGTTGGAAAATGAACAGGCAGAAATACTGGCTGATACTATACTAATGGGTGGTGAATGTATGCATGAAAAGCTAGATGCAGTCATGCCCCTTTGGGAGCAAGTGAACAGTGCAAAGGGCACAAACAGATAGATCATTATAGCATGGAGAGAATGGTACATATGGGACTGACCAAAGGATCTAGTCAACAATCCACATTCAGAGGAAAGGCAAGGACATACAACCAAACTGCTACTGGCACCATCGGAATTTGAACTCTTTGCTGGTTGCTGAAGCTGAGGACAGAGCGCTTATGGGAATGTCCAGAGTGCCCTGATGTCAGTATTTAGCTTAACATTATACACTCAGCTTTATAGAATTAGTACAGAATCATGTTCTGTGAAAGAAGGTGATGAAAGGAACTGATCCTATCTCAATATGTCCTAGCCTAAACATGTGGAATGCTTTATTTTCCCCACGCCAATAGCAGAACCTGCACAGGACTATTTTCCCGTTTTATATCATTGTCCTGGGGCATAAGGTGTTGCTGGCAATGAAAGAGTTGGTAGAATGGCTGCTCCGCCACTTATCGCAGATGGGTAGTCTGTGAACCGAGCCAGCACTGATGTGCTTAAATGAAAGGGAGGATGACTTTGGAGGCAGTGCACCCATCATCACTGATAAGAACAAGAGATCTGGGAGAAAAGATCGGTACAGCCATGAACAAGAAACATATCAGATGTATAAGAGGCCTTGTCAATCAGCAGAGTGCTGGCTCTATCAACGGAGTGGTGCTGATGTTTTTGAGGAAGAGGAAATCTGAGCGCATATAGACTTGTTCCCAAATGATGACTTGTAACACATCTTTACATCATAATAAACATTACAGTATTCTCCTACAGTTGCAGAAATCATGATAACATAAACTATATTTATTATTTGTTATCATTTCACTCTTCCTAAGAGAAAAACATGAAAGAATATGGCAAATAAAATTATTATAAAGTAAAAACATTATTCTTATTGTATTCATGAATTTCATTTCAACAACTAGGCTACTCATTGCTGTAAAAGTCGAGAGGATCAATTTCATTACAGTAGCTTTTATCCCATATGGCTCTGTCCCTTTCCATAGAGCAGCTAGCCACCTGACAAGAAAGTTGCACAAAATACAAACTCCAGGGGTGAAGTTCCTCCTCTCTACAGCACAAAGCCTGAGTAGTAAAAACCATGTGTCTCCCCTGCGGCATTATCCCTCTCTTGGCCTGCTTTGTTAACTCCAAAAGAAGGGTAACATCAATATATCTGGAATAATCAACATGCTGCAGCAGAAGAACAGTGCTCTGTCTGCCTGAGCTTTCCTCCTAGCCCAGCTGCCAACAGCTATCGTCATATCTCTATCTCTCTCTCTCACACACACACACACACAGAGGGAGAGAGAGAGAGAACAACAACTAACTTTATTGTGAAAGAGCTATAACTGGGCATGCAGTTGTGGTCTGAAAGATCAGCCCTTCCTAGAACTCATCTTTCAGACCACAACTGCATGTTATTAACAATGCATGCTATATTATATACAAATATATATATATATAATGAAATAATACATACATACATCATGTATCATATACACTTTGAATATACACCTACACATACACTCTTATATGCCCATACATACACAGACATAAACACACACCCATACAGACACACACACACACTTATATATACAACCTCACACAAATACATACATGCACTCATGTTCATACAGACATGTACTCAAACATAAACATGCACAATTACCATTTTACACACATGCAATGTCATACATGCATAAAAAGATAAACAATCACACACCCTCATACATCCACATACATCCACCCATGCATAATATAGAAATGTGTTATGCGACACATATTTTCAATATAATGACTGCATAAACATATTTTTTGTGTGGCTCCATCATTCTAATTCTAGTTTGAAAAAAAAAAAAGATTTGTTTCTATGCCTTGATGTGTATTAAGCATATGGTGCTAGGCCCACACATTTATAGCTGAATTTTCACTTGACTGAAGAGGTCAATATAAAGGTCAGCTGCCCTTACTTCCCATAACATTTTCGGCTGTCCTCTGAATAACGGGCACATATTATGTGAGCGGCGTGGGGGAAACTCTCAGCAGTGGCAGTAGTCGCCCGAAGTTCGCAAATTAAGTCGCCGGAAGTGCCCAAGTGACACGTGACTGAGGCCCTGTTTTTGGCCACCAAATTTTGTGCCCGTTATTTGGAGGATAGCCACATTTTCTTATATCTTTTGTAAGCTGGGTCAACCTCGTCATAAAATCCTCCTGGCTGGAGATTCTAATTTCTGACCAAGCAGTCAGCAGGTAAGTGCGCTAACCACTGCCAAAAAGGCTATCATATGTCATAGCTGTCACAGTGTGGTGAAAAAGGTGGAGACAGGTATGCAGAGTGGCAAGCATTGCTTCAGAGGTCCCAGGTAATTACCGTCTTTGGATATTTTTTCCAGGGCACGGCAGTGTGTTGGGAAATGAACAGGAAAACAGATTAGCTGGTTCTGCACTACCTGGTGGTATAAACTGATGCATGACATGCTAGACGTTGTAAGGGGCACTTTGGGAGCGAGTGTGGAGACACACACAGACAGTCACAGTCCGAAGACGTTGATGTAGTTAGGAGTGACCAGGGAATCTAGGTGGCGCTCAGCACTCAGGGGAGGGGTGAGACAGACATACAATTAAACAGTTGCTGGTACCATTGGAATTAGAACTCTCTGCTTGTTGCTGAAGACACAGAGCTTATGGGAATGTTGTGGGTGCTATGATATCAGTTCTCAACCCAAAACTCTTTGAGAGAGAAAAATAGTCTTTCCATTCTTGTATCATCTTAACTTGCTACATCAAGATGGATCAGCCATCTTGGTTCTCACCTGCAGGTGTACTACCATCTTATCTGACGTGTTAAATGCTTCAACCTGTTATCTGATTATTTACAAATTAACAAATTAATTTCAACAGAAAATAGCCAATGCACAAAAAGCACTCATGTGCAATCTTGACAAGTCTCTTTCAGAACAAGTCAATGGTCTCATCTTCCAGACTAGCGGTTCAGGCTATCAGTTTGGGTTCCAACTTCCTCGCAAATGCCTCATAACTGCTCTGTTCCTGTGCCGGCGAAAACCACAAAAAATGCTGCGCTGTCCCATGTGAAAACTCAAACAGATAGCAGTCCCTTACAAATCCAACTACTCGCACATGCATCAAATGCATAAGGCAGTCAGCCAGACTGCCAACACTTAAGAGTCTATCACTATTCAGATTCGATGAAAGCAGCAGTCACGACAAACCAGTAGGTGCAAGCGCATTACTGCATAATGCACACCGCCAATTCTATGGCAACCAACAATTTTCTGAATATGCGATTTAAACACATACCTCTAGGAGTGCAGACAATAGGCAATGCCCAGTAAATTCATAGCTCATAAAGTTGAAACATGCATTGAACACAGTAGCTGGCTAATGGAACCAGATTTCGCCTTGACCTAGTTTGACATGCTAACTCAACCTCTTCTGTCTTATCATGTTATTTTAATCCCTTCAGACCCAAACACACTGATTTGTTAACATAACAACTGTCTGAGACTGAAAGGGTTAACAATAAAGTGAAATTCAAACACAATTCTGAAAATTTTACATGCTGCCACTGCAAACAGTGATCCTGAGATAAATGTGTGAGAACCACCAAGTTAACATAACTTTATAGCTCTATCTGTAAAATATATTATGCAATCTAACTCACATTTGTTCCCATAAATGTCAGTCCCTCCCTGCCCTTACCCTTTTCCCCTGAGAACATTAAAGAAAATAGGTCATGACTTGTTAAAATTTCAGAAAACATCTGTAAAAACAAATTTTTTTCAGACAGGTTACTACCAAATTCATTTAAAAATGTATTTACATTTTAAAGTAATTTTTCGAAATATATAAAGATATATGAAAGCAGCCATCAAAAAACATGAGCAGGGTAAAGCATTCAATGCAGGACATCCCCCAGGGCCTAAAACACATGCATATATCAGGTGACTCATGCCGTGATCCCATGACCTCTAACACTGAGGCTTACAGGAAAATGTGACATAAATTTGCCTTTAAAAAGCCATTTAGCTCACAGAACACCTCCCTAAATACAAGTGTTAGTTACTGTTTTATACCCTGAAGACCTAAATGTTTGCACAGGCACAAATTCAGCCAATAGCATTACTGTGCATCTCGTAAACAGGTGTTAATTTTTCAGCTTCTCAGGGCAAAAAAGTTAATGCTAGTATTTACCACTAATTAGGATGGTGGAGACAGAGTGGTCTTAAGAATTTAGAGCAACAGTGTCAGTGCAGCTGACACAAATTGTGCAGGTTAAGATGTTTATTTTCCCCTCTCCCAGAAAAATTCATAGTCACCTTACCCAGATTTAAACTCGAGTCTTCTGCATGAAAGTCCAGCATTCAAATTACTTGGCCAGCTGCTGCACTTTTCTGTAACAACAGTTTAAATCACATTGTCTTTAGAGACTCATATTGCTCTCGGGTGATGTACTGCAATCCGTCAGATGGTACCGGTGACTTTATCAAAGAACACAACCAAGCAATTCTCCACCTTTTGCCAAGCAACAGAGCCAGATTTTCTTTCCATCCCAGGTTATAAGTCTTGATGTTGTAAGTTCTTTCATGCACAATCTGTCCATTGATACTGTTTACAATGTGGTACACAAAGAGACCACCAGTAAGAAAGAATCCAACCAGGCATAATGAAGTCATGAAAACCTGAACATTTGTCATGGAATCTCCACTATAAAAGATCCACGATATCATTGGAAACATTATTGTAAGAATGGATTTCACAGACACAGTTCCAAACAGGTGGTACACAAAGTCAAAGTTCAAAACACAAGAATAAGCACAAGCTAAACACATATAGAAAACGAGGCTGACATAGTATCTGTGATTGTATAATCCTATGCAGTTCCCAGTAAACGTGCAGTGATGGTCCCTTTTCAGAATACAAGTTTTACATGTGAAACAGTGAAATGATCTGGGGGGCGAGTTACTTTCGCAAACTGCACAGAATCGCCATCCTGGTCTAATGATGGATGGTAGCATTCTGCCTTTGATAGATGTGTTTGTTGTTATAATTAAGTACAGGTTCAGCATGACATTAAAATAAATATAAAAACCCATGAAAACATGAAAATAATATAATGAAAATCCCCCAGTGGGTGTGGCATGCGACTGCGAATGGTAGATCGAAGGTAGGACAATAAACAGTTCAAAAATGCCGATGCTATGAATTGAAAACAGTAAAAACGTGAAAGCGCAAATGTCGCTTCCAGTCTTTGGTAAGTATCGCATTAGTGATGAAACCATGTTCTGTTCTTATAAACACCCGTCTTCAGTAATAATGGCGGTTGCTGCGAATTATTGAAATCAGACGTTCATAAAGGCGGATTACAAAAACGAATCAAGCAAGATTCCTCATTCCAAGTCGGAAGTGGCTACAATTTGAACCCAGACAACACAAGAGTTCTAGCGAAACCTGAGAGTAGCTTCCCTTCACTGGCCGATGTTTGGATTTCGATTTGACTTCATTTGACTGAGTTAGTAGTTTTCTTAAACGAAACGCAGCTTGAATATAACCTAAACGGTATAGCATAACAAAATTTCAACACAGAAAATTCCTATGCATGCCTGTATAAGAAATTGACTACTGCTTTTATTCTTTTTCTTCTTCTGTTCCTCCACCGTGTACTGACACTTAGACACTGTTACTCAACTTACTCACTGTAGTTCACCCGAGATGTAACGTTCGTTGATGAGCACTATTAAGACTGATGTTCATTTCTGTAAGGCTGCTCTTAATTGCCATCACTCTATTTTTTCCGAGGTCTTCCACTCGCTTTATACCCGTGGCTCGCTGTGGCAGATAGTACAAGGGCATTTTTGTTAGGTGTCCAAACCAAACCACTTCATTTTGTTGTTCTTTGATGACCTCTAAGACTGGCTTTATCCTTACAAAACTGCTTTTATTAGAGATACTTACTAACATAGCCATAATAAGTAAGAACGTTAAAGTTACAGATGCAAAGCAGGAGGATTTAAACATTTTATTTAATCATTTAAATGAGCTATTATTGTAATTGATATTTGCCGACGATCATGCCATTCTACAATGAAAACAAAAACCTCCAGCACAACATGAATAACCTCAACACCTGTTGCAAGAAATAAAAAAATAAAATTGTCTGTCTATGTACCACTTTTTCAGGGCAGGGGGTAGAGGAGTCGTGAGCCTGAGTATTTAGCGCCACCTGGCTAGTGCTGTCGCCACATGAAGGTTAGGATGTTTAATTTTGCTCCGATAGAAAAACCACATCGCCTTACCTGAAGTCGAACCCATTTCCCCTACATGGGAGCCTGACATTGTCAAGCAAATACTGAAGAAAAAAACAACAGAAATAGTAAGAGTAAATCAAATTTAACACCGTTCAACATATCACTGTTGAAGGAGAGAAATTAAAACAAGCTAAGAATGTTGAATTAAGAATCAACATCACAGCACTCGTGACAATTCCATAAGCTCTTGTTCCCATCTTCAGCAGCAAACGAAGAGTTCCAGTTCCGATGGTACCAGTAACTGTTTGATTGCATATCTGTCTTTCCCTTCCCTTGGGCGTTGGCCAGATCCCCTGGTAACTCCCCACAGCGCCATTCTCCTCAGACCATGTTAATCTGTTTCTCAGCTCTGTTCACTCGCTCCCAAAGGGCCCTCACAACACCTAGCTTGTCATACATCATTTCACCACCAAGTGGTGCAGTACCAGCCAGCCTATCTGCCTGCTCATTTCCCAAAACACCGCCTGGCCTGGAGAAAATATCCATAGGGCGCTAACTGCCCAGGACCTCTGAAAAGGGATACTTGCCACTCTGCACAGAGAATGCCTGTTTTCAAATTTCTCGACATGCTGTATGAGTCAGTTACATTCACAGCATTTGTGAACAGCTGATTCTAAAGCTAGGGGAAGGCAGCAGTGACTGCATCTACCTCCATTCTCAAACTACACATTGTGAAATCATTTATAGCCTATCTGCAATAGTAGGCAGTGCAGTATATATCGCATACATACTACCAGGGTATCTCTTGTACATCCCAAAATTACTTTCATAGCTTCATTCAGAAACAGAAAGCACTTTTGCCCAGAAAAAAAAAATGCACAACACATTGTTCTTTTAGGGTACACTCCATAAGTACTGTTGCCATTTTGTTTCTATGTTGTGAATGCACATGGCGCCACCTAACGACGGAGACATAAAGTTTGATGTTGCTGTCACTTAATGACACCTTCAGAAGCCACCTACTACATTTTCCTGCCATCCTATAATCAGTTGTGACTTACTTATTGACTTCCCTCGTAGATTTGTGCCTAGTACCAGAAACAAGTCTTGCTTATAGCAGATACTGATAGAATGTTAGTGCACTAATTTTTTTTTTTTATAACGTGGTAGGTGCCAAAAGCTCTTAAACATGTTCAGCATTCTTCTGACCTTGAATCTGAATGTACCAATAGACTTCTATGAATGTCAGTCAATACTCTGTTCAATGCTCTTTTTAGTATAAATGAGGATGCAGAAAAACATTTGTATGTTGATGTTTAATATCAGTAGTAGTTATTGTAATTTTGCGCACACACACACACACACCCTGCTCAAAACTAGGTTATATTTGCGATATAATTTGTTGAGTCCTCAACGTATATATCTGTTTTTTTATGAGTTCTCAGTGTATATATTTGTTGTTTTATGAGTTCTCAGTGGATATATTTGTTGTTCTATGAGTTCTCAGGTATATATTTGTTGTTTTATGAGTTCTCAGTGTATATATTTCTTATTTCCCTTGCTTTTCTTCACCTCAAGTAATCCATTAGCATAGCATACTCCAGTTTTCCCGTGTTTATGGTTTGTGAAAAAAAAAGTGGATTTTCTGCTTCTGATTCAGGGGATAAGTTCTCTCTTTTTTATTAAATTGAACGAATAAATGTCTAAAACGCTTTGCTCCTTAGGTGATTGTCCAGCTGTCCAAATGGGACACAAGACCAAATTGAAAAGATACATCAAAGATGATCGACCACTAAAATTGAAGTCTTATGTGACCTCTCATAAACTGTATCTGGAGAAGGTCATGCTTGGCCATAGAAGAAATCTGTTGCATTACTGTGCCCAACATGGTACTGCTGATATGTTGAGGTAACTTTGTTGTGTTTTTGATGTTCTGCAAGTTGCTCTATAAAAATTTTTAACATTTTGAAATTGCAAGGTAGCCGGCAGGATGTTAACCATGCCTTGGTGGGCACCATCTCATTGTATGAGCCCAGAAATAGGCAAAGATACCTTTCTTATTATCATTTCCCTGCCATTGGTTTTCAGACAGAAGACCACAGGCCTCTTTGTGAAGACTGTAGGTGATGTGATGCATGTCTTTTGCTGTTCCATACAGCTTGGTTTCCATTGAGATGTTAACCAGCCAACTGTGTTGCTTGTTCACACTGGCAAAGTTATGAATCCCCAATCTTGAATCTCTTGTACATATGGCTGCAGAGTCTTGTGTATCCAGGACGCAGTCTAAATATGATGGTTGTGTACCGGACACATCTGACTCTGCCGCCATATAAATGTTGAAAGGGAAATAACGTGAACAAAATTGAAATAAATAAGTTAGTCCCAGGTAGATGTTGAGATGTGAGTTTTAGGGCTTGACATACGCTAAGACACATTACCTTATTTTTCTGCGCATAAGACAATATTTTTTAAAAATATTTTAAGTTTAAAACTGTGGAGAGGGGCCTCATACATCGAACACAAAGAGCTGTGGGAGGGGGCCTTCATACATCGAACACAAAGGGCTGTGGGAGGGGCCCCTCATGGATCAAACGCAAAGGGCTGTGGGAGGGGCCCTTCATACATCAAACACAAAGGGCTGTGGGAGGGGCCCTTCATACATCGAACACAAAGGGCTGTGGGAGGGGCCCTTCATACATCAAACACAAAGGGCTGTGGGAGGGGCCCTTCATACATCGAAGGGGGGGAAGCTCATACATCAAACTCAGAAAGAAAAATGATATATTAGAAGGGTTGGCATGTTCCCTTTTCGCAAAATTTGCTTCCTAGTACCCAATGGTATGAGGCTGGGTTGAATCCAGGGCCATGTTGTTAGAAAAAAATCCTGCCACTGTTGAACATTGAACTTGTTCTAGTGTCTTGGCATGTAAACACCCAAATCATTGTGCTACTATGGACAAGACAAAAGCCGTAAACTTTTAGAAAAGGAGAATCAGGCATTTAGAAGGTACAGAATCAGTCTCATGATAAATAGCAGACTCTAGACTGACAGAGAGGATAGGTATAACGATGAATACTTCATTGGGTAATGGTTTGTGGGAACAGAATCCTATGGACCGTGTTGGGTGGAGGGGGGAATCAGGTAGGGGATAGTTATTTTAGGATAAGATGATAGCAGTGAATCTTTCTATCTGTTAATGTATCTCAGTGTATCTGTCTGTCTGCCTGTTTGTCAGTCTGCCTGCCTGATTGTCAAACATTTTATGTCTAAATAGGAACTGATAGTTCAGATATAGGTATGTAGGGTAATTTCACCTATATCCACTCTCTCTGTTTGGTTAGATGTTTGCTGAAAATGAATTGTGATCCAAGTCAACAAGACAAAGATGGAAATTTGCCTCTCCATTTGGCATTACAAAGAGGATTTCTTGAAAGTATCCAGCAAGCTAGAGAAAGTAAGTCTGTTGTTAAATTCTAGATATGAACGATTATTATTTTATCCACATTCACTACCACTGAACTTAAGGTGTTGCCATGTGTGTGCAGTCTTACAGTGCATCAGCAGCCTAAGGGTACCTTTACTCATTGTTAGCCTGTGACTCTGGTTATGATCTGGCTTATCTTGTCCTCAGAAACAGCACAGACATGCTTCACCGGGCTTTTTTGCCAGGTCATGTAGCTGTGTTAGAATCAGAGACTCTTTGTTTTTCCTAGTCTGTACAGCTTGACAGAATCTTCTCTATCCATGATTCTTCCTTTATGTATTAACATTTTGCCAGGTCATGTAGCTGTGTTAGAATCAGAGACTCTTTGTTTTTCCTAGTCTGTACAGCTTGACTGAATCTTCTCTATCCATGATTCTTCCTTTATGTATTAACTTTCCAGTTGGTTTGGTTGTTCATTAATAAAATAACGAAATGTGTGAACAGTGTCGTAGTAGTGTCTTTATTAAGTAAGGGAAGTGTTGAATTAAGGGGGTGGGGGTGTCATAGCATAGTGTCTTTATTAAGTTAGTGTTGATTCTGTCAGCAGAGAGGATCTGTGGAAGAATCGGGCAAAGTATGACTGCCAAAAGAAGTTTATTGTGATTGTACAGCGACTGCATGATGGAATGCAGGCCGGAATCCAAGATAATAAAGAATTAGCTGAACCTCTCCCTGTCACAAGTGGGTGTGAAACATGGGTGTTGGTGTTGGTGTACTCGCACCAACGCTATTCACTATCATGTTCTTAGCTGTGTTCTCTGATACCTTTTGTGATGGAGGTACAAGAATTGTTGTCAGCTACCACATCGATGGAAAGCTCTTCAACCTTAAGCAGCCTAAAGTGAAAACCAAGGTTAAATCATGTATTATCTGGGGTCTCCTGGTTGTTGATGACTGTGCTATGGCTCAGAAGCAGATCTGCAATATAATGTGGACAAATTCTCAGAGGCCTGTACCAACTTTGGGCTTGCTATTAATATGGAGAAAACCGAAATCATGTACCAACCTACACCAGGCCAAAAGGATAGTTAACCAACCATTTGAGTAAATTACAAGAAATTAAAGGTTGTGGATAGATTCACATACCTTGGCAGTACACTGTCTAAAAATGTCACCATCAACAATTAGGTAAACACCAGGATCTCAAAAGCCAGCTGCACATTGGGCAGACTGTTCACCAATGTCTGGCATCGAAGTGGAATCAGTCTGCAGACCAAACTGAAGGTATACAGAATGGCAGTGCTTCCAGTGTTACTGTTTGCTTGTGAAACTTGGACTGCATACAGACATCATGCAAAGAAGCTCAACCACTTCTATACATTCTGTCTGATAAAGGTACTCAACATCAAGTGGCAGGACAGGGTCCTAGATACTGTTGTAGTGGATACAGCTGGCATTCCCAGCATTAGGTAAAGGTAAAGTTGGGAGATGTGAACCAGCGTCATTGCACACGGTTATAAACCATAAGTGCTCTGCTACCAGTACGGACAGCTGATAAGAATTGTCTGCCTGTGTCGCCGTTCGCACGTAACTCTGTAGCTACAGCGACGTTCCTCCATTTACCCCAGATTATCACGCTAGTACCAATTTCCTAGAGGCTGGGTGAAACCCGGGAGCCGCCTGGTTTCGAACACTGACCATGGGCTGCAGCAAGTCGCAGCTGGATTTGAAAGCGAGCTTCTTATCGATTGCGCTCACGCGGCCGCCAGCATTGATACCATTTGATGGGCAGGTCACCTTATCCTTTTGCCATCAGCTCCCAAAAATAATCTTTTGTGGTGAGATACAGGAAGGTAAACGCTGTCATGAAGGCCAGACAAAAAAACCGCATTAAGGACACTCTAAAGGCATCACTTAAAGCCTTGAGTATAAACCCTGACACGTGGAAGACTGCTGAACAATACCTGACTAAATGGCAAACATCTATCCAAAAAAGTGCAGAGACTTGCGAGGCATCTAGAAAAGGAGCAGCTGAACAACGAAGACATACTAGAAAAACCAGTATATCAGGACCTTTACCTACATACACTATTCCATGCCCTCGTTGTTCTAGATCCTTCCAGTCCCGCATTGAGCCTATGTCATCACCGGATTCACGGACAATCAACTACAGCTTCATGACAGAGGAACAAGAGTGGTCATCATCACTTGTGATGAACGAACAACAACAGTTATGTTAGAGAGATGTTGGGGGAATTTCATCTGGCTCTGCGTGTTCACTTGCTATTTAAGTGATGTGTGTTTTCAGGACAAGTCTTGGTTGGATGTGACTGAACTACTGTAATACAATAGTTGGTACTACTTGTTCTCTATTGACACTGAATTTTGCTACCCAACGTGACATCCTGTTTGTGCCAACTGGTTTAGAAGGAGGAGCACACTGAAGAGAATTCTAACCTTGTCCTAGGACTAGGAAATGCAACCCAAAAACTTAATATAATGGCAAGGCATGCCAGACCCTCAGCCTTGGTTGGCAGCTGGTTTAGGAGAGAAGCAACTTCATTCCTAGTTTTTATTGGCACCTCTATGGCAGTGATTCTCAGCCTTCCTAATGCGGTGACCCTTTAATATAGTTCCTTGTGTTGTCGCGACCCCCAACCATAACATTATTTTAGTTGCTACTTAATAACTTAAGTGGATATGTGGTTTTTTTATGGTCGTAGGCGACCCCTGTGAAAGGGCCATTTGACTCCAAAAGGGGTCACGATTCACAGGTGGAGAACCGCTGCTCTATGGGCTACGATTCCCAAGCTGCTTTCTTATAACACAGTGAAATACTATCCTCAGGAAAGATTGAAAGGAAAGGTGCCAGCAACAGTAACAGCAACAAGCTATATCTATTCATTGTTGGATCTCGGCCCTGAGCTTTCAGAATCACATGGCATCAATTTCTGTTGAACTTGTCATCAGTGTCACTTTTGCTCTGAATTGTCTTGTTGGTTAATCTATGTTAGCTATCATCCTAGATTTTGTCATTTATCAAACTTTTTCATTATCAGTCTTAACAAAACTGGTCATCTGTACTGACAGCTGTTACCTATGCTTCCTCCAACTTACTTAATGTTGTGATCATAAAAAGACTTAAATGGCATGACATAATTGATATTGCAGAGCTTGGTGGCAGAACTAAACAAGTTCAGCTCAGTCAAGAGGTGAGGACAGGATGCTGGCACTGGACAAAACACATATTGAGAAAATCTGTTAATAATGACTGGGAAGTCTTTCTTTCTGGAACTCACAGGAAAAAGAAACAGAGGAGACCAAACAACACAAGAAGAAGAGAATTAGAAACAGAGATGAGTGAGAGGGCCTGTGGAGCTGTAGGATATGGCACAAAATTGGAGGACTTGGCGAGATTTGATTGAGAGGATAAAGAGCAGAAAAAGTAGTTGTACTTTTGGAGAATGATCCAACACACACAAACAAAAAATGTGATGAAATACACAAACAGCAAAAGGACATCCCACCAACCAGTCTTTATCTACAGACAAGATTCTTTACTGCAGAAACACAGTATGATCATAAAATAATTAATTCTGAAGATGAATTAAAGGTGACAGTAATAGTTTCTTTTGTCTGTGTATATTTGTGTGGACCATTTGCTTAGAATACCTTGGACAGCCAAAAAGAGCAACCAAGAGGTTTTGAAAGAGGCGGGAGCCCGAAGACAACTTATCACAGACATCAGAAGGAGACAGTCATCATTTTTCGGCCATGTTATGAGAAGAGGGAAAATAGAACATGTTGTGACCACTGGAAAGATATGTGGAAGGAGAGATAGAGGAAGACAGCGAGAGAAGATGCTTGACAGTCTTGTTGCATGGCATGGAGGTGTGTCGGCACACGAACTGATACATGCTGCATGAGATCGCAGATTATGGAGAGACACCTGATGAAGATGTTGATGATATTTTATTTCACTGTTCTTACCATTTGCTCCCTATTTTATTTTATTTTTTACTGTCTTCTTCTTCAGCATTCCAAGTCCTTGAGGTTCATTGCCCACCTCCATTTATCTCTCTGACTGACCTTCTTTCCATTGGGTAACTCCAAGTGTTGAAGCTCAGCCTGTATATCTCTGAGCTGTGTTCTTAGTCTGTTCCCATTTAGCTCTTTCATTTACGTAGTTTTTATCTCTCTGTTGTCTGCCATTTTCTATCTATGCCCCAACCATTGCAGTGCAGTCTATTTGTCCTTATGCCATCTATAATTGATGATGATTTAAACAAGATTATTAGTGCTGTTGCTGCTTCTTATTCTTCATTCTCTGCTGTTTGCATCTTAAATGGGTCCAAAGGTGTAATGGACCTTTTTTTCTTCTTATCATTCACTAGCTGTAAACTCCAACAGAAAGGTCTGGTTGTTCATCCACTTCTTGACTCTAGTCCCGCTCTAGAACCTAAGTGTTGCCTGCAAATCTGTTTCAGGTTTTTCATTCCTTGCCTATCAGGATAAACTTTGAAGGAAGCTCCCAATTAGTAACATCTTACGGCATGCTTGTTGTGAAGGCAGTGCGTGTATTCTTGTTCTCCCCATAATAGGGCCCTAGAAACTGCACAGGCAGTGTACTGGACCTCAATTTTGGTCCATTTTTCTTTAGTCTCATTTGTTTTTTGTATCATCTTATCAGTATTGTTTTCAGTATTTCTTGAAGATCTCAGTACCAAAGGCTTCAACTTTTTGTTGACTCTAACCAGCTCTCCTGGACATGGTGACACCTTTGTTAGAGGCCTACCCACTGGGACAGGATGTAGAGAACAAGGAAGGGGCTACAGGTCAGGACCTGTTGACATCCCTGAAGAAGAGGATCAAATCACAATTGTCATGTTCCACATTAAAGGTAAAGTAGCATTGTAAATAACAGGTAAAAACCAAAATCGTAATTAATTATCTAATAATTTGTTTGTGTGTCCTGACCGAGCCAGACTTTTCTTAAATGACCTTGGCTCTCAGGTCGACCCAACTTTGAGTAGGTACCAGTATAGTCAAGGAAAGTAAAGGTGACCGGCGCGATGTTGACTCCATCACCCACCAAGTGCGGATGGGTCTATAAAATATAGGTCTAGCCCTATATGCCCAAACATGTGATTGAGTGGAAAGGGGTCCTTTACTTTACTTAATTGTTTTTTCCTTATTTGGTGTTTAGTGTACTTTCTGTTTGTATTTGTTTTGTTAAATTTGGGAATATGGCCGGGGTTTGTATGTGCTATCTCCCCACTTTCCATAACATACATTGATAGCAGATGCAGAGAGCCAAGACGAGGATGATATTTCTGAATTTCTGTTTATAGATGACAAAGCATTAATAGCAGAAATATCTCCAGAGCTATCTCAATCAGGTCAGTACCCAGCGTGAGAAATCAGTATGAAAATTTGCACAGAATAAACAAACAATGGCAGTAAGTATATAACCATAAACCATATATTAAAAGTCAATAATACATAATCAAGTGAATTTTTTGGACTTCCGGTTAAAATGGACGCTAGACAGCGGCGCCGTTCGGAACAGAGGTAAATTTTTTGCTTCTGCCGGACGGTGGCCGATGCATTTCTGCTCCATTTGTAGACTGGATATAGTTTCGTCGCCCAGCTTCTGAGTTGAATGCATGGCGTGACCCTGTGAGCTGCGGATTACATTTGGAATGTTTTTTTTCGACTGTGACCAACGTGGTGGTGTGAATTGTAGATTCAGAAAATGGCGCGATGCCTGTCGTTCAATGCTGGCGGGGCCCGTATTCAAATTGATCATGCGGACAACTGCTGATCTGTTGACGACAAGTTCTGCTATCATCAATGATGAACTGCATTTCTAATGTTGGACTGTTTGTGTTAGCACTTCGGATGGCTACCATATGCTTTAATGCGAATGTATGCTAGATATGCTGAGACAGCTGTCTGTCAATCTTTCCACAAGGGACTGTGATAGACATTCTGAGTGTTTTTCGCTGGCACAGGAGCGGAGCAAAGATGGGGCAACCCGTTTGCTATGAAGCTGAAACTAAGACTATCTGACTACCAGACCAGACATCAAGTGAATTTAAATATCTACAGTAGGCAGGCCAAACAATATCTTTAGGCCTCAGAGATGTGGTTTTACAGAAGAATGTTTAAATTACCTTGGACAGCCAAAAAGAGCAAACAGGAGGTTTTAAAAGAGGCGGGAGCCCAAAGACAACTTATCACAGACATGAGAAAGAGACAGTCATCATTTATTGGCCATGTTATGAGAAGAGTGAAAATGGAACATGTTGTGACCACTGGAAAGATCTGTGGAAGGAGGGATAGAGGAAGACAACGAGAGAAGATTCTTGAGAGTTTTGTTGCATGGCATAGAGGTGTGTCAGCACACGAACTGATACATGCTGTATTCCATTGAATGCTTCACTCTGTTTGTGAATATTGATTACTCTCTTTATATATCTATTTATATTTTGGAGAAAAAAATTGGGACTTCCCACGGGCTCCTTTTGCATTTTTTTTTTTTTAGCTTTCTCTGGAAAATGGGTGAACTTGTCAGATGTCAGGCTTTTTGTCCCTGTTACAGAGCACATCTTTTACATTAATTAACACTGAACAAGTGATATACGAGAAAATGTATTTTAACAGCAACAAAACAGAGGAACAAAAAACATAAAAGCATGTATCTTTAATTTCTACATCCAAGATGAACAACAAAAAGTTAATTTTTATTCAGCATGGTTGCTTTGTCTTTTTTTTTTTCTGTTTGCTTCACAACATCGGAGTAGAAATCGAGTTCTGGATTGAGTTCTGATGTTTGCCACCTCATGCACTGTTGTTTGTTGCCTTAGATTTGCTATTTATCATTATGCAGGAGCAGTCTTTTGCTTGTTTCAATTTGCATTTTTGTTCTTCTCCCTGCCGGTGGTTTCTGGATAAGACAGCTGTGCTGCAACAAATTTCCTCCACTGTTTTATACAGCTTGGCTCTTGCCGGAATGCTAACTGGCCAGATCTGAGATCTTACCTAGTGCCCGTAGACAGCATGTCTGCAGAACGTTCAGAATTCTGTGGTGCCTGTCTCCATGGGCAACGTTCTGAGTCCCTGGATCTGCACCACTAGGTGATGAATTGATACACAACAAGGCCGTTTGGAGACAAGCAACGGAATCAGTAGAGAAACAAGATTATTATGGCCTGGAGAGAATGAGGCATCTGGGTGTAACCAGAGGGTCTGGCCGGCTCACTACACTCAGAGCAAAGGCAAGACAGATATATAACCAGATTGTGACAGGTACCATCAATATTGGAACTCTGCGCTGGCTGCTGAAGATGGGGACGAAGCATGCATGGGAATGCCCTGAGTGCTGTGATGTCAATTCTTAACTCAACTCAACTCTGAGGCCCTAGTCTTGAATCTGCCAATCTATGAAAGTGGTAGTGACCCTGCTTGTTGTCTTGTGTTACAGCGGCAGGCGGAAACAGACAGAAATTATGATGGTGATGATGATGAATCCTGGAGACAGAAGTTGAGTGAAGAGGCTTCCTTTGAACATGAGGAAGGATTACCCAGATACAGTTACAGTGATGGTAAGTGATACTTGTTGGTATAGTTTTACATTCACATTTGCAGTTATGCCTGGTGGTCTCCGTGGCTAAGTATTCAGGCTGTTTGTTTCTGGCTCTGAAGGTTATGGGTTTCTTTCACAGGCACGCCATGCAGTGTTTTAGGAGGTTTCTCTGAATCACAGATGGAGCTGCTTAGTTCATGCTTCTTTCGACACTTTTCAACAGGTGGATAACCATTCTGCAGAGAGAGTCTTATCTTTCTTCTTCTTAGCATTCGTCAGCTGGAAAGTTATGTTTGTTTGTCGATTTCTGGATTTTGTCTTCCAGAATTTGAATTTTGCGTGCACATCCATTTAACATAACTGGATTATTTGTTTGCAGACTGTTGGTTCCTTGTTTCTCAGGTGCATGCACTCTGAATTCAGGGGGGGGGGGGGAATAAACCCACTGACACCCTGCCAAGCATGTCATACAAGGCAATTAATTTGGGATGTTTACTTCAAAGTTGAAGTGCCTCTGCCTAAGAGGCAAGGAACCAACAGTCTGCATACAAATGAGTCAGATCCGTGAAACAGTAGCGCACATAAAAATCAAGTTTTTGAACAGGACCAGAAGTGGATGAACAACCATAACTTTCCACCGGATTATACAGCGGTGAACATGAAAGAAGAAGAATGTTAAGAGTAATGTGCCCATCATTGCATCTCACAAAATGTTCAGATATACAGAGTAACACAATGGCTAGTCCATTTACCTGCTGCTTCAGTTGCTTAGGTTCAGGTCCCCATACTGGTCAGTTTTGTGTGTGACCATGTGGGTGTAATTAATTTGTATTACACACCTTTTTATTATTTCTCAGGTGTTGTTAGTTTTAAGACAGAGAGTTCAGTATACGAGTTATAAATGATCTACACTTTTCATTATTTCTCAAGGGTTGTTAGTTTTAAGACAGAGAGTTCAATATACGAGAGAGAGAGAGAGTCACAAATGATCTACATTTTTTTCTCATCAATTTCCAGGAAGCTAGGATTTCACTATGCACATCAGTTTTCTACGTAATCTTCCTCCTTATCAATGCACTTTACCCAACGGTCAACAAGCTTGCGTATTCCTTCCACATAAAAGGTTTCTGGTTGATCTTGGAGCCACTTTTGCACCGCATTTTGCACGTCTACATCTGAGGCAAATCGATGACTCCGCAAAGCATCCTTGGGCAGCTCAAACAAGTGAAAGTCAGAAGGAGCCAAGTCTGGGTTGTGGAGAGTGTTCCAAATTCTATCTTGTTGATGGTTTCAGTAGGTGACCAGCCGTGTGTCACCCTGCATTGTCATGCAACAACAAAACTTTCTTGGACACCAGACCTTAGTATTTGTTGCGAATTGCTGGCTGCAGCTTCTTTTCCACTAAACTTTTAGATCCACAAAAACAGTTTTGCGTGATAGTGTACTTCCTCTTTATGGTGATGACAGTCTACGATGAATGTCTGAACCTTTGACACCCTCTGACCAGAGGAATCTTATCACTGCTCCTTATTCCTCCTTGGTGCAAACTTCTAATGGAGCCGCGATGGTCTGTCGGCAACAGAAGAAAAATGGCGGGATTAGGATCAAACTTTCATAGCATTACTATAACAGTATTACAATAAAATATGCGAGGCAGAAGTCAGTGTGGACAATGTAAGAAGAGTTATGTCAAAAGTAAAGATAATTTTTTACTTCTCATATATTGTGCTGATGTTTAAGCTTATCTGTCCACACTTTTTTTTTTCATTGTAATAAACTGACACAAATAATGTATGTGTGTATTGTACTTGATTTATTTTGATTGTGTTTTGAAAGCAGTCTGTAAATATTTGTGGTATTTCTTGAGTACAGAGTTAGATTGCCCTTGTAGTGTTTGTATTTATAGCAGGCAATTTGGTGATATCTTCGCAGTGAATGTTGCTTTCAGTGGGTCTGCCGTACACTCTGTCTCTCTTTCTGGATGTACAACTCTGAGTCTGGTGTCCCTCTGTCTCTTGGTTTTGCCCTCCTATTTATGTGGCTGTCTGTGTCACACTCATTCACATATTCATTTCCCGTCCTTTTTAGGATAACATTTTTCGTTATTTGAAGCCCTACTCTGGCTCTTGCCAGGGGCTGCAATATAGCGCGGCCATAAATATTGTCTAATGGCTGAATGCGGTTTCAGGGACCTCTCCACGGTGATCCTCAACCGCATGGTGGCACTTTGTGTCATCGGGTGTAAATCGCTTGTGGGATGTCCTGGTTGGGTAGAAAGTCAGTCAGTCAGTCACACTCATTTGCCTTTTACTTTTTCTTCATACATGATTTTTATAATTATAGTATGCCTTTTAATGTCAGAATATTCTTTTCTTTGCTCATCAGACGTCCAACAGGAACAATTCCATGAGCCAGCTGGTGATTGGTTTGAAGAAGTAAGAAAGGAGTATACTTCTAAGCGATCAAGAAAACTACACACCTTCTGGCGTGATAAAAAGCAGAAGATCAGTGATGTAATCGGGGGAACCAGCGGTAAAAAATCACACAAGCAGAATACTGAAAATGATAAATGGCAAAATGCACGAGAAGAAATGAAAAAACAGTACAAACCACAACCAAGTGTGGACCATTTGATTTTAAAGAAGAAACGTTATGAGAGCAAATTTACTTATCTGCTGGGTCATCTGTCTGGACGGACTTTGACATACGCCTGCATACCTTGGCCAAGTCCTGACATCAGTCGTGTTGTTGATGTGTTGATGTGTGATCTGCCGGACAACAAGAGTGCAGCATTTCACAAGTACCTTCGGGGCCAACAGATCCGCTGGCACCCTGACAAATTTATGCAGAAGCTAGGAGACCACCTACACCCAGATCATAAAGCAAAAATCTTAAACAGGGTCATGGCTATTTCACAAATTCTAAATGGTCTCAAGACAAAAGTGAATCAGTGATGTGTATGAAGGCATATTACTACATATACAAGTGATAGGGAAAGTCCAAGTACCACATATACAAGTGATAGGGAAAGTCCAAGTACCACATATACAAGTGATAGGGAAAGTCCAAGTACTACATACACAAGTGATAGGGAAAGTCCAAGTACTACAAACAACAAATGATAGGGAAAGTCCAAGTACTACATATACAAGCGATAGGGAAAGTCCAAGTACTACATATACAAGCGATAGGGAAAGTCCAAGTACTACATATACAAGTGATAGGGAAAGTCCAAGTACTACATACACAAGTGATATGGAAAGTCCAAGTACTACAAACAACAAATGATAGGGAAAGTCCAAGTACTACATATACAAGCGATAGGGAAAGTCCAAGTACTACATATACAAGCGATAGGGAAAGTCCAAGTACTACATATACAAGTGATAGGGAAAGTCCAAGTACTACATATACAAGCGATAGGGAAAGTCCAAGTACCACATATACAAGTGATAGGGAAAGTCCAAGTACTACATACACAAGTGATAGGGAAAGTCCAAGTACTACAAACAACAAATGATAGGGAAAGTCCAAGTACTACATATACAAGCGATAGGGAAAGTCCAAGTACTACATATACAAGCGATAGGGAAAGTCCAAGTACTACGTATACAAGTGATAGGGAATGTCCAAGTACTACGTATACAAGTGATAGGGAATGTCCAAGTACTACATATACAAGCGATAGGGAAAGTCCAAGTACTACGTATACAAGTGATAGGGAATGTCCAAGTCTTAGTGGTGTGGCATCTCCTTGCATTTATGGAATGAGCCCAAATGACCAAGTGGTATGACATCTGCCTGTATTTCCAGAGCAGGTCCAGATACAAAGTGGTTTAGCATCTACCTACAGTTCCAGAGCAGGTCCAGGTGGCATAGTCATGTGGTATAGTTTCTACCTGTAAATCCACAGCCGATCCCAGTGATTTGTTGATGTAATGTCGGCCTGTAGATCTTGAATTGTCTGATTCATTTCTTATTTTCTAGAATTTGTTGTTTTCAAAATAACCTGATTATATCACACATTCATCTGATTTCTGGTCAGATGTTTGGATGCCTATATATATCAAAGAACAAGCAAAACATAGTTCCAAGTGCAAATCAGCTCCCTTTATATATTTGTCTGCAGAAATCTAGTGCTCATTTCACAGGACTGTTTACTCAGAGTTGTCAGTTACTGAGTGGAGTGGAGGGGGCCTTATGTGAATGAATGAACAAACTTTATTTTCAAAGAGTCTCAAACTGAACCTGCAGAGCTGACTTACAGTTGTTCAAAGAGTCCCAAATTGTACCTGCAGAGCTGACTTACAGTTGTTCAAAGAGTACCCAAATTGTACCTGCAGAGCTGACTTACAGTTGTTCAAAGAGTCCCAAATTGTAACTGCAGAGCTGACTTACAGTTGTTCAAAGAGTACCCAAATTGTAACTGCAGAGCTGACTTACAGTTGTTCAAAGAGTACCCAAATTGTACCTGCAGAGCTGACTTACAGTTGTTCAAAGAGTACCCAAATTGTAACTGCAGAGCTGACTTACAGTTGTTCAAAGAGTACCCAAATTGTACCTGCAGAGCTGACTTACAGTTGTTCAAAGAGTACCCAAATTGTACCTGCAGAGCTGACTTACAGTTGTTCAAAGAGTACCCAAATTGTACCTGCAGAGCTGACTTACAGTTGTTTCAAAGAGTACCCAAATTGTAAACTGCAGAGCTGACTTACAGTTGTTCAAAGAGTACCCAAATTGTACCTGCAGAGCTGACTTACAGTTGTTCAAAGAGTACCCAAATTGTACCTGCAGAGCTGACTTACAGTTGTTCAAAGAGTCCCAAATTGTACCTGCAGAGCTGACTTACAGTTGTTCAGAGAGTCCCAGATTGTACCTGCAGAGCTGACTTACAGTTGTTCAAAGAGTACCCAAATTGTACCTGCAGAGCTGACTTACAGTTGTTCAAAGAGTCCCAAATTGTACCTGCAGAGCTGACTTACAGTTGTTCAGAGAGTCCCAGATTGTACCTGCAGAGCTGTCTCACAGTTGTTCAAAGAGCCCCACTCTTAGGTTTCAAATCGTTTGTTCGTACTGTTTTCTGATATTGCACCTTTCATCTCTTTTAGGAAAACGAGTAATTTCTATTCCTAAATTTCAAAGTGGTGACAAAAAAAAGGTGACCCAGCTAAACCTTTTAATATTCATTAGCAGAAGCAAATCTCCTGCTTGCCCCGGCTAGCTATCAATATTTCCAGGACAGTTGTTCAGGAACTCGACCTTCAACTTGCTTCCCAAAATACACCAACCTGACAACCCACCCTGACCATGTCTGTCTTTGCTTATCTTAAAGAACTTATCACTGAGTTCGTCAATTATTTTTTACAGTGGTTAGAAGTGTGCACAATCCTGTGCTTGTATTTGATAATTTGATGCTGCTGATAATGTATATTGTTACTTGATGTATAAATAAAATGATATATGAAAGAAGGAAGACTAGAACGGCAGAATGTTAGATGAGCCTGCATGCCGAGTTCTTAACATTTTGAAAATAAAGTTTGTGCGTTCGTTTGTAGTATATCCCAAGTCCACTGATTAACCTGCTTCCCTCCTGTATACATCTTCTCATCCTTCTTTCTGTAAAAATTCCATTTCATTCTCCCAACTTCCAGAGACTGCTGTCTTTTGAGAGTTGTCTAATAGGCTCTGTCTCACCCAAGGGCCTCAATGTCTAGCACAGCTTTACATTTAAAATGTGAGTTATGGCTATTGACTGTCAATCCTATTCCTGTGTAGATCCCACTTCCTGTGTCATACTTGACTCAGAGTTTCTACTGTCTAGACATGTCACGGATATTTCTGGGAGAAACCTCAACATACAGATAAGTGATTTTTGTATATTTTTGTTTGTATTGATATCATTATTTTGTTGTGTTATATGCTGATGAAGGCTTTCTAGCCGCAGCATTTATATGTCATTCATGACTGTGGTAATGTGACGTTGACCAGTTCTTCTTCTAATTTGGTTTGATATATTTTCATGGTTTGAATAAAGTTTATAGCTGCAATAAAACTATCTCAAGCAGAATACAATACTGAGTATATTATGTGGTCTGAAAGATTATTGATGTATCCTAGGAAGCCATACACTAGAAGAGATTAAGTGCACAGCTCTGTTGTAGTTTTTAAAATATACTATTGTATACACAAGTGATTTAGAATGTAAAATAATTGGTTTATTATCCTTGCATCGCTAGAGCCAGTGTGTGTCCCTTAAGCCTTGTGCACCCATATCTTGTATAGATGTGCCCCCACACAAGCTGTGTCATTCTGCAGTGGCGTGCCATGTGATTACCCCTCCCCCCCCCCAACCTTGCGCTCTCTCTCTCTCACACACACACACACAAATTATGTATTCTTGAAGTCAAATGCCATCCTTTCTCTCTCTTGTAATCTCTCTCTCTCTCTCACACACACACACACACACAGACACAGTTTGTGAATTCCTTAAGTTAGGTACCCTATACAAGCTGTATATTCTTGAAGTTGTGTGCCAACATAAGTTGTATATCTTTTGTGTTGCATATTCTTTAAATCATGTAACCCCCCCCCCCCCCCACCCTTCCCCCAAGCCATTGTATGTCACATATATCAATGAAGCCCCCTAGTGGTCCATTTCTATAGAATAGAGTGATTCTGATCTGCAAGGCGTGTAGTGTAAGTTCTTCTTCTTCTCTAATCCTGTACTGTCTTTCAGTGTTAGGATTTGAAGAGGCATCGAATGAGAGCCTTGGTATGTGCTATGTACGTACTCACATTTACAGCCTGTGCTATTCCATCTATCCATCGCTTGCATGGTTGACCTCTGGCTCTGCTTCCATTATGTCAAAGTGACAGGGCTCTCTGTGGTGCACTATCTGGTGGAAATCTTGACACAAGTCCAAGCCATTTGATCGGTTGTCTCTTGATGTTGTTTAGTACTTGTTCTGTCCAAACTTCTTTCCTGATATCCTCATTTCTGATCCCTCTCTTCTAGTTCCATTTGGGATTCACTGTAGACATTTCATTTCTGTTGTTTCCATTTGTCTTTTGTCCTTTATTATCAGTGTCCAGGTTTGGCAATGATAACCCAATGTTGGTTTTAAAAAAAAATATTGCCTAGTGTTCTTTTTTTGTGTCAATTTTTACATGTTCTGCAGAATTGGTGACATTTGTCCACTGATTTGATTTGCGTTATTACATCTGTGATCTTCTCCTCTTTGATTCTTCCATTGGATGGATGACATTATGCTGCATAGATACTTGGTGTCTTTTGCTTGCTTGAGTTGCTGGTTGTCTATGTATATCTTGATTGGTTCTTCTGTTCTTGCAGTTGTTGTAACCTCTGTGTTTCTTTTGTTTTTCTTGATGTTTATTTTCATGTTTTGTGCTTTTGCTGCTATTTTTAGATTATCCAGGTATCTCTGCAGCTCCTCATCTGTAGTTGCCATGAGGACTTGGTCGGCTGCAAAAATTAGTTCACTGCACTTATTGTCTTCATTAATTTGGGATGCTCTGCTGATGTGAACTATATATGTCATAAATAGCAGGGAGGATATAACACATCTCTGATGGACTTAGGATTGTAAAGAGAAGTGAAAGTGCCAGCTGAAATATCCTCCCATGTCATGTAGTGTAAGTACCAAGTGAAATATCCTCCCATGTCATGTAGTGTAAGTACCAAGTGAATTATCCTCCCATGTCATGTAGTGTAAGTACCAAGTGAAATATCCTTTCATGTGGCTGTAGCGGGAAATATCCTCCCATGTCATGTAGTGTAAGTACCAAGTGAAATATTCTTCCATGTCGCTGTAGTGTGAAATACCCTCCCATGTCATGTAGTCTAAGTACCAAATGAAATATCCTCCCAAGTCATAAAGTGGCAAATATTCTCCCATGTCATGTAGTATAAAATATCCTTCCATGTGGCTGTAGCGTGAAATATCCTCCCATGTCATGTAGTCTAAGTACCAAATGAAATATACTTCCATGTCATGTAGTGTAAGTACCAAGTGAAATATCCTTCCATGTCATGTAGTGTAAGTACCAAATGAAATATCCTTCCATGTCATGTAGTCTAAGTACCAAGTGAAATATCCTTCCATGTCATGTAGTCTAAGTACCAAGTGAAATATCCTTCCATGTCATGTAGTCTAAGTACCAAGTGAAATATCCTTCCATGTGGCTGTAGTGTGAAATATCCTCCAATGTCATGTAGTCTAAGTACCAAATGAAATATCCTTTCATGTGGCTGTAGTGTGAAATATCCTCCCATGTCGTGTAGTCTAAGTACCAAATGAAATATCCTTCCATGTCATGTAGTGTAAGTACCAAGTGAAATATCCTCACATGTCATGTAGTCTAAGTACCAAGTGAAATATCCTCCCATGTCATGTAGTGTAAGTACTAAGTGAAATATCCTCCCATGTCATGTAGAGTAAGTACCAAGTGAAATATCCCTCCATATCATGTAAGTACCAAATCAAATATCCTTCCATGTCATGTAGTGTAAGTACCAAATGAAATATCCTCTCATGTCATGTAGAGTAAGTACCAAGTGAAATATCCTCCCATGTCATGTAACTACCAAGTGAAATATCCTCCCATGTCATGTAGAGTAAGTACCAAGCGAAATATCCTCACATGTCATGTAAGTACCAAGTAAAATATCCTCCCATGTCATGTAGAGTAAGTACCAAGTAAAATATCCTCCCATGTCATGTAGTGTCAGTACCAAGTGAAATATCCTCACATGTCATGTAGTCTAAGTACCAAGTGAAATATCCTCCCATGTCATGTAGTGTAAGTACCATGTGAAATTTCCTCACATGTCATGTAGAGTAAGTACCATGCGAAATATCCTCCCATGTCATGTAGTGTAAGTACCAAATGAAATATCCTGCCATGTCATGTAGTGTAAGTACCAAATGAAATATCCTGCCATGTCATGTAGTGTCAGTACCAAGTGAAATATCCTTCCATGTCATGTAGTGTAAGTACCAAATGAAATATCCTGCCATGTCATGTAAGTACCAAGTGAAATATCCTCCCATGTCATGTAAGTACCAAGTGAAATATCCTCCCATGTCATGTAAGTACCAAATGAAATATCCTCTCATGTCATGTAAGTACCAAGTAAAATATCCTCCCATGTCATGTAAGTACCAAGCGAAATATCCTCCCATGTCATGTAAGTACCAAGCGAAATATCCTGCCATGTCATGTAGAGTAAGTACCAAACGAAATATCCTGCCATGTCATGTAGTGTAAGTACCATGTGAAATATCCTCCCATGTCATGTAGAGTAAGTACCATGTGAAATATCCTCCCATGTCATGTAGTGTAAGTACCAAATCAAATATCCTTCCATGTCATGTAGTGTAAGTACCAAATCAAATATCCTTCCATGTCATATAGTGTAAGTACCAAATGAAATATTCTCTCATGTCATGTAGAGTAAGTACCAAGCGAAATATCCTCACATGTCATGTAGTGTAAGTACCAAATGAAATATCCTCCCATGTCATGTAGTGTCAGTACCAAGTGAAATATCCTCCCATGTCATGTAGTGTAAGTACCAAATGAAATATCCTCCCATGTCATGTAAGTACCAAGTGAAATATCCTCCCATGTCATGTAAGTACCAAGTAAAATATCCTCCCATGTCATGTAAGTACCAAGTAAAATATCCTCCCATGTCATGTAGTGTCAGTACCAAGTGAAATATCCTCCCATGTCATGTAGTGTCAGTACCAAGTGAAATATCCTCCCATGTCATGTAAGTTCCAAGCGAAATAGAGGTCCTGGATAGTAAGCATCCTTTGGATATTTTCTACATGCTGATTTGTTGGGAAATGAGCAGGACAATAAAATAATACCCCCAATTACGAATAAAGTCACAAACATTTCTACATACCTTCACACTATCTCGATGACTGAGAAGCACTGACTGGACACGGGCTAACTTTCAGCTTTGCGGCTAGTCACACATGGGTTTTGCTAAACCCGTGAATCCCCTGTCACTCGCCACACCCAAGGAACACTCGTCTCTCAATTAAACCATGTGGACCTTTTGCACTCGCCTCTGCCATCATCATCCAGCTCCTTTACGACTGGGGTAGGCGATCATCTGACGCCTGGTACAATTAAACAGCAAAAGGAATTTAGCACACAACAGTAATACTGACTAACCAATACGTTAGGAGGGATTGATTTTCACAGCTTATTGTAGCTTAATGTTGACCTGTGCTTATCATATGTTCCCAGAGGAGTGTTTGGGTGGGTCTACCAAAGATGGTTTCGGATGGACCCAATCCTAACAGATGTTTACTAGAGATACATTTGGATGGACTGAAGTCTATCAGATGTTTACTTGAGTTGTGTTTGTGTGGACCCAAGTCTTATCAATTGTTTACTAGAGATGTGCTTAGATGGACCATAGATATGCTTTGATAAACTAAGGCTCTTCAAATGTTTACCATAGTTATGGTTGTGGACAGTTTTAACAAAGGGAACAGACCAATCCAACCTCATAAGTCTTACTCTTGGCCTCCACTGGCCATAAATTCCTTTGGAAAGTCCTGGTTGTTTGTCCATAAATCTGGGCTCATAGTTCAGTATCTATTGTTTGCGAAGCACTATCGCTTTACTATCCTACTGTAGTATTTGCCACTTGCATGCAGTTTATCTCTCTCCATATCCTGCTGCTATTGTTCTGACAATACAGTAAGTTTACAGTCGAGATTCCTTAAATTTTCTGTACACACCAGGACACCCTGGGGTGAAAGGAAATCAAAAGAGTTGACTGGATTGTCATACTGAATGTGCTGCCTTCTAGAGGAGTCAGAGATGACAAACCACCTGTTAGAAATGGGTATTACATGAGAATAAGCATGCCTAAACCATTTGTGATGCAAATAAAGAAGATGCTCCAACAGTGGCATTACAAGGTCAGGTGGTTTCTTGTACAGACAATGTCATGTCACCCCTAGTGGCATTGCAAGGCCAGATGGTACCCAGTGCAGACAATTCCCTGTCACCCCTAGGGGCATTGCCAGGCTAGATGGTACCCGGTGCGGACAATTCCCTGTCACCCCTTGTAGCATTGCAAGGCCAGATGGTACCCGGTGCGGACAATTCCCTGTCACCCCTAGTAGCATTGCGAGGTTAGTTGGTACCCCCGAGGACAATTTCCTGTCACCCCCTACAAACACACTCAAACACGTTGTTGTTAAGAGATAATTTTGCTAATTTTAACCCCGATCCCCCTTCCCCAGTGGTGACGCTCACACACCCGATGCCCCTGGCTACGCCTGTGTATGCTAGTCAACTCCTGCTGGCAACCTTGAGCATGGAGACTGCACTAGCATACACGGTCGTAAACTCTCTGGCTCAAAACCCACCTGTCTTACGCTACCCTTAAAATAAACGGCTAACACGGGCAATAAGAACAGAATGCTTAAATTGGATTTTCTCTTAAAACATCTTTCAATAAGAACATAAAAAATGATACGAACTTATCCATTGCCAGATGCTATGGTCTAGCAAGGGAATAATAGGGAGATGGCTTGGCCTCCTGCTATAGACGGGATAAGAACACAGGCCTGATGCGCGCTTGTGGTGATCGTGTACGTTGACGAATCATCGCTATGCATGCAAATCTGCATGGTACGTGAAGGCAAATTATACAACTGCTTATGCGTTTAAGCATGTTTATAATTATATTTTTCGAATTTGTTAAATAACGACTCGCCACCCCGAACAACTGCAACCTGGACGAAGCCTGTTGCTAAGTAATAGCTTGTAAACAAATAAAATGGCGGCTGTCTTAAGTTCATAAACGCGTCAAATGTGTAATGTAATTTGTGTAGGATCCGTTAAAATGTCATGTGGGTAATAACGACACAACAGGTATATCTGACCAGTGAATGTAACAGACTGTGCATTATTTGAACTTAGTGTGTCGCCATTTGAATAACACAATACAATGCCGCCCAAGAAAAAGAAGGGAAAAAGCAAAGGAGGTGAGAAGGGCCAAGCAGCAGCCAAGGTTAAAAAACAAGTACCACCTAGTCAAGCTCCCAAAGTAGGCGAAGAAACACAGGAGTTTTACCTTCTTCAGATAAAAGATCTTGAGGAAAGACTAGCCAGGTAATTCTGTTTTTATACGCTTTTATTAAGTTCGGTTTAGTTTGTCCTTTTTTTTTTTTTTTAAATATCCAGAAACCATGAGTTGGGTCGGTACTATGGATATCGCAACCCATCGGTCAATGGGCTAACCGAGAGCTGCAGCAGCCAGTCGTTCACCTCTCGGGTCCGAACGTCTTCTGTTCGAACAAATTCGCTTCGGCCAACGGTTTTTGTTTAAACTGGGCCAGCTTTCCAGGGCCACCAGCAAGAAATGACATGGAAGGTAAAGTTAGTTGTCGTGATGTTGACCAAATCAGTAGTTTAGTGTGGTTGGACCGCTTGATAACGACATAATTACAGTGGCAGATTTAAACCGAGCACTACCAGTCCAACATGTGTAACTTCAGCTATTATGTTCTACAAATCTATTTATAGCCCCCACTCTCTGTCTCTCTGTGTGTCCCTCTCTCTGTTTGTCTGTCTGTCTGTCTGTCTCTCTCTCTCTCTCTCTCTCTCTTTCTCTCTCTCTCTCTCTCTCTCTCTCTCTCTCTCTCTCTCTCTTTCCCTCTAGCTCTCGTGGAACCGTGGTAGTGTAGACGCTTATCTGTCAGTCCGATGGTCTTTGATTCCAATCCGCAGATACTTTTACTTTTACAACTTACTTTGGCTCCCAAGTCGACCCAGTCTAAAATAGGTACAATGAAATCAGGAAAAGAAAATAAATTATAATATAAGCTATTAAAAGCCTGAACAAAATATGGAACTGTGAACTATATAGTTTTAAAACCAAGTTGATTGAATATATGTATTTTCAAGTCTAATGTTATTTCAGTTTCACCGTTTGCCTGTGAGAATCACTAAAGGCGTGGAACAACAGTTAAACGCATTCAAAAATGAATGCCTGATGAAACTGATGTACATTAAATGTAATCAATTCAAGAAATGTGAAAAAAAATAATAAAGACAGCCATCAGAACAACAACTCACATCCGTATGTTGCTACACGATTCACATCCGTATGTTGCTACACGATTCACATCCGTATGTTGCTACACGACTCACATCCGTATGTTGCTACACGACTCACATCTGTATGTTGCTACATGACTCACATCCGTATGTTGCTACACGACTCACATCCGTATGTTGCTACATGACTCACATCCGTATGTTGCTACACGACTCACATCCGTATGTTGCTACACGACTCACATCCGTATGTTGCTGTATGACTCACATCCATATGTTGCTACACTACTTACATCCGTATGCTGCTACACTACTCACATCCGTATGTTGCTACACTACTCACATTCGTATGCTGCTACACTACTTACATCCGTCTGTTGCTACACTACTCACATTCGTATGTTGCTACACTACTTACATCCGTCTGTTGCTACACTACTCACATTCGTATGTTGCTACATGACTCACATCCGTATGTTGCTGTATGACTCACATCCATATGTTGCTACACTACTTACATCCGTATGCTGCTACACTACTCACATCCGTATGCTGCTACACTACTCACATCCGTATGTTGCTACACGACTCACATCCGTATGTTGCTGTATGACTCACATCCATATGTTGCTGTATGACTCACATCCATATGTTGCTACACTACTCACATCCGTATGTTGCTACATGACTCACATCCGTATGTTGCTACATGACTCACATCCATCTGTTGCTACACTACTCACATCCATATGTTGCTACACTACTCACATCCATATGTTGCTACACTACTCACATCCATATGTTGCTACACTACTCACATCAGTATGTTGCTACATGACTCACATCCGTATGTTGCTGTATGACTCACATCCATATGTTGCTACACTACTCACATCCGTATGTTGCTACATGACTCACATCCGTATGTTGCTGTATGACTCACATCCATCTGTTGCTACACTACTCACATCCATATGTTGCTACACTACTCACATCCATATGTTGCTACACTACTCACATCCATATGTTGCTACACTACTCACATCCGTATGTTGCTACATGACTCACATCCGTATGTTGCTGTATGACTCACATCCATATGTTGCTACACTACTCACATCCGTATGTTGCTACATGACTCACATCCGTATGTTGCTGTATGACTCACATCCATCTGTTGCTACACTACTCACATCCATATGTTGCTACACTACTCACATCCATATGTTGCTACACTACTCACATCCGTATGCTGCTACACTACTCACATCCATATGTTGCTACACTACTCACATTCGTATGTTGCTACACGACTCACATCCATATGTTGCTGTATGACTCACATCCATATGTTGCTACACTACTTACATCCATATGTTGCTACACTACTCACATTCGTATGTTGCTACACGACTCACATCCATATGTTGCTGTATGACTCACATCCATATGTTGCTACACTACTCACATTCGTATGTTGCTACACGACTCACATCCGTATGTTGCTGTATGACTCACATCCATATGTTGCTACACTACTTACATCCATATGTTGCTACACTACTCACATCCGTATGTTGCTACACGACTCACATCCATATGTTGCTACATGTCTCACATCTGTATGTTGCTACATGACTCACATCCGTATGTTGCTACACGATTCACATCAATATGTTGCTACATGACTCACATCTGTATGTTGCTACATGACTCACATCCGTATGTTGCTACATGACTTACATCCATATTTTGCTACACAACTCACATCCGTATGTTGCTACACGACTCACATCCATATGTTGCTACATGACTCACATCTATATGTTGTTACATGACTCACATCCGTATGTTGCTACAGGAAAGATGCATGCTGTCAAAGCATAGTCCTTGGTCCTTGACCTTTGCATGCACATCCGTTTCACACATGCATCAATTTATCTCCAAATGGCGTAGAACCAGTCATTCTGCCTATCTATTCGTTCCCTTGTGTAACTTTGAGAATATATCCAAAGGATGCTAACTACCCGAGATCTCTTCATTACTTTATATCTTCATGACTCGTTTAATCTTTCTATGGTGTTCTTATTATTCATTATTACATAATAAGAATAGAGGTACTGGTAGGTCGTGTGGGGGAGGGGGGGGGGTCTGTGTGCAAAAGCGAAAAATATATTGTTTGGCATCTTGACATGGAAAAACATCTGCATCATAAAAGAAATGTAAGTACATGCGAAAGAAGGCTGTAGAGAGACACGATGACCAACCCGACTACACATGCCATGGACGGACTGAAAGAAACGCTTATATTGGTATAGCAAGAGAAACACCATAATTTCTGCACCCTTTGTGTGTGTGTGTGTGTGTGTGGAGTGCATTGATGTGTGATTTATGCAAAGGTGTGTGAATAGGCGTGGGTGTGAATGCGTTTTTGTACGCCGCTCGGATGAGAGTGTGTATGTGGGGGGGGGGGGTGTTTGTGCAGGTGTATGTTCATGTGTGTGTATGAGAGAGAGAGAACGAGAGAGAGAGAGCATGTGTACGTGTATGGGTGTTTATGTCTCCGTTTGTGTGTCCTGGAAGCTGCTTCGTTGTGTTTAATCTGTACATTTTGATTTGTTGTCACTAAGGCTACTGCTTGGTCGGACTATTCCGATACTGGTTTGTTTACGATATTAGTGTCGATTTCTTCCTCTTCTCCTCCTCCACCTTTTTTCTTCTTCTTCTTCTTCTTCTTCTTCTTCTTCTTCTTCTTCTTCTTCTTCTTCTTCTTCTTCTTCTTCTTCTTCTTCTTCTTCTTCTTCTTCTTGGTCTGCCTCTTCTTCTCTTTCCCTCTACTGAGCCCTGCAGCATTGTTTTTGAGAGGCTGTTAGATCTTATTATTAGATCTTATCAGTTGATGTGAAAAGCTTGTAAGCCTTACAGTTACAGGCGTCGAACAACAATCATCATCATCATCAGGTGCCTTGCCGACTGGCGTGGGCGATCATGCCTCTCCATAATCTGCGATCTCCTGCAGCATGTATCAGCTCGTGTGCAGACATACCTCCATGCCGTGCAACAAGACTGTCAAGAATCTTTTCTCGTTCTCTTCCTCTATCCCTCCTTCCACAGATCTTTCCAGTGGTCACAACATGTTCTGTTTTCTCTCTTCTCATAACATGGCCGAAAATTAATGACTGTCTCCTTCTGATGTCTGTGATAAGTTGTCTTCGGGCTCCCGCCTCTTTCAAAACCTCTTGGTTGCTCTTGTTAGCCGTCCAAGGTATTATAAGCATTCTTCTTCTTCTGCGTTCGACATCAGTCATGCTAAACATTGAGTCCCGCCTAGGTCACAAATAGCACTGTGCGTAAAACTTAGGCCTGAACCATGGACAAGCAAGCCAGAGAAGGCAAATGTAGTCCTAAAGGTACCAGGGATCACTTCAAAAAATTTCCAGACGGAGACACAACAGAGAACCCTGGCTCTTGCTATGCTTGATGATAAGTATCCAAACACCACTTGGACTCACCAACGGCTCTGCTACAGATGCAGTCAGAAAGGGGGATTGTGGAATATACATTAAACCCCCTAGCAGTAGAGCAGAAACTCTCTCTCTCTCTCTCTCTCTCTCTCTCTCTCTCTCTCTCTCTCTCTCTCTCTCTCTCTCTCTCTCTCTCTCTCTCTCTCTCTCTCTCTACCAGCAGGTGACATCTGCACTAACTTTAGAGCTGAGGCAACTGCCCTCCTTTCTGCAGTCCAACATCTCATCACTCAAGAACACAGAGGGCACAAAATTGTTATACTTGGTGACTCATTGTCTGTTCTCCAAGCACTATCAAACAAAAAAAAAAAAAGACAAACTAATTTCAGATCTAAGGACCAACATTGGCTTACTCTCCAAGGAAGCAGAACTGGTCTTGCAGTGGATACCAGCCCACTGTGGTATTCAAGGAAATGAGAGAGCAGATGAGTTGGCAAAAGCTGGGAGTAATCTTCCACAACCTCATCCACCACACAGCTACAAGGAAGCATTCTTCTGTAAAACCACATCTCTGAGGCCTCTAGAAATTGTTTGACCTGCCTACCGATTGTCTAGGATTCACAGACATATGTTAAAACTGGATGTATGTAGCAAGCAAGAAACAATATTAGAACAACAATAGACTCATTAATGATTATTTTGTGTCACAGCAAAAATAGCAACGAGGTATCGCCGTGCTTACTACGTCGATACTTCGGTGGTGATGATATTGAGAAGTCCACTATTGCGGAGCCTAGCAACGTTGCTAAAGATGACTGACTCCCATTCTAACAGTAACGCTTTGTGTTGTCAGTCAACTTAGGGGTTGTACTTCCTTCTTAGTACAGTTTTACTTTCAGCGATCTTAATTGTTTCCTATAGTATTCGCCCGGTACACTTTTCTTCCTGGTTTAATAACTGGGAATTAATTCTGTTTAGACATAAGAATCGCTGAACGCTACAAAAGTTGCTGAACACATTCGTTCGTAATGGCGGGCAAGAAAAAAGGCGGCAAAGGAAAAAAGGGAAAAGGTAAAAAGGGAAAGGGGAAAGCAGCCAAATTAGTACCTCCAGCAGCTGCGCCAAAGCTCGATGAAGGAACTAAAATATTCTACCTTGTGCAGATTCGAAACCTCGAGGAGAGAGTTTGGAGGTAAGTCGATCATTCATAACAAACTTGTCAGTGAGCACGTCTTTTAGAACTAACTTTCAGCTATGTGGGAATATACTTCCATCAGTCTAAACTGGTTGAATCAGACGGAGCTGAAACCAAGGAGGAAACATCAGAAATGAAAGTGCAAGAAGAACACAGTTGACAACAGGATAGGAAATGAGCGGTCTGACTTGCAGGAAAGAAGTATTAGGCCCAGAGACGTCGCAAATATCAGAACTTTAGCCACGAAAGGGGCGCAAAAAACAAGACCACAAATATAGCCAGAGACTGTTGGCAACTTCGGCTAGCTAGCAGCAGGTTGAACGTGGTTGAATTGGAATTGGCTCGGGTGGCAAACTCCTTGTGGTCCGAGTTCATGCTCGGGGCTAGGCAAAAAAAAAGCCACATATTTCCCAGATTCACTATCATGGAGTTGAGGCTGACGGGTTGTGATATCCATGGTACTGAGCCAAAAGGTGAACAACTGATCGTTTCTCGATCAAAAATAAAAATAACAAATAAGTCTATTAGGTTTCCAAAATGAATGTTGACTTCAAGACACTTTAACTTTCACCCTGAAAATACTCAGATTTGCTTTTCGTTCCTCATGATGTTATCTCCCCTCTTGAATCACCTTCTCTTGCTCACACGCATTCAACTGTTGCCTCCAGTTTTGTTTTTTATAGATAGCTCAAAGTTTAGAGGTTGGCCTGTAGGAGTACGTGAACACCATGCAATAGAGAGAACATACCACCTCGGTCTAGAGTACCCTAGAGATAGCTGTACAAAATACCAGAGAATGAGGTAGACACGGCATAGGGATAGGGGTGGTGAGCAAGAATACACCCACTGCCTCCTTAACAAGCATCGGAAAAGCTTTTAGCGATTTTCTTCGAAGACGGAGTGCATCTGAATGAGAGGCAAGGAACCAGCCGTCTGTATACCCCTATCCCACCCACAATGGGGTCCCGAAACCCACACGGGGATGAAATAAAATTTCATTTTCAAAAACGGCTGGCCGAGTGACTAGAATGCTGTCAGACCCAGGTTGATGCCGAAGATCCGGTTCGAATCCTCACTAAGGTGAGATAAATTGTGTGTGGATGCAAAAATAAACACCCCAGCCTGTACAGATCGAGGCGATGCACTAGCCATGCGGAACTACACCCTGAGGTTCAAGACCTCCCTCTCACACACTGCCGTTAAAATGGGTAAATAAGCAGTTTAAAAAAAAAAAATAACATTTTACAACAAAATGGCAATTTGGCACCACGAGGACACCCACTTACCAGACAAATTAAATAGTAAAGTAAAGCAAAGGGCCCGTTTTCACGCCATCGTGCGTATTGGGCATAAAGGGCTAGATCTCTATTTTATAGACCGATCGACGCTTGGTGGCTGAAGTGGCCAATATCACACCGGTCACCTTTACTTCCCAGGAAATTGAAAAGCATCAGTGACAACCGTAGGCCCACTCTCTTTGTTATGACTGCTAAATGTACTGCTAAAGAATATAAAAAGGAAGAATAAAACAGCGTCAAATCTAAAGGTTTCAATCACTTTCTACCTTTCTTTTGTCTAATATCATCTGCTTTGTTAACGCTGGGTATCACCGGCGAACAGAAGATAGTAGGCTGAGCTCGGAGGCGTTTGTGTGTTGTGATGTTATCAAGTATTAGACTCAAAGTGCGGGGCTGCGTGGTGTCCGCATCGAGTGCTAGAGGTTCCGGGTTCAATCCCCGGTAAGGGTTGGGATTTTTTTCACTGAACTTGGACTTCTCGTAATTCCCCTCGTTTCTGAGTAGTAAGATCGGACGCCCATGTGCACTGTTGCGCATGTAAAATATCCCTTGGCAGTTGGAAATCGAAAAGAGTAGCCTAACGGCACTGCCTGGGCAAAATTTGGAGTCTAAATATTCTAAATAGAATCTAAATATTTCAGAATCCTCGCCGGATCTACAGAGTTAAATAGTTGTGATTCTTTATGCATATCCTTCCGTCGGTGGCTTTGCGGTCATGAACACAGTTTCCTAATTACGATATACTTGGTCTGATCGGAAAAATTTAGTTTGGCTGCATACTGCCAAATGTTTATTTTGATAACCGCATGAGCTTCCACTGTTTAAGTTTCCATGGCAAACTAGTGAGCAAGTAAATTTTACACCACCACAGAGCGATAAACACACGGTGACACAAAGTGCCACCATGCAGAAAAGGATCACCAGTGCAGATGTCCCGGAAACCCCGTTTAACCCTTAGGTTATATAGCGGCCCCTCTCAACAGCCAGAGTGGTACTTCAAAATAAAAATTTCATTCCACAAGGGGGATGGCGTAGACGAGTGAATGCCAAACTTCTGAACACAAAATTAGCTAAAAAAAAAAACCACAATCAACAGATTCTGGGACTATTTTACGACTCTTCGTAAAAGAGATCTAACTTTTTTATGCATCCCACACAGTTACTAGGCTGGCCCCTAAACACCGGCCGGATCGCCGGACTACCCAGCAGACAGTTACATGTGTATGAGGCTTGATCACAAGCCAGCAAACAGTTACATGTGTATGAGGCTTGATCACAAGCCAGCAAACAGTTACATGTGTATGAGGCTTGATCATAAGCCAGCAAACAGTTACATGTGTATGAGGCTTGATCACAAGCCAGCAAACAGTTACATGTATTACGTCGGTAATCCAGACCGAATAGGATAGCCGGCATGAGTTTTTGTTTGGCTCTCGCCGTTTGCGTTTTCTCCGTGAATTTGGTTTGTGGTGAACTAACCAGGTCATTCTGGCCGGAATCATTGCAGCCGATCAACGCCCAGCCAAGAGTGAAAGTAAAGGACCCGTTTCCACGTCTGCAGTCGCATTGGGCATATAGGGTCAGACCTATATTTATATACACCGCCTTCTCCAGAATCCGGATCTCTGTACTTCCCTTGAGTATACCTGAGGGTCAAGGTTGGGTCAGCCTGGGTACCAAGGTCATTTCTGCAAAGAACAAAAGTCCGTTACTTAACCAGGAGGCCCAAACAGTACGCTTTGATCTTAGCCCAAAGGCCTAGAGCGGTAAGTTCATATGCTTCCCCTTACAGTCCTTGTCTAGCTTCTGCGGCACTCATGTTTTTAAGAGATGTTGCTGCTATTCTTATTTGTATTTCGTTTTTCCAGATACCAGAAAAGGTGCGATGAACTGGAGGTCGCCAACAGTCAGTTTCATGAAAAGTTTGAGCAGATGGCCACAGATAAAAAGGAGATTGTGGCTTTCTGGAAAAAACAGCTTGAACAAAAAAGTAAGCTTCATTTTCAGAAATGTTATCAGTTATATATGTTTCTTTATTTCTCTCTACCTTTTCTGTCACGGATATCAGTTATATTTATATCTCTTTCTTTCTTTCTCATTCTGACCCTCTGTTTAGTATTTGATACTCTCTTTTACTTAACTTGTTATGGTCTGAATGGTTTGATATGCACTAAGAAGGGTTTGTTGACTAAAAACTTCAGTTTGAGTTGAGCTAGGTTCAGAACTGATGTGACAGTCCTTAAGATATTTCTGTAAGTGCTGCATCCTAATCTTCAGCAGCCATTGAAGTGTTACAGTTCTAAAGACGACCGCAGTAGTTTGATCATATTTCCTTCTTGCCTTTCTTCTGAGTGTAGAGTGTGAACCAGATCCCCTAGTCACCCCTAGCTACACCATTTTCTCTCCAGACCATAATGATCTATTCATGCTTCTGCATTGTTCACTTGCTCCTGAAGGGCCCTGACCAGATGTAACTTGTCATGCATCAGTTCACCACCAAGTTATGTAAAACCAGCCAATCTTTTCGTTTGTTCATTCCCCAACACAGCTGCTTGCCGTCAGAGAAAACATCCGAAGGATGCTAACTACACATGACCTCTGATGTGACGCTTGCCACTCTGTACAGATCATGAGTGTCTCCACCTGTTCCTGCATGCTTTGTGAGTCGGTCACAATTACATGTGTAAGAGGCTGGATCACAAGCCAGCTGACAGTTACATGTGTAAGAGGCTGGATCACAAGCCAGCTGACAGTTACATGTGTATGAGGCTGGATCACAAGCAAGCTGACAGTTACATGTGTATGAGGCTGGATCACAAGCCAGCTGACAGTTACATGTGTATGAGGCTGGATCACAACTCAGCAAACAATGACATGTGTATGAGGCTGGATCGCAAGCCAGCTGACAGTTACATGTGTATGAGGCTGGATCACAACTCAGCAAACAATGACATGTGTATGAGGCTGGATCACAACTCAGCAAACAATGACATGTGTATGAGGCTGGATCACAACTCAGCAAACAATGACATGTGTATGAGGCTGGATCACAACTCAGCAAACAATGACATGTGTATGAGGCTGGATCACAACTCAGCAAACAATGACATGTGTATGAGGCTGGATCGCAAGCCAGCTGACAGTTACATGTGTATGAGGCTGGATCACAACTCAGCAAACAATGACATGTGTATGAGGCTAGATCGCAAGCCAACAGACAATTACATGTGTATGAGGCTGGATCACAAGTCAGCAAACAATTACATGTGTATGAGGCTAGATCGCAAGCCAACAGACAATTACATGTGTATGAGGCTGGATCACAAGCCAGCAGACAGTTACATGTGTATGAGGCTGGATCACAAGCCAGCAGACAATTACATGTGTATGAGGCATTGTCGTGTCATATGCTGTTTTCTTTCACTTTGTACTTGTATGTATACACTGATCAACATGCCATGCTATATATTAATCATTCTCCCCTAGTCTCGACTTCAGGTTAATTTGTAACAATGGGGGGGGGGGGGGGCACCTATATAACCTTACACATGTAGAATCCTCATCCTCAAGGTGTTAATCTAGCAAGCTGCAATACTGGAGTGGACTAATTGCAGTGCAGTTCTATATATGGACCTGTGGGGATCACAGTGATTAGAATACTTGCTGCCGACCCAGTAGTTATGTGTTTGAATTCCTGCTGCAGTGGATATATTTTGTTAAAACAATATTGACCTGAGTTCACATGATCACATTCCTCATTAAGTACCCGCTGGTCTGTAACAGTACAGAACTAGGGCACTATACCGGGTACACATCTGTAACAATACAGAACCCGGGCACTATACCGGGTACACATCTGTAACAATACAGAACCTGGGCACTATACCGGGTACACATCTGTAACAATACAGAACCCGGGCACTATACCGGTTACACATCTGTAACAATACAGAACCCAGGCACTAAACTGGGTACACATCTGTAGCAATACAGAACCCAGGCACTATACCGGGTACACATCTGTAACAATACAGAACCCGGGCACTATACCGGGTACACATCTGTAACAATACAGAACCCAGGCACTATACTGGGTACACATCTGTAACAGTAAAGAACTAGGGCACTATACCTAGTACACATCTGTAACAATACAGAACGCAGGCACTATACCGGGTACACATCTGTAACTATACAGAACCCAGGCACTATACTGGGTACACATCTGTAACAATACAGAACCCAGGCACTATACCGGGTACACATCTGTAACTATACAGAACCCAGGCACTATACTGGGTACACATCTGTAACAATACAGAACAAGGGCACTATACCCAATACACATCTAGGTCTGGATTAGGGATCGTCTACATTCGACTTCCTTTGTTGTATGAGTAAACATTTTGATTGTTAGTTTTGTTAGGACACCTGTGAAAGTATTTTCATACTTTTTTCACAACAGGATCTCTGTGTATGACATGTTATTATTGAAAGTATTTTTCTTAAAGACCAAAATATTGAAACCGATGCATTCTTCATGTACATGTCTAAGTGTTTAATATTCATTCCAAGTCACTTGTCATCCCGTGTTAATGTGTCAGTTAATTAGAAGGAAAGAACTAGTTACTTGCATCGGAAGCAGGCTAGCAACTTCTTTGGACGTGACATGAGAAGAATACATTTGGAATACATCATGAGAAGAGAGTAAGAGGGTAAGAGGGGCAGGGAGAAACCATGAGTGAATGGACATTTGAGCGTCAGCTCATGAAAGAACACTTGTATCCAAAAAAGATTGGCAGTAGTTTGGACAGAAGGCTGTGGAATTATATGATGACCAGTGCCATTAGGCACAATCTATCCGAAGAACAGTGTTATTTGGAATTACATGATAATGCTCATTAGCAACCATCTGTATCCATTCCTTTAGCTTTCAGAAGTCATCTTAAATAGAAGCCCATCCAAATGTATGCCAACGTTTGGACTTGAAACTCACCTTTGTAGCGATTAACTTCATTGTTTATAACATTACAGATGTTATAGGGCAAATAGGTTGATTATTTTGTACTGGGTTTTAACCCCTAAATATTGACCTCTTTCAGCTGAGCAGCTCTTTACCCAGCATGCAAGAGTAGTGGACAAAGCTCATAACTTCCCAGTGACTACAAGGGATCTCTGAAGCATCTCCAATGATGAGCTAAAAACTGAAGTCTGAAATCAAACCTAGTCTTCAGAGTATGATAAATGGCTTAACCTAGTGCACAGTTGTAGACTGTAAGGGAGGGGGACGGTTTTCTCACACTGCAGTAAATGATTATTTGGAGGAAAACATTGTTGAAGAGTGTCATCATTCTCCAGGGTTTTCAGAGTATCATTACTGACACAAAACATGCAAGCTTTAACACAGCATAAAAACATGATTAGTAAGGTAAGGTAAAGTCGTGTCACTCTGGTTCCCATTTCCTAGAGGCTGGGTGAACCCAGGGAACCGCCCGGTTTCGAACACCGACCATGGCTGCAGTGAGTCGCAGCTGGATTTGAAAGCGAGCCTCCTATTGACTGCGCTAACACGGCCCCACATGATTAGTGGTGACAACTTTAATAATATCCAAGAAAAGATTGATGCCAAATTTTTTAAGGCAGTATGTCATCTAGCTTGCCAGTGGCATTGTATGCTTTGGTTGAGGATGGCCATAAAGACGATGATGCCAATGATTATGGTGACGGACAAGAAACTCCTACTAAGGTTCTTTCATGCTGTCTTTGTTCCTTTAGTTTTGTACAATGACAAAGAAAATGAAACAAATTCAGTTAATTGACTTTGACAACTCTGCAGTGACTGTCAGCTACAAATGCCTGAAGCAATTGATAGCCATTAACTGTAGTGAATTCAAAAGGAACGGAAACAAAACAAATGACAGGACAACTGCTGGTATCAATAGATATTACACAAAGAAGATAGCATCAGTTTGAGCACACCATGAACAGAAGTGGATAGAGAATCACCAAATGAGCGCTAACAAAAATGAAAACAAATTCAATAAGGAAATGAGGATGCCCTTTAAATGAAAATGAATCTGTGAGGTCAAAGGTAATGGACTGGATTTCATCTGTGGCAGGGATTCCCAAACTGCAATGCGTGCCCCGGGCATATAATTAATTTAACTAAGACACGAATAGTCATACTTATACTTAGGTTAGGGTGTCGTGGACAAATTTTTACTGAAAAAAGGCGCCGCCACCAAGAAAAGTTTGGGAAACATTGATCTAGATTGTGCAGGATAGAAACTAAATGGAGGAACAAACTGTAAGCCCTTTGAGATATTTAAACAGTGCAGTAGAATAATGATGATGTTATTATAGCTATTTAATATGTGAAATGTCGATTATATTTCTCATTGACTGTTTACATTTGAGAAACTTCCAGTTCCAAAAGACTTCACTGTGACAGTTTCACTTTCTCTGCAGCGGATGAAATTGCCGACTTGACCGATCGACATATTGGTCTTCAACAAACAAGGGACAACGAAAGAGAGACCTTTAAGAAACAAATTCAGGAGCAGAGAACTGAATACCAAGAAATGAAGGACCAGCTGACTGCAGAAAACATGATATTAAGTAAGTTAAGAGTAACACGTACAAATGTGTGTAAGCTAAGAGTGACAAAGTAAATGTTAAGTGTCAAAGTTTAGAGCGACATAGTCAGTATTATGTATGCAAGTTAAGAGTGACATAGTCAATATTAAGTATGTAAGTTAAGAGTAACATAGTAAATATAAGTTAGAATAACATAGTATTAAGTAAGTTGAGAGTAAATTAGGAAACATTGTGTGTGTAGGTTATAAGTAATAATGTGAAAATTATGTTTGTTAGTAAGAATAATGTAGTCAATACTGTCATCATCATTTAGCAGGTCCTTTGCAGCATGTCCCTCTCCTCACAGTCTGCCGGAAAGAAACTCCTACCCAGGCATCACTTATATCATGTGACTATCTTATTGCACCTATTTCCTGGTACCATGTCTTCTGATATTATTTTTTACCAATCTGCCGTGACTCTTGTTATGGCCAAAATGTTTCAGTTTCCGAGAGAAGATGCTGTTGACTAGCCTTTCTTCCATGATTTTCAAATATTTTAGTATGTCAATATTTCTTTTCTTCTTTGTCCGTGGTATTCTGAGAATCTTTCTATAGTATTTCAGCTCAAAAGCCCCTATTCTCTTCCTTACGGACAGTGAGATGGTCCATGACTCACATCCGTTTGTGTGGGAAAGATGCATGCTCTCATCATTTTAACTTTGATTTACTTGCTGGTTCTTAATCATAGACTTTTAATGCTGTTGAAGTATTAAGTGTATAAGCTAGAATAACTTGGTCATTAATAAGATCGTGCAAGTGAAAATAAAAGAGAATATTAAGACTGTAATCCTTGCTAATCAATTAATTATTCAACCAGTCAGACCACCATTACTGAATTTCTTAACTGCTCAGGTGGTAAACTTGCATCCCTGGAGGAGTTTAAGGTGCAGAGGGAAGAGCTAATGGCCAGGTTTGCCCAGATGGAGGAAGAGCTATCCCGGAGGGAATCAGAAAACAAGGAGAACTTGTATATGTTGGAAAAGAAGGCTGTGATGGACAAGGATAGGTATGTGATGCTATCTGACAGATTTAGTGTGTGCTGTCTGACAGTTTTAGTGTATGCTGTCTAAAAGTTTTAGTGTGTGCTGTCTTGACAGTTTTGGTGTATGCTGTCTGACAGTTTTAGTGTATGCTGTCTACGGTTTTAGTGTATGTTGTCTGACAGTTTTTGTGTATGCTGTCTGACAGTTTTAGTGTATGCCGTCTGACAGTTTAGTGTATGCCGTCTGACGGTTTTAGTGTATGCTGTCTGACGGTTTTAGTGTATGTTGTCTGACGGTTTTAGTGTATGCTGTCTGACAGTTTTAGTGTGGGCTGTCTGCCAGTTTTAGTGTGTGCTATCTGACAGTTTTAGTGTATGCCGTCTGACAGTTTTAGTGTATGCTGTCTGATGGTTTTAGTGTATGCTGTCTGGCAGTTTTAGTGTATGCTGTCTGCCAGTTTTAGTGTGTGCTGTCTGAAAGTTTTAGTGTATGCTGTCTGGCAGTTTTAGTGTATGCTGTCTGACAGTTTTATTGTTTGCTGTCTGACAGTTTTATTGTTTGCTGTCTGACAGTTTTATTGTTTGCTGTCTGACAGTTTTAGTGTGTGCTGTCTGACAGTTTTATTGTTTGCTGTCTAAAAGTTTAAGGGTGTATGTTGTTTGACAGTTTTAATGTGTGCTGTCTGACAGTTTTAATGTATGTTGTCTGACAGTTTTAGTGTGTGTTGTCTGACAGTTTAAGTTTATGTTGTCTGACAGTTTTAGTGTATGCTGTCTGACGGTTTTAGTGTATGCTGTCTGACAGTTTTAGTTTATGTTGTCTGACAGTTTTAGTGTATGCTGTCATCAATTATAGTTTGCTATGCCGTCAGCATTGATAGTTTGGTATGCTGTCAGCAGGTATAGTTTTGCGTTATGTTAGTAGGTATAATATTGTTTGCTGACTGCATAGTTTTGTGTGATGTCAGCAGATATAGTTTTGCATGCTGTCAGCAGGTATAGTTTTGTGAGCTGTCAGCAGGTATAGTTTTTTGTTATGTCAGCTAGTATAGTTTTGTATGCTGTCAGCAGTAAGAGTTTTGTGTGCTGTTAGCAGGTATAGTTTTGCATGCTGTCAGTAGGTATAGTTTTGTGTGCTGTTAGCAGGTATAGTTTTGCATGCTGTCAGTAGGTATACTTTAGCCTGCTGTGAGCAGGTATAGTTTTGTCGTCTGCAGTAGGTATAGTTTGCATGCTGTCAGCAGTAAGAATTTTGTGTGCTGTTGCTGATGATGATGATCAGATTTACTCTGTTGCTCTCGCTCACATCTGCTCTAAATGTTTGTCTCATTTCTATCTGTCCAACTTTTATCCTGTCAAATTGTTTCTTGATTTGTCTCTGTGTGGTGTACTCCTTTTAGTCACTTCTTGGTGTTTATTTTGTTTTCTAGAAAGAAAAAAAAGTCCGCACTGTATGTAGTATAGTGGCTAGATGCACCCCTTTTCCCCCCTCCCTAATGGAGACAGAAAGTGAAAGACAGACTGTCACATTTTGAAAGAAACCGAACACAACGAGCTGTGGAGAGGAGACACCGGAGAGTAAAACTGCCTCACAACGAGGGAGTATCTGCTTTTGTGTGTATCGTGTGTGGCAAAATGGCATTCCCACATTGGACTTTACAGTCACAGCAGATGCTGTTCCCAAAGCCAGCGGCACATCTCCATAGTCTCATGGGACTGACGGATGCCATTAAATGGAGGGGGACCTCAACAAACCTGAGCTCCATTTTCCGGCACTCCAAGATGAGGCACCTTATTTATGCTGGTCTTTGTGGACGTATGCAAGAGAAAGGGCTAGAAACTGCTAAAATGTTTTTGGTAATCTGAAGATTTGTATTGAAAATATATTGATAAAACAGAAGATGCACTTCTATGTGTGCCAAAATATGCTCACATGTTTTGTTTCAATAATTCTCCTTGTTTCTGCAGGCTAAAAAAAGAAATGATTCTTCGAGTGAACCAGGTGGCTGCCGAGTTCAGGAAGGTCAGCAATAAGCAGATGGCGGAGACAACCAAGAGAACAATCCGAGAAAATGTCTCCATTAATGCACAGCTGGCCAAAATGTCTGATAAGACAATTGAGCTAATTCAAGAAAATGATGATCTCAGAGAAAAGGGGAGGCAGCATCAACAGCAGATTGAGATCCTGGAAGCCAATGAGAAGGAGATGAGCAGGAAGAATTCTAACAATGCTAAGGTAATGATTACAAATATCTCTTGCTTTATAGAAAGATATATATATATATATATATATATATTTCTGTTGTCCTATTTCAGAGCCTTGAAGTACTATTTTTTTACTCCCCATTGGGTTATATATCTGATCATCATCATCATCATGTGCCCTACCAACTGGCATAGGCGCTCATGCGTCTCTACAGATCACAATCCCTGGTTGCCTGGTACAGCTCTCTTGATGATATCCCTCCATGCCATCGTTTCAGCTGATCCAGCATCATCTCTCTTGGTCTGCCTCTGTCCCTTTTTCCACTGATCTCTCCAGTTGTCATGGTGTTCTCCGATGTCTCTCTACTCATTATGTGGCCAAAGAGCAGTGTTTGTCTCTTTCTTATTGTTGTATATAGAGATCTACTTTCATTAGCTTCTTTCAAGCAATCGTTGTTAGTTACTCTGGCCTTCCAAGGTATTCGTAACATTTGTCTCAGATACAATATCTCCGTTGCATCCAAATTCTTCTTAATTGTATATCTGATAGATAACATTATTAACACTCTCCTCCATGTGGATTCTAGGGCCCCATTGTGGGGACAACAAGAATAGCCCCACTGCCTCTCCAAAAAGTATGTCATAAGCGTCAGCTAACTGGGAGTTTCCTTCAAAATTGGAGTACATATGCCTGAGAGGCTAGGAATCAACAGTGTTCATACAAGTAGTCAAGACACTTGAAAAACAGATTTGCACGAACACTCAGGTTCTGGAAAAGGACTAGAATCCAGAAGTGGACAAACAACCACAACTTTCGGCTGGAGTTTACAGCTGGTGAACGTTAAGAAGAAGTAGAAGAATTAACACTTTCGTGTGTTTTAGGTCTTTTGCGGTTTTAGAGTATCTTTTCTTCCTCATCCTTTTTACTTGGGATCTTCTGCCTCATCATCTTCCTTTTTTTCTTCTTCTTCCTCCTCATCATATCCCCCCTCCTCCTTCGAATGTATCACATAATGATGCAACCAACAACCATAGTGTCTAGTTACATTGTACTGCTTCTTCCTGATATTGTCTAGGCCTCTTATATCATCTCAGCTTGTATATGGAACTAAAATAACATCCCCTGACTTGTCAAGAATGCTGAGATCAGAAATCTGTGAATGAACATTGTTGCTTGTGTTGCTCAGCACTACATTTGGTGATATATGTGTTATATCCCAGTTTGAACATAGCAATTGAAATCAAGATTGTAACAAAGTCATCAAAATATCTCTATGAGAGAGTCAGTAACCAGACAAGCAAACTACTTGGTTCAAAACTAAATACTAAGATTTTTGAATTCAACTAAGGGAGATGCCAGCTGGATATATCAGGATTAAGTGAGAAAAAAAGTTACCTGTGGCATGTAAAATAGTGGTTAGTAAGCTAACCCTTATATGTTCCGGAAGGGAAGTTGAACATTGCATGGAAGGAGTCGCCATTATGAAATGGTGGCAGCAGTGATCAAAGAAGATGGTGATACATTGGATACATCCTAAGGAGAAGCAGAGAATCATAAAACAGGCACTTAAATAAGAAACAAATGGATTGGGGAGATCCTAAGATAACCATTGGCAAGAGAGGCCAAAGGTGCTGAACTGGATTGCATCCATGATGTTGAAACAATGATACGATAGAATGGAATAGAAGAAAAGACTGTGAGCCCTATGTGATGTACAGCAGAACAAAATGGTGGTGGTGAAGGTTTTCAGAGCATAGCAAGTGTGTTAACAGGGCTCTCATGGGAGACAAAGAAAATGGTGGTGGTGAAGGTTTTCAGAGCATAGCAAGTGTGTTAACAGGGCCCTCATGGGAGACAAAGAAAATGGTGGTGGTGAAGGTTTTCAGAGAATAGCAAGTGTGTTAACAGGGCCCTCATGGGAGACAAAGAAAATGGTGGTGGTGAAGGTTTTCAGAGCATAGCAAGTGTGTTAACAGGGCCCTCATGGGAGACAAAGAAAATGGTGGTGGTGAAGGTTTTCAGAGAATAGCAAGTGTGTTAACAGGGCCCTCATGGGAGACAAAGACTAGTAATACGAAACTGATCAGGCATGTTGTAGCATAGGTTTGATTAGATCTTGTGTTGGCTGCTTCATCCTGCAGATGAGTCTAGCCACCAGAGCCAACTTAAGGCTGGTTGAAGGCCTAGACCTCATTCTGAGATCTTCTTCTGCTTCTTCTTCACATCCTCTTTTACCGCTGTGGGTGTCTAGGGAGATACAAGGTTCTGCTGCTTCTTCACATCCTCTTTTACCACTGTGGGTGTCTAGGGAGAAAAAAGGTTCTGCTTCTTGCTCTTCACCTCGACCATAGACACATGGTGCTGTTGTAGAGTTTCTTTGATGTTAACCTTCCATCTTCTTCTTGATCTACCCTGTGCTGTACATGCTTCTGCTCTGTTGGTGTTTGCCTGGTATGGTATTGTGTCACAAGACATTCTCTCTAAGTGGGCAAACTATTTGACTTGCTGTCATTAAAAGAAACGAGGGCCCAAAAAAGAAAAGTAGAGTATGATCACAGTATGTGATAACAAATGTTTTAAAATGCCCAATATTTGTATATTTTCTAACATATTTAAAAAAAAAGATATGTATTTTTACCATTGATATTTAGCTGATCCGAATGATGACAGAAAAATGCAAAGAACAAGAAACACTGTTGAGGAGCTATGAGTTCAGAGAGCATGAGTACAAGGAGCTTGCCGCCAACACAGAAACACTTCAGCATCAGATTACCACCCTCAGGTATTTAACATGGCATCATCTTGAGCTTTTTATGGCAGGAAAGAAGGGGGAAGGGAAGAGGGCAGTCTGTGTTTTTGAAGTGATAAAGCCATGTGCCTCATGCTTTAGTTATAGGCTGGGTTTGGACTGTCATTTTGCTTGTGAGTGCAGGTATTTAGGAAATTCTTAGGGTAGTCAAAAGAGCTGCCAAGCTTGGTACGTTATTTGATGCTCTCAGCAGGCAAACTGCTGCTTTAGAAAGAGACAGACTGAGCCGTAAGGGGTAAAACCTGATGCATTGAAGACAATCCACAAGACACAAAAACTGCCTTTGGTGATTTAGAAGAAATCCAACAATTCGTGATGATCAGAAGGACCCTGAAATCTCCAGCCCTTATGAGAGACTTTTTTTGCTGGTGGCATAGTTAGTCAATGGATCATCCTTACTGGCATATCAATCATTCAGTCTATAAGTTCTCAGATACTCTCCCTCAGTGTGTCAATGGATCATCCTTACTGGCATATCAACCATTCAGTCGATAAGTGCTCAGATACTCTCTCTCTCTCTGTGTGTGTCAGTGGATCATCCTTACTGGCATATCAATCATTCACTCTATAAGTTCTCAGATACTCTCTCTCAGTGTGTCAATGGATCATCCTTACTGGCATATCAACCATTCAGTCGATAAGTGCTCAGATGCTCTCTCTCTCAGTGTGTCAGTGGATCATCCTTACTGGCATATCAACCATTCAGTCGATAAGTGCTCAGATGCTCTCTCTCTCAGTGTGTCAGTGGATCATCCTTACTGGCATATCAATCATTCAGTGGATAAGTTTAGAAACTCTCTCTCAGTGTGTCAATGGATCATCCTTACTGGCATATCAACCATTCAGTCGATAAGTGCTCAGATGCTCTCTCTGTGTGTCAATGGATCATCCTTACTGGCATATCAACCATTCAGTCGATAAGTTCTCAGATGCTCTCCCTCAGTGTGTCAATGGATCATCCTTACTGGCATATCAACCATTCATTCGATAAGTTCTCAGATGCTGTCTCTCAGTGTGTCAATGGATCATCCTTACTGGCATATCAATCATAGTCCATAAGTTCTCAGATACTCTCTCTCAGTGTGTCAATGGATCATCCTTACTGGCATATCAATCATACAGTCCATAAGTTCTCAGATACTCTCTCTCAGTGTGTCAATGGATCATCCTTACTGGCATATCAACCATTTAGTCGATAAGTTCTCAGATGCTCTCCCTCAGTGTGTCAATGGATCATCCTTACTGGCATATCAACCATTCAGTCGATACGTTCTCAGATACTCTCTCTCAGTGTCTGGTGACTTATGAGCTGGTCTTGCTAGCCACACTCACCACTGCCAAGTATTTTCAATGTCTCTTTCTAGAGCACAATGTAATACTGTTATCTGGAAAGAAGGAAAGTTTATATTTGTTGCACACTGCCACACAGAAAAAAAAAACACTGTCATAATAAACATTTCTGTGACAAACAAGGTCCATTTATATTGTTTTAATTTTATGGAGAAAAATTTGCGAAGATAATGTGAAGGTTTTCCTTTACCTTCCACAACCACTAAGAGATATGTTTACCCATGAAATATTAACCATTGCCATAGACAGCAGTTTCAGACTACCAGGAATATCATATGTCCATGCCAGACAGCAATAGTTCTAGTGAAACATAAGTGCAAAATGATAACACGTGAGATGAGATGTATCAGAAATACGGCTGGAAAAACAAGAAGAGACAGTTACCAACAAAGAACTAAGAACAGTGGTAGGCACAGTACTGATTAAAGATTTCCTAGAAAATCAAAGAATCAAATGGTTTAGTCATCTGATGAGAATGGAACAAAATCAGCCTGTAGCTAGAGTGTACTACATGAGAACAGCAGGTTACAAAGCAAGAGGCAGACCGAGAAAGAGATGGGTGGATGGAGTAAAAGTGACAAGAAAAATACAATATGATATTAACTCACGCTACATGGCTAGCAAAAGAAAGAAACTGCTTCTAGCTCCTCTCTGTGGTGCTTTACAGCATAAGCAGTCGGACAGAAACAGGAGGAGGAGCTAGACTGTATTTGACCACGAAATTCCTAATCAAATAACTGGATCTGTGGGCAGCCCACAACTTGGCCAGGGCAAAAACATTGTGTCCCCCATGATAGAGGCCAGGTGCAGGGAATATATGTATTCACTACTGTCTCTGAAAATATGATGTGATGAAGCTTTTGTCTCTTTCATGGTGCAACTCTCATGCTACTATTCACAAGCCATTTAACTGCCTGCAACAAAAATTAAACCCTGCTTTGTCAAGGATTGTGAAATGTGATCACTAATCTCTATATCACAGAGCCGTTTTCTGTAAAAATTGATTACTGAATATGTTTAAAATACATCATGTTATCTACCTCCTCTATCTAACTGTGCATTTTTTTTTTTTTATCTGAGGCTCTTTATATAATCATTTTAAGTATTATTTGTTAATTTATTAACATTGATTCCATTTTTCCTGCCAGTGAACAGCTGAATAATCTTCAAAGTGAGCTTGTAACTTTAGCACTAGAAAAGAAACAGTTTGAAGAAATGTATTACACGGAATTGAATGTCAGGAACAAAACAGAGGAGGTGCTGGTAGAAGCTGCTGATGCCATCAAGGCTGCTTTGGCGGTAAGGCCACAGAAACTTCTTTAGTTTATGCAGCCACTTGAGCTTTCAGTCTTTTCTTGTACTTTTCTTCCCTTTATCTTCAGTGGGACCTAGGTCCTCAACCAGACCAAATCATCCTATCTTCTTCTTTATGTTGACTGGCTGTAAACTCTGGTGGAAAGTTCTGGTTGTTTGTCCACTTCTGAACTTTAGTCTTGTTCCAGAACTAAGTTTTGCGTGCACATCCTTTTTACAGATCTGGCTTATTTGTATGGAGACTGCTGGCTCCTCACCTCTCCGACAGATGAATCCAATTTTGAAAAGACACGCCTCTGAGTAGTCGAGTTTTACGACATTCTTGTTAGAGGGCCAGTGAGGAGTCATTGTATAACTGTACCTTTATGTGCAGTTAATTGTATGTTCCCCCTGGGTTTTTCACCACAGTTGACTTTGTCATAATTTGTGGTTGGTTTTTGTCAGCTGTAGTTAAAGGTAAAAGGTTTTATCCCATTAGGTTCAGTCTCTCTCCACAGAATGGCTACCACCTGCCTAGAGCCTCACACAAAGCACAAACTCTGTAGCACCAGTGATGATACCTAGGGGGCTCCATAAACATTTACTTATGAATCAAACGATGCAGCTGTGTAAGGAACCCATGCCCTTCAGAGTGCATAGCAAATGGCTTGACCACTTTGCCACAGAGACCCCCTATGAGGGGGCTGTAGAGTTTTACAGGATGAGGTAGCCAAGGCCAACTCTCCCTGTATTTGTCCTCCGACACCTGGCAGGCTGCAGGTTTACTACCATTCTTTTGCTTCTGCAAAGAGCCCTAATAACACGTGGGCTTTTGCATTCAGTAGTATGTCTTTATATACCTCGGAGATATAGTTTTACAGAAGAATCCTAAGAATTCCTTGGACCACACACAAAAAACGAGCAACTCTGATGATTTGAAAAAGGCAAAGGCTCAAAGACAACTTATCACAAACATCAGAAAGAAACAGTTATAGTTTTTTGGCCATATTATGAGAACAAAGTAACTGGAGCATGTTGTGACCACTGGAAAGATCTGTGGAAAAAAAGAGGCCGGAAGATAATGTGAGACCATTCTTGACAGTTTTTTGTCATGGAATGGAGGGGTGTCAACAGATGAACTATGTATTGTTGAAGATCATAGATTGAGGAGAAACATGACTGCCCGTAACAGTCACATACTGTGATCTTTGCAAAAAACTCTGGTCATTACTGTAAATAACATCCATTTTGTCCTTGTCCAAGACGAAACCTTCTCTTCCACCTTGTTCAAGTCTGCATACAAATAAGAGAACCATATAACAATAATGGCTACAGTTTTAACAAAATGTATTTAACGCTTTCATTTTCAAACATGTCATGCTAGCCATTTTTTGACATGTTCTCTTACTTTCAACAATAGGTCAAAGTATGCAAAAGAAGTCTGGCTTCCCAGTTGCCGGTTCAGCCGAAAGTTAATCCATTTTTTAAAAATATGAAAAAATGTCAATCCAGATAAGAAGTAGAACTAGTCAGCTTCACAATACCACAATTAAAAATGTTAAATGAACACTGCAGCTAAAAAGCTTATATCAGCAAATAGCATACACGAACAGTGATTTAGTTACAAACCAAGACACCAAATCACTTATCTGCAGTGAGGTCTGCTACAAAATAGTGGTACTATATGTGAGGCTGCGTGGATATTTACCATGGTATGGGGCGTCGCAGGTGGACCCAGCCTTTAAATGGGTACCAGGATGGCTATCCTGGAAAAGTAAAGACGGCCGGCGTAATTCTGACCACTTTACCCACCTAGTGCCAATTGGTCTGTAAAAATATGGGTGCTCTTCCCATATGCCTGATGCGACTAAGGCTTAAAAAGGGATCTTTACATTACTTTGACTTACTATATGTCAGGGCTATTCAACTGGTGGCCCGCAGGCCAAATCTGGCCCGCGCAGGCATAGAAAGTGGCCCGCTGATCATTGCCTGTTGTATTGTATTAACGATCTTTCTATGCTAAGGTTTAGCCCTCTGGCCCGTGACGATCCCCATTTTCCAAATGTTGACCCCTTGTTAAACCTCTGGTGCTTGAGGTTCTGTAACACTCACACGGACTACTGGTGCTTGAGGTTCTGTAACACTCACACGGACTACTGGTGCTTGAGGTTCTCCAACACTCACACAGCCTGCTGGTGCCTGAGGTTCTGTAACACTCACACAGACTGCTGGTGCTTGAGGTACTCCAACACTCACACAGACTGCTGGTGCTTGAGGTACTGTAACACTCACACAGACTGCTGGTGCTTGAGGTACTGTAACACTCACACAGACTGCTGGTGCTTGAGGTACTGTAACACTCACACAGACTGCTGGTGCTTGAGGTTCTCCAACACTCACACAGACTGCTGGTGCTTGAGGTTCTCCAACACTCACACAGGCTGCTGGTGCTTGAGGTTCTGTAACACTCACACAGACTGCTGGTGCTTGAGGTTCTCCAACACTCACACAGACTGCTGGTGCTTGAGGTACTGTAACACTCACACAGACTGCTGGTGCTTGAGGTTCTGTAACACTCACACAGACTGCTGGTGCTTGAGGTTCTGTAACACTCACACAGACTGCTGGTGCTTGAGGTACTGTAACACTCACACAGACTGCTGGTGCTTGAGGTTCTGTAACACTCATACAGACTACTGGTACTTGAGGTACTGTAACACTCACACAGGCTGCTGGTGCCTGAGGTAAGGTACGGGGTATTCCTCTATACACGGCTCAATGGTCTTAACTTCCTTTCCTGCATGTGACCAAATCACTGCACCACTAAAAGTGATATGAAAATATTTATTTATTTACTTTACTTTTAGATTCAAAATTGTTTGAGTATCTGTAAAGCATTATTCGTCTGTGAAACCCTTGTTTGTCTTTCCAGATATTAATTTTTGTTTGTGTTTCTAGAGAACATCACCTGATGATGAAGATTTAGATGAGGATAAAACAATCACTAATCTTCGTAAGAGAGACCACATGCTTGAAAGTCTCCTGGTACTGTTGAACAGTGCAGCAGCCCTGGGTATTGGGCCCAAACCAAAAGATCTCGGAAAACAGTGGGAGGAACCATCACCGGTGATGGGAAATGTGCCCGGAGTCAGAAAAGGAATTCTCAAAGGGTAAGTTCCACATAAAACAGAGTTTAAAGTCAGCTTATTTTTTGCATCAAATGTGATGCCATATGAGAGTCTCCTTGCAGAGCAACTGTTCATCACTGACAGCACAACACATAGCTCTGTAGCTCAAGGGACTCTCTTCTTAGAGCTTACCGGCTGTAAACTCTGACAGAAAGTTCTGGTTTCATCCAGTTGCAGAACTTGAGTTTTGCATGCACATCCACTTTACATATCTGGCTTGTTTCAGAAAAATTGCATTTGAACATTCAGTGGCAAATGAAGGTTATTTTTCTTCTTTTCCTTCTCACCTTGATCCACTTGTCATGTCGAGGTTGTTGTACACTTGTGTTGTACACTTTGTTGTACACTTCGTTGTAGTACACTGTATCTTCAAGAACCAAGTATTTAGGCCTAGGGTGCCTTTTCAACATTCCGCTGGATATCTCCTTGATGGATGTGCTACAGTGAAGTCCTGCATTCTATAACTGGCACACTTGGCACCGACACAGCATCATGTAATACAGTTGCTATCTTTACAAGCCAACAATAACGCTTGTGACAGGCCACATAAACTTTAATGGCATTAAAGTTACATGTCACAAGATGATGATGATGATTATTCAATAAAACGTACGATAATAACTCTCTATTATCTACTCTGAGAATATAAAAGAATTACACTCTTTTCTTAATGGACTCCTGCCATTATAATAAATAAATAGACATTAAACTGTCTCCCGTAAGTACGGTTAATCAAAACCTCACAAAGAGGAACGTCTGACTCGAACAAGGGAAATATCTTGACTGCCGAATCCTTTGTGTTCTGCAGGAGCCTTTGTGTTAATGGCCCAGAATTCAATTAGCTGGTATCCTAGGTAACGACCCGACCCGTGGCCGCTGTGTGAACCTTTCACCTGCGCTGTGACCACTAGAAGAAACTAGAAGAAACTTTAACTCTTGGACAATAAGATTACAACAGAGGTGCAGTATAATTTAGAAGAAAATGCCTGTTTATGTGCTTTATAATTGTGGTTTCCCAGGGAATCACCACTAATGAAGCACACAAATGGGCACTTTTCCATAAATACTTCACCTCAACACTGCAAGATATGAAAATTTTAAGGTAGCGTGAAAGGTAAGGCTTCATTCTGATCTGTTTGCAGTAGGAATTCACAAATATACCTTTGGTATATTGTAAATCGACCACACACACAAAACAGCTCTGAAAATGCAGTTAGGTGAAAATACCAAGATTGCATTAAGGTGACTTTGGCGGGGTAACGACAATATATGGTGACTATGGAACAGGGGAAAGCCTGGCTCTGCGGCTTAGAGTATAATGAATTTGTTTCACAACTCCGCGATCCTGACTGTACTGTGGCTCGATTTCCACGATAGCCAGTTTATTTTGTTTGTTTCTTCAAATGGCTCATTCTTGAAGCTGTCAGACAGTGGTACAAGCATCACTCTGTTGTCCAGGCTGCACATGATTTAACTCGTTTAGTCCCAGGAGGTTTAGCATCAGAGGCCTAAGGGGTGGTAAAGAGAGATGTATAATCAGCTCATTTTGCGTTCCCTGGCTTCTAGGTAGGAACCTATGAATGAATAATGTGTTCCTTGGGAATGAAAGAGTCAAGGCCAGAATCGTTTTCAGTTCTGTTTATGTTGCTTGACTTTAGCGATGGGACAAGAACTGGTATTTTTAATGTGGTATGGGATGGTAATGAGTCATTTACGAACTCTTTCTGACACTGTTGTACTCTTGCCTCAGATGTTTAGCCTTTATTCCACAAGTTTGAGTTACAAGTTGATTTTTTTGTTACAACTACAGGGATTTCCCCTTGTCCCCACTGGCTAAGGATGGCAGCCTGTCTCACTATACTCTGGGCGATCTTGGACTGATACCACGACCAAGCCAGCAGATTTCTACAAATGTGGACAAGATGAAGGCAATCTCCCAAGCTGTACAGCTGAGGTCCTTGAGGGGCGTCTTGCAAAAGTCTGTTGCTACACAGACTGTCAGTGCACCCAAGGTCAGTAGAAGTCTTACTGTAGAAAATGATGGGGTATTTTAGTTATGCGATCTGCACTCTTCTTCTTCTGCGTTCAACATCAGTCATCCTAAACATTGAGTCCCGTCTGGGCCACAAATAGGATTGTGCGTTCAAGGTCGCCACCAATCCCCCATAGCTTCTCTTGCAATGTGGCTCCCTTGGGCCAGATCCACAGTCTTTGCTGGGAGAGGTAAGGGCAGTACTGCAGTATGTACTCAGGGGTGTGTCTTTCTGCTCCACAATCACAGGCAGCAGATTCTTTTATGCCTATCCTGTACAGGTGTTCTCGAAGACCACAGTGTCCAGTTCGAAGTCTAAAAATTGATGTTTGTTCTTTCCTGTTGAGTTTGTTTATGCTGTCACTCTCTGGTCTGTAATCTTCATTCTGCCTTCTCCACTCCCGCTTGAAAGACTGCTTTAGCGCTGTGGATGAGGTAGTGGAAGATTACTCCCAGCTTTTGCCAACTCATCTGCTCTCTCATTTCCTTGAATACCACAGTGGGCTGGTATCCTGCAAGACCAGTTCTGCTTCCTTGGAGAGTAAGCCAATGTAGGTCCTTAGATCTGAAATTTGTCTTGTTTTTTTTGTTTGATAGTGCTTGGAGAACAGACAATGAGTCACCAAGTATAACAATTTTGTGCCCTCTGTGTTCTTGATTGATGAGATGTTGGACTGCAGAAAGGAGGGCAGTTGCCTCAGCTCTGAAGTTAGTGCAGATGTCACCTGCTGGTAGAGAGAGAGTTTCTGCTCTACTGCTAGGGTATTTAATGTATATTCCACAAACCCCTTTCTCACTGCATCTGTAGCAGAGCCGTTGGTGAAAACCTGAGTCTAAGTGGTGTTTGGATACTTCTCATCTAGCATAGCACTGACAGGGAAGCTCAAGCTTCTCCACACTCTGTCATCTCCAACAGGATGTAAAATGTGTATTAAACAACTGCTAAAATTGCTACATCATTTTTTGGGGAGTAGCAGTGTCAGGATTGACTAGCTCTTCCTTGGAATGCCAAAAAGTGAAAATTAGTAGCCTGCCAATGGCTCGTAGGACACCCAAGCTAATCCCCTCCTCAGAACAGGGCACACCCAAAAACTGGAGAAAAAATGTAGTTTTTCTTGTTTGTGTTCGTAATTGGGGTGTGCTTGTTTACAGCAAAAGCTGCAATATAAGCACCTTTGAGCCTATACAATTAGAGGAGCTGCAGGAGTTTCAAGGAAAGACAGAATATGAAATCATGAAATCAGACGAATGCTAGGAATAAAGCCAGTCTTACAGGTCATCAAAGAACAACAAATGAAGTGGTTTGGACACCTAACAAGAATGCCCTGGTACTATCCGCCACAGCGAGCCAAACTAAAACGTTACAACGGGTATAGAGCAAGTGGAAGACCTCGGAAAAGATGGAGTAATGGCATTAAGAACAGCCTTACAGAAATTAACATCAGTCTTAATAGTGCTCTTGACAGAGCTCATCAACGAACATTACATCTCCCCTCAACACTTCGATGAGGTGCAAGGTGGAAGAGAAGAAGAAGAAGAAAAGCCTACACATCAGTTTTCATCAAACATTTGATGACTGGGTCACCTTCCTGGAAATTGTATTTTATCTGACATAACTGTGATCTGCAAACGCATATAGTCATTGAGTGGATGAAAATGTATTTCTTTTAACTATTATCTTTTAGTGTTTTCTCTATTGCTATCAATTGCAGGCTCTGTTCTATGCTGACCAGTTAAGTGGCAGGACCTCAACTCAACCGTCCGCTGTGAAAGACATACTGCGACCCCCTCATGGAGCTTCACCACTGCCGGTCCCAAAGAAACTTGTCAGCAGTGTCAACTAAGATTTGTATTTATATTCCAATAAAATAGGATTTGTTCACTGCAACCAATAACTGACAGCACAGATTTTGATAAGATCAATTATACTTTCATAAAATTATTTTTGTGTTTTCATTTTTACTAATTTAAGTAGGAACAAATCTACAAGTCTGTAAATAGTAATGTTATTGTGGCCAGACAGTACAGTCGAGTCCACTTAAGTCGCATTTCAGTTAAGTCGACATGACCAGCTTAGTCCCGGCAATTTTCTCTATTGTGTGTGCTGTCTGGATAAGTAGAAATCCTGATAAGTGCAAGCATTTTCTTAGCTCCCTGCGACTTCTACTTATCCAGACTCAACTGCATATTGAACTTGGATTTTAGAAAGCTTGTCTGATAATTTATGTCATGCACTTTTTACATTAGGAAGCCAGAAGTGCTGTTATTCCTTACTGCTTTGAGTATTATTAAACTAGCAGAAGTTGTGAAATAACGGTTAGGAAAAGAAGCCATTTGCATACTACTATAACATACTGGACTGGCGCCCGCACAGAATTGAGGGAAGTTATTGGTAAGACAGAATCATTAAAGCTGAGTTCTGTGACAGAGATAAACAAATTCCAGTGAATCAAGATGTGAGGAAGAGATGCTGGCACCGAATAGAACACACACTAAGAAAACCTGATAACTAGAATGACTTTACAATGGAACCTACAAGGGTAAAGAAAAAAGGCAACCTCCCCAACCCCAAACATGCACAAGGGAATTAGAGAATGAAGTTGAAAAGATAGGAAGGACATAAGCTGAGCTGCGTACAATAGCAAAGGATAAGACTACTTGTCGAGAGCTGGTTGAGGGCCTATGCTATGTTGGGGCAGAAGACAACAAACAACATACTGTGATATGGTGCTTGATTAAGATTTTCCAGGAAATGAGGAGGGGTCTCCTTGTTGAGTCGTTAAAATAAAAATTTAAAAAAAAATAAAAACTTTTTTAATAACGGCAGCGCATTCAGCATATAATGCTGGCCACCTTTATTTCCCAGGACATTGCCTAGCAATGTTGTGTATTACTATAACAAATTGCCCAGCTTCCCATGTGGGTTCCAGGGCCCCATTGTGGGAAAAACAAGAACAGACCCACTGCCTACCCAAAAGCATGTCATTAATTGTAAGCTTCCTTCAAAGTCATACATCTGCCTGAGAGTCAATGAACCAACAGTCTGCGTGCAAATGAGTCATATCTGTGAAACGAATGTGCACACAGCACTCAGTTCCTGGAACAGAACTAGAATCCAGAAGGGGATGAAAAACCAGAACGTTCCGCCGGAGTTTACAACTGGTGAACATGAAGAAGAAGAAATTGACTTACTTCTCGATGGCATATCTGATTTATCTAACTGCTCTCTCCCAATTCCCACCAGTTAATGAAAGAGTTCAGTTCACCAAGGTGTTTCTTCTTGTGCTTTCACCCTTGAAGGGCAACTAGGCAGGTTGCGTTGTGGGTTACAGCTAGGCTGCCAAATCTGCCCATCGACCCAACACATCTATTTTCAGAAAACTTCCAATTAGTTGCCCTTGACTACATGCTAGTGGGGGGGGGGGGGGGGGGGGGGGGGGGGGGGGTGGGGGGGGGGGGGGGGGGGGGGGGGAGGGGGGGGGGGGGGGGGGGGGGAAAAAAAAAGGTCTATTCTTTAATTTCCACCAGAGTTGAGGCCCCACAAAGAGAACCAATGTGTTCAGAATGATGTTTTCCTATAAATGAAGATGTAATAGATCAGTTGTTCAACTTCAGTCATAACATAGTACAAAAATTTTTTGTTTAGTATCCAACAGGCATGAGTTGTTAACCCTTAGGCTCAGTATTATGGATATCGCAACCTTTCGGCCTTGATTCCATTGTAAATACCCTAAAGCTGGGAGAAATGTGGCTTTTCTGCCTACCCCCGGACCACAAGGAGTTCGTCACCCGGTCACTACGCAATCTGGTTTAGCCGAGTACGCTAGAGAGCTGGGCAAAAATAAGTTAAGGTCCCCTTTCCCTGCCTTTAGGTGTATTTGGAATACAGGGCTAGACCTGTATTTTTATAGACCAGTCGCACTTAGTCAGCTTCATACTTATAGGACGAGGAAACGGAGATTAAATTTCTTCCTTTGTTTTCTTGTCATAGTTTTTGCTGTCAACTTCTAATGTTACAAAGGCAGTCATCTAACTCACATCAAGTCCTTTCTACCCTTGCTGACGATTAGCTGGATTCTGTAGCTAACTGATCTAGAGGGTGAGTTAGTCAGTCACACATCCACCTTTCTTAGTTACCATTTTACCCGGTTAGTGATACTATTTGTTGCTTCCTGGATTGGTCAGAGTAAACAAGGGATTACATATTTGCCAACAGATAGCTAGCTGACTCTGCTATTAAAGAAAACAATGTGGCCGTGTGTAGAAAGCAGTAATTGTGTCTCAAAGAATAAAGCCGTTTATATCGTCTTTTATAGTTTAATATGTTTGGAAGTGTGGAACATTATTTTACCTTTGTTGTGTAAATCTGTGTTTGGATCTGTATAACATTGTATTACCTATATGTTGTGTAAATCTATGTTTAGAAGTGTGGAACACTGTATTACCTTTGTTGTGTAAATCTATGTTTGGATCTGTATAACATTATATTACCTTTATGTTGTGTAAATCTATGTTTGGAAGTGTGGAACATTATATTACCTTTGTTGTGTAAATCTGTGTTTGGATCAGTATAACATTGTATTACCTTTGTTGTGTAATCTGTGTTTGGATCTGTATAACATTGTATTACCTTTATGTTGTGTAAATCTATGTTTGGAAGTGTGGAACATTATATTACCTTTGTTGTGTAAATCTGTGTTTGCATCTATATAATATTGCATTACTGATATATTGTGTAAATCTATGTTTGGAAGTGTGGAACACTGTATTACCTTTTTGTGTAAATCTGTGTTTGGATCTGTATAACATTGTATTACCTTTATGTTGTGTAAATCTGTGTTTGGAAGTGTGGAACATTATATTACCTTTGTTGTGTAAATCTGTGTTTGGATCTGTTTAACACTGTATTATCTTTGTTGTGTAAATCTATGTTTGGATCTATATAACATTTTATTACCTTTATGTTGTGTAAATCAATGTTTGGAAATGTGGAACATTATATTACCTTTGTTGTGTGAATCTGTGTTTGGATCTGTATAACATTGTATTACCTTTATGTTGTGTAAGTCTATGTTTGGATCTGTATAACATTGTATTTCCTTTATGTTATGTAAACCTGTGTAAGCTTACACGTCTTTCGTATATATTTAAATCGGCAGCCTCATAATAAATACTGTTGTTCAGGTGTGAAGTGTTATGAACCACATATTCTAGGCACCAATACAAAGATGTGGGATAGCCAGTTCCTTTCTCTGTTGCCTGCCCTCCCCAGACAATTCTAAATATTGTCTGGTGTCAATTTTTTTTAACGAGATTAACTTGACCATAAGTTCACCATACATGTTAGAGAAATTAATCTTGTGTCTTTTATTTTAATGATAGTTAAATTCTTCAATACATATGGCATATACTTCACTCACATTCAGTCGTCGTCTTCTTCTTTTGTCATCTCACTGATACCAGGTAGTAACCTAGTATCAAGGTTTTCTGTATTTGTCTTGCGCTTCTCGGGTGGCTTGAGTGATGGATGGGTTCGTCTTTTTGCAGATTTCAGCTATACCATTTATCCAGATCTTTCTTGGTCTTCCTTCCAGATGTTCTGCTGTAAAAAGTCTCATGCAGTTTGGTCTAGTTGCGTTCTGTCTATCAGTGAAATTTAATATGCAAGCTGCAGAAATATGCTTTCAAAAACAAATGATCAGTGAATCATGAGAAAAAAAATAATGTGGAAACCACAAAGATGTACAGATAAATGAGAACACCAGAGGCAGATGAAGAAATGTAAAGACAAGTGTTTTTAAAGAAACTGGTACATGAAGATAACAGATTATCGACATAAAAAGACATTCTACATAAGTTGGTCACATCGTGAAAAGTGGAAAAAATAGAGTAAATCTTGCCAGGGGGGAAAGTTGAAGGTGTAAAGACAGAAGGAGAGCAAGAAAGAAGAAGATGACAGTTTGTCATTATGGCCTAGATTATCATCAGTGTCAGAAATTGTTTTTTCAAGTGTTTACCGGCTGTAAACTCTGGTGGAAAGTTCTGGTTGTTCATCCACACCTGCACTATGGTCTAGATCCAGAACTTAAGTTTTGCATGCACATCTGTTCAACAGATCTGGCTTGTTTGTATGCAGACTACTGGTTCCCTGCCTCTCAGGCAAATGCACTCCGACTTTGAAGGAATGTGTCAGAAATGACAGAAAGTACATGAGATAGAAAGCTGTAGAAAGACATCTTTTTCACTTCCTTTTACTGTTCCAGATGTCGAGAGATAAGGTTCTACTGCTTGCTCTTCTGGTCACCTTGGCTATAGAAACATAATGCCATTTTAGAGTTTCTCTGTAATCTTTCTACATTGTTCTTGGTCTACCTCATGATCTACATCCCTCTCCTCTTTTGGTGTATGCCCTGCATGGTATGGCATCACAAGGCCTTCTCCCCAAGTAACAACACCACCATAAAACATGGATTGTAATCAGATGCTTCACTTATAGACACATACACTTGCTAATAAGAAACACACACAACAGTAGGCTAAAAATGACTCTTCACACCATTTTCTCATTCCTTCTCTCTTTAGTCTCTTTCTTTCATTATATTTTTAAAAAAAATAATATGAACAACATGCAACTGAGCGGTAAATGATTTTGTAATTTGTCTCAAAGATGTAATATGTCTCATCAAACTGCAAATAACAATCCCAAAAGTCAAATGACTTCATATGTTGAACTGCCTTAACTATATTAATCATACAAGCTGAACAAGTTGTCACAGACAAGCACTTGGGCTGCATTCATCTCAATGGAACTGACTCTCTCAATGGGATTGTCTTTCGCAATGGAATTGCTATCTCCATAGTACTGCCTTTCTCAATGGAACTGACTCTCTCAATGGGATTGTCTGTCTCAATGGAACTGCTATCTCCATAGTACTGCCTTTCTCAATGGAACTGACTCTCTCAATAGGATTGTCTTTCTCAATGGAACTGCCCTTCTCAAATGAGACATAATAGGATTGTCTTCTCTAATTGACTTTCTCAATGGGACTACCTTTCTTAATGGAATTGCCATCTCAACAGAACTGCTTTTTTCAATGAGATTGCTTTATTCAAATAGGACTGTCTCTCTCAGCGGAAGTACTATCTCAATAAAACTGCCTTTCTCAGTAGGATTTTTGGCTTTAAAGGACTTTCTCAATGAACAATGGTGGATGGTTTTGATAACTGTCATCTCTGACTCTAAATAAGACGACTGTGTTTGGATCGGGGCCACAAAGATGTAGTCACCACTTCTCCTTTGCACATCTCTACTCCATAACAGAGTGTCACGTGGCATGTCTCCGCAGACACTGCAAGACCACATTGAGAGGAAAGCACTGAATGAAGCTTCCTAACATTTTCTCATACACTTCTATGAAATGTTTTCTCATAAGACTAGGTAACTGTCTCCGACAGTCTGTTCTCCATGTGTCTCAGTAAAGCATCTATTGCCTGGTCAATGGTCACACCTACGACGGCCAGCTCCTGGTCACTGAACTTACTCAGCACGTATGTAATAATTTCAGATTTACATGCTGGCCGGCTGATTCCAATCCTCAAGCGGAGAATCTCCTGGTGGACAAAATAAAATGTACAAATCTTGTTAACCATAAATCTATATCATTTAGTGAAGCAATACTTCTTCTTCTGCCTTTCTAACCCCTAATGAAGCATAGGCCCTCAACCAACTTACACCAAGTCGTTCTTTCCTTCGCTATCGCACGCAGCTCTCCCCATGTCCTCCCCTTTTTTTTAACTTCACTCTCTAGATCCCTTCCCAGTGTCTTTTTTTTTGGTCTTCCTTTATTTCTATGCCCCAGTGGACTCCATTGCAAAGATGTTCTAGTTATATTGAAGCAATATAACAACAGTAATGAATCATAATCCAGGAAGAGAGAAACTGTGGAGCTCTTGTTGGGGGTTTTACTAACAGTTATGTTCATGAGGGCACCCATCTCTATTTATATTGCTGAACATGATACTCTATGAATCTTCATGTAACATTAATGTTTAAAAGCCCTGGTGTTCATTTTTTAGTGATTGTTAAAACAGTCCAAAACTCATAAAAAATCAATCAATTCATCAATCAGGTGCCATCTCCACAATGAAGGTTGGCTGCAACATGCCCTGTCTCTTGTCCTGGTTGTACACTCTCTCAGACTGCTGCCTGTGCATCTCTTGATGTTGTCCTCCCACTTGTATCACTGCCCACCTCTTGCCCTCGACTTTTCCTTTCAGTATGGTTTTCAAAAGCGTGTCACATCTTTTAATAAAAGATAAATGCGAGCACATAACACAAACTGGTAGGCTACAACAACTATCTTACTGGATGAAACTGTCCCTTAATGCTCACAGACTTGGAGGATATCAGCTCCAAACAGAAACTTACCAGTACAAGGTGAAGATTTTTGTCATTTTGTTTGTTGTACTTTGTACCTAATGCAAAAGTAGAACCGATGATGCCCTAACTATCACATGCCTACTTCTTTACCCTTAAAAGGACCACTATCCCGGTGTTGTGGTTAACAGCTAGGCTGCGATATCTGTGCCCTTCAGCAAAACATATTCGATTTCAGCAAAATCTAAACTGGAAGCCTTTTACAACATGATTTTTTTCAGAAAGGGTGGAGAACGGGTATATCTATTCCCCCCCCCCCCCTCCCCCTTAAATAGGGCCTTACCCACACAGTGAAGGTGCTAACAAACATGTACATAAACCACAATGACTTACATCTGATCCTAGACAACTGATGCAGGACAAAACGCCATTATGTCCCCTAAAATACAGACAAGGTAAAACAAGCAGGTCAAAGAAACATTTTTCATAAAATTATGTTATGACCACAAAACTATTGCAACAGCATTTTGTGTGTTAGAGATTATGATGAAGAGTCTTATTCTGCATTCAACTAAAGTTGTAACTGCATTGTGTCTGTTTACAGCGATGTTGGCTGTGATATTTGCACGTTTCGGCCCACTTCTGCAGGCATTTGTTGAAATTCCCCCACCACACACACAAATTAGGGATGCTGTCTGTATTTTGGTTTTGTTGTGAGAATAGAAGTGCAAATAAACAATGAAACTGTTCAACCCCATCTCTCTCTCTCTCTCTCTCTGTGTGGGGGGGGGGGGGGGGGGTCAACAAATGGCCCGTTAGGGTCGTGGAAGTGTATCGATGGAAGCACTAACACACATAAAACCCGCCATCTTTCTCTGTCTTCCGCTTGATAAACAAGTGCATGATAACTCAGTCCTGTCCATTTCTTGATAATTTCCTACCTTGAAATACACAGTCTTTGCAGTTGAATCATGTCTCACCACGTGCCCAAACCAAGCTAGCTTGCAACACCACTGCCAAGAGAGGCTCCTCATGTCCTGCAAATTTGTTTTATCTCTGCCATATGTTAGTTTTATGTTCTAAATAACTAATTCGCAAAATGCATCTATAGCATTTACATACGAAAGCCTGAAACCTCGTTTCCATTTCTCCACAGTGAGAGTCCAACTCGCACATCCGCATAAAAAAATAGACAATACCAGAGATTTGTATATATGGACCTCAACTGCAATGTTGATTTTGTTCTTCCACATCATATTCAGCTGGGACATCACGACTGTTGCCATATCAAATACTTCTTTGTATGAGTGCCAATCAATAACTACCTATCTGTTTAATATTTAATGTTAAAAGTTAACATTAAAAAACGTACCCTGCGCTTCCTCTTTCCTTGATATGAAATTTTCCAAGATTGCGATCCAGTTCATCATGTACCAGATAGATGTCTTGTAGAGCTACTGAGAGAGCTTTCACTGAAATACAAAATATGCAAATATAAATAGATCAGCTTCAAGCCATCTTTAGTATTCCATCTCCTCTTTTTCAATTTTCTTTTTCTACCGCATTTGTGCTAAAAAAGGTGTTTGGCCAATTTTTGTGTGGCTTACAGCTAGGCTGCTATATTTGTGCTCTTTGGTCCAACACACATAATTTCAGACAATCTCAGAATAATCACCTTTTTACAATGTGCTTGAGAGTGGAGCAGTGGGTCTATCCCCTACCACCGTCCTCCCAAAATGGAGCCCCAAAACCCATATGAGGATCTGTCTATGTTCAAGTGTAAAGGAAGCGTTAGAAAAAAGTAATGGATCCTTTTCCATGTCTCGAGGGGATCTGGCATATGGATATCCCATATTTTCACTGACTTATCCGCAAATATTAGGTGATTAATATCACCCCAGACCCCTTTACTTTCCAGAACATGACCCGGTACCATACCGCTGGCTTTTTTTTTTTACAATTTTTCTAACAGTTAAACACAGTTCCACTTTCACGGCAGCTGGGTCACCCCATGACAGCTCCATTCCTGTGCAGGTGACAACTGAGAACGCTCACTGCTGTCTGGTGAGACAACATTTAAACAGACTGCAGCCTCAGCAAAGCCAATAGCATCTTTGGGACCTTTCTGTCTTTCCCGACAACAGTGTTATATTGTGCTATGAGGAGGCATAGGGCTCACAGCCTATGGCGATGCGAGTGTGACTAGCACTAGTCAATAGCATACATAGGCATTAACTGCTTAAGACAGCCATTAGAAGTGCCAACACAAACAGTCCACCATTAGAATTGCAATTCATTTACAACAAATCAGCAGTTACGCACACAATATCACAGAGGACACCACCAGTTTTGTGATTAACAGGCCACTCGCCATCTTCTGAATTTGCAGTTCACAACTCAAGCCACCATGAGCACAGCTGAAAAGCACTGTGATTTCCAACAGTATGTATCTTCTAATGTACCAAGACCTATTCAATCAATGAGAAAAAGTGTCAAAAAGCCTTTCATAAAATTCTGCAATTTCAAAAATGCTTTTCAATGCCTTCCTCTACCCCTCTTTCCAGTTTCCACGTGTTCCAATTTTTCTCTTATAAACTATAATGTGGCCCAAAAATGGCTGGCTAACTCTAAAATTATGAAAAGTTGCCTTCATGTCTTAGTCTCTTTTAAAACATTTACACTGTCCACATACACCCACTAAATCATTAACACCCACCTGCCTTGGCAACGCTAGTGCCACTGATATTCATGAAAGTTTTTGGCTTCAGCAGGGTGACTTTGAAAGGTTGGCTGCCACTCTTCAACACAGTGGAGCAGATGAAGCCGCCATGGTGGCCGACACTCTTCTGCCAGTCCAGCTGAAGTCTGGCAGCAAGTCGGTCCACAGCCATCATCCCAACGTTGTGACGTGTGCCATCCATACCGTGGTTGCCAAGGCCAACTATCTGCAACCAATAATATACATTTTCATTTATAAATCATGTGGGAAATGCTGACTCTCTTAAGAGTGATGGTGAATTCTATATTTTCATGATCAGATAGTAACCCTACTATAGGCTGCAAAAACCAGAACAACAAACAAGCAGTTAGAAAGATTATTGTAGTCTATATAAATGGTAGTATGTTCTTTCACAAGTTGAGGATTCATTGCATCAGATGAAGAAAGGAAAGGCAGACAACACCACATTGGAAGAAACTGAAGCTTTGGAATATTTTGGAACTGAAATAATAACAAAATTGATAAATGACATTTATAATAGTAGGAAGATTCCTAATAACCAGTTAAAATCTAAATTTATTGCTCTGCCTAAGAAACCAGGCACTTTAAAATGTGCAGACTACTCCTGCACAATAAGTCTTATGAGTCACATGACAAAAATGTTACTGAGAATAATTATGAGAAGAATAAGAAACAAGATTAAACAAAAATTAGTGAAGAACAGTGGATTTGTAGAAGGAAAAGGTACAAACAATGCCATATATGATATACATCCTCAGGGCTCTTTTGGAAAGAGCTATAGAAGTAATATTTTTTTTAAATGCTCTTTTCTTATGTTTCACAGACTACACAAAAGCATTTGAGTGTGTGAAACATGAAGAAGTAATCAAACTATTGAGAAAAAAAATTAAACACTGATGGAAAGGATTTTTGAATTATAAAGAACATGTATTGGCAGCAAACAGCAGCTATCAGAAATAATAACCATAAAGAGGCAGTACGACAAAGATGTGTACTAAACCATAAAGAGGCAGTACGACAAAGATGTGTACTAAACCATAAAGAGGCAGTACCACAAAGATGTGTACTAAACCATAAAGAGGCAGTACCACAAAGATGTGTACTAAACCATAAAGAGGCAGTACCACAAAGATGTGTACTAAACCATAAAGAGGCAGTACCACAAAGATGTGTACTAAACCATAAAGAGGCAGTACCACAAAGATGTGTACTAAACCATAAAGAGGCAGTACCACAAAGATGTGTACTAAACCATAAAGAGGCAGTACGACAAAGATGTGTACTAAACCATAAAGAGGCAGTACGACAAAGATGTGTACTAAACCATAAAGAGGCAGTACGACAAAGATGTGTACTAAACCATAAAGAGGCAGTACGACAAAGATGTGTACTAAACCATAAAGAGGCAGTACCACAAAGATGTGTACTAAACCATAAAGAGGCAGTTCCACAAAGATGTGTACTATCACCTAATTTGTTTTCATTGTACAGTGAAATATATAATGAGATCTATCCCCTGTTTTCATTGTAAAGTGAAATATATAATGAGATCTATCCCCTGTTTTCATTGTACAGTGAAATATATAATGAGATCTATCCCCTGTTTTCATTGTACAGTGAAATATATAACGAGATCTATCCCCTGTTTTCATTGTACAGTGAAATATATAATGAGATCTATCCCCTGTTTTCATTGTACAGTGAAATATATAATGAGATCTATCCCCTGTTTTCATTGTACAGTGAAATATATAATGAGATCTATCCCCCGTTTTCATTGTACACTGAATGTATAATAAAATCTATCACTGATAAACAGCCTGCGTTGTGCTGATGACACCATCTTGATAGCGACAAGTCAGAAATATCTGCAGCAATTAATAGATACGGTGGTGGTAAAAAGTGATAACATTTGCCTCAGTTTTAATCAGGGAAATACAGAAATAATGGTGATTTCCAAGAAAAGAATAGTGCCTAACTGTATAATAAGAGTCAAAGGCGTTATTTTAGGACAAGTACAGAAATTTAAATACCTGGGCACATGGATAACATGCAATGGAAGATGTATCACATAGATAAAGAACCCATAAGATGTATCACAGAGATAAAAGAACAGAACAGGACAGACCAAAACTGCCTTTTATAAAAATGAAGAACATTTTGTGCAATAAATTCATGTCATTGGAGATTGTCTTGTCTTGTCCACAATTGCCTCACAGCGTAGTGGGGAGTCGCAGTTTTCTATCCTGGGCCAGGTGTGTTGCACGTGTTGTTGTTAGTCCGTGTTGCCTCAGGATCTCTGATATATTGTCTATCCATCGTACTCTCGGTCTGCCTCTTGCTCTAGCGCAGTAGTGCTGTTCGTTGTATGCTCGTAGAGGCAGTTGGTCGGTTTGCATTCGCATCAAGTGGCCAAACCACTCTATTTGTTGCTTCTTTATGTATTGCAGGGATGGTGTGGTTCCTACAATTGATCTAATGTTCTCGTTTCGAACTCTGTCTCTCCTTGTGACATTGGCAGCCTTACGTAAGCATCTCATTTCGCACGTCGTGATCTTTTTCTCCTGTGCTCTTGTTAGGGACCAGGTTTGGCATTGGTAGCAGAGGGTAGGTATAAATATGCAATTTATCAGTTGTCGTTTTAGTGCCATAGTGATGCTTGGGTGTTTTAGCAGTGGGGAGAGTTGGTAAGTTACTGCGTTCGCCTTTTGACATCTTGCTTCAAGTTCCCTATCAATTCTTCCATTGGAGATTAGGAAAATAATTATCGCAAGCTATATAGAAGTGGCTTTAACATACGGCTGTGAATCCTGGACAATTAAAAAACAAGCTGAACAATATCTTTAGGACTCAGAGATCTGGTTTTACAGGGAACGAAACAAATGACATACTTACCTTTCATCATACGGTTGCGTGTACGGTTGCGTAGTCATCATGCGGTTGCGTAGGGTGTAGGGTTTGGGTTAGGGATAGGGTTAGGGGTAGGGTTAGATGTTAGGGTTAGAATTAGGGTTAGGGTTAGATGTGAAAATTTTGACGTAGGAGTTCCAAATACTGGCCGACAATGTGATGCTTGTGGGAGTGGCGCCACTGGAATTCTCCTAAATATGACGGCAACAGCGCGCGGCTGGTGCCCAAGTGATGGCGAATTGTCCGTTTGAGTAGCATCCACAGTCCTTCAATTGTTTAGGAGTGTATGTCACTGTGTGCGGTTATTTAGAACTTCTGCATCAAAATTGTCACATCTAACCCTAACCCTACCCCTAACCACGCAAATTTATCGGTCATTAAATCATACAGATCTGCAGGAGTCACATCCGTGGCAACTAATACCACTTTTATATAAGGATATATTTACTTTAAAAAAAAAAACCAGATTTCCCTGAAACGTCAAATAAACACCCAGATCTGGGGGAAACACCCAAGCATTGGAAGCCCTGTTGTCGACCTTACTGTCTTTTTGGATTCGTGACTTTTCCGCTCCGTGTTGCACTGCAACCAAGGGAGAGAACTCCCACTAAGTCCACTAAGTTGACTAAGCGATCGGAGGCTTTCCAGCTAATGATCTGTATTTAAAGGAGAGCCTAAGCTTTTAATAAATCAAGTGGTAAAAATTATATATGAAACCACAAACCATAAAATGTCTCATTTCTGGATCTATAACTGTCTCCGCTGTGTTTGTTGATGAAGAAAATTCAGAATGACTGCCTTTATTTAATCTGGACAACAAGAATGGAACGCGAAGAGAAGTCCGCACCGAGTCGGTGACTGACTGCACCATCAATGACAATACCGCATTCATCTCGCTGTGCTGGTGTTTATATAGCTCCGATCGCTCGGAATAACTAAAATTTGAAAATACAATTTCACGTATTTGTGAAATCTGTCAAGCAATGATGCAATTCAACGACATGTGAACCTGACGACTTGTATGTAAGTTATATCATTTGTCCTGGATCTTGCACAAGCAATTCTTTTCGATTACATTTTTCTTGTCTGCTGCATGGGCTATCTCAAAACTTTGTCATTTACAACGGAAAGAAATATATGAAACCTTCCCTTGATTCAAAGAAATAGCAAACATTCAATTTGCATTTAGAGTTTTCAAATAATAAAAATTGTGTGTATAATTTTTAACAGCAGAGAACATGTTGCCACAATTAACTTTTGTATTTGTTCTATTTAAATTATAATTAATAGTTTAAAATGACTATATACATCTAATGTAAACGACACTTTTTCCACGCCTGTAAACGTACTGAGAGTGATGTCGTAAATATAACAGGGCCGTCTTTACTCTCCATGATTTTGCCAAGTACCCAGTTAAGGCCCAACTGATCGATTTGGTCGAGGATAAAAATATCGAGTTCCATTAAAACCTGAACCCATGTCCTTTAGATCAACAGACTAGCGTCTACCCGGTACACCACTGCGGTTTCCCACCTCTTATGTTGAAGAGCTTACATGCCGATTTATAGAATAAAATAAGATGTAGGATTTCGAGTACATCGTCGTCGTCATCATCATCAATTTCCACTTCTCCCATTAAGCGCCAGGTGTTTGGAAGAATATTGACATTTGCCTTGGTGGTGCGAAGAAGTAAAAGAAGAAATTAAAAAGAAAAAAGACTTATATAAACAGTGGATAAAATCAAAGAAAGAAGAAGATTATATAAACTATAGACTGCAAAGGAGAGAAACCAACAGGAGTGTCAAAAAAGCAAAACAAGCATCCTGTGAACGTTTCGGTGAGTCACTAGCAGAAAATGTGAAAACAGCCAGCAGAAAATTTTTCAAAGTAGTTAAAAATATGCGGAAAAGAGATGAGAGCTACAACCCCACTGAAATAATTAATGATAAGACAGGAAGGCCATTGATAGATCCACCCGAGATAGCAGAAAGATGGAGGGAATACTTCAATGAGCTCTTTAATCCTCTAGGAGATCATCAGGAAAGAGCAACTGGAGAGCACAGAGCAACAGTGTTAGAACCACACATACTAATGGATGAAATAGAAAAAGTCATTAAACAGTCTCCCAAATATAAAGCACCAGGAGCTGATAGATTACCAACAGAAATAATTCAAGCAGCAGGTGAAAGCAGCATCAGATGGCTTCACAGAATATTCAATGCAGCATGGGTACAACAAACGGCCCCAATTGATTGGCAACATGTAGTTATACCATTGTGGAAGAACAAAGGAAGCAAACGAGAATGCGGTCAATATCGAGACATCTCTCTTTTAAGCCATGTTGGCAAAATGTATGCCAAGATAATAGAAACAAGACTGAGACCAGTGATAGAACCACAGCTGGCAGAAAAACAGATGGGATTTAGGAGAAATAGAAGCTGCACAGATGCAATCTTCACACTTAAACAGTTAATAGAAAAGAACATTGAATACAATAAGAACTTATTTGTGGCATTCGTAGACCAGGAGAAGGCATTTGACAGAGTCGACAGACAATTATTATGGAAAATAATGGCAAGATATGGAGTAAGCGAACACCTCATCGAAGTGTGCAAAAGTTTATACAGGGATTGTAGAAGTGTAGTTAGAATAAATCAGGGAACATCTCATCCTTTCACAGTGACATCTGGAGTAAGACAGGGGTGTGTCTTATCACCACTGCTGTTTATCACCTACATCGACAGTATATGCAAGAATGCCAAGCCCATGAATGAAGATCTTAGTAAGATCAACGAATTACTCTTTGCAGATGACCAGGCCTTGATAGCAGATACAGCCATGAAATTGCAACAACATCTAACATCCATGAATGAAGAATGTAAAACAAATAATATGAGAATCAACACTGAAAAGACAGAAGTAATGTCAATAGGAAAAAAGAAGACAGATCTAAACATAGCAATAGAATACAAAGGCATTAAACAGGCATCTGAGTTTAAATATCTGTAACTACATTTACCGAAGATGGGAAATTGGATAAAGAAATTGACATTAGATGCAGTAAAGCAAACCAAGTATTGGGGCAGCTAGCCCCCCTCTTACCGCATAAGACAATCCCAATCAGCACAAAAAGACATCTTATTCGAAGCAAATTTATTCCAACTCTGTGCTACTAGTGCCAGACATGGTCACTCACAACAAACCATAAAAGAAAATTAGTAACCACGGAAATGAGATGTCTGAAAAGGGCTGTAGGAGTGACCATAAGAGATAAGATCAGGAATGAGATCATAAGAGAACAAGTCGGCACAGAACCAATTCTGGATTACATACAAAGACAGCAAGTAAAATGGTTTTCCCACTTAGAGAGAATGCCTTGTGACACCATACCATACAAAGCATACATGGAAAGAGAAGAAGGACGTAGAGCACGGGGTAGACCAAGAACAAGATGGAAGGATAACATCAGAGAAACTCTACAACAGCACGATGTGCCTATGGTCGAGGCAGCCAGAAGAGCTAGAAACAGAACCTTATATCTCCCTCGACACCCACAGCGGTAAAAGAGGAAGTGAAGAAGAAGAAGAATGATGTTCTTGCATGTAGACAGGGGAGGGATAGGCAACGGATTGCCCAAGAACTGCAGGCAACTGTAGACAAAGTGACTGACTGGTGTGCAGAAATGGGTGCTGTCATCAACTAAGAAAAGGCGGCTGCTTTGTAATGCTCTCTGGGCAAAAGAATTGAAAGAGCTGGTGTTCCAAGCATCACAATTAATAACAGTAACATCAAAAGAGAAAGCAAACTGAGGTACCTAAGTATCACTGTCGATAGAAGCCTTTCCTATAAGGATCACGTGGAGGCAGGTGCGGTGAAATGTCAAAAAGGACTCAATGCTATCAAGATTGTGGCAACAATGGACATGGAACAAAGAATGCTGTTCACAACGTTCCATCATGCGATCTGTCAGTGAAGGATTATGGACTGAATGCTTACCATGTCAAAGAGTCAGCTGATAAAACTCAAACGCATTCAGAATGAATCTATGCGGGTGATTCTGAGATATACAAGAGATACCCCCAGTATTATGAATGCGATATATACTTGCACTGCCTACTATTGCAGATAGGCTCAAAGTTCTGCAGGCAAAGCCGTATCTCAGAGTAGCTGCAGACAAGAAACACCCCCTACATGAATCCGTGGGTAGATGTCATAGGTTGAAAAGAGGAAGGTCTTGGAAAGGCGCAAGCTAAAGACACCGTTAAACTTGAATGCAAGCTTGATATTTGAATTTTAACATATTGACAGCCACACCTTCGCCTGTTTACATATAGATGACGCATACAAAACAAATTGCATTGTAAACAATAAACAAACAAACAGTATATTGATCGGCACTAAAATAAAGAAGTAAAAAGATAAAAGGACACACTAGACAACATCGAAATCGGCAGCTATAGTTACTGTACCGAGAATCGAATCTGTCACCTTCAATTGGCTTATGCGCCTCGCTATAGAAACAAGTGTACTAAGACGCGTGACCCAATAGGCACACCCGAAGAGAAAAAAGTTGACTTAATGCGGCAAAGACTGGCCTTGCTTTACTTTTAGTGAAGCCTAATGTGTGAACGTCTTTAAAACAGCTCACCACCAAGTAGCCCTGAAAAGGACTCTTGCTGTACCCACTAACCGTCATCCCCTTGTGGGATGCAGTTTTTCGTTATTTTGAAGCCCCGCCTTGGCTGTTGTCAGGGGCCGCAATATAGCCTGACGGTTGAACGCGGATTCCTGGACCTCTCCACGGGTGATCCTCATCCGCATAGTAGCACTTTGTGTCACCAGGTGTTTATCGCTCTGTGTGATATCCTGGTGGGGTGAAATTGACTTACTTTACTCTTGCTGTGTTAATGCCATGCCCCTACCACTTTCACATTGGCTAGCCAACAGGTCGGCTGGTCACGTATGAAATACATGCAGTGATTGACTGACTTTCTACCCCCACCAGGACATCACACAAGCGATAAACACCCGATGACACAATGTGCCACCATGTTGGTGAGGATCACCGTGGAGAGGTCCCAGAAACCGCGTCCAGCCTTTAGGCCATATTTATGGCCAGGCTATATTGCGGCCCCTGGAATAGCCAGAGTAACGAATACTTTCATCCTAAAAAGGACGGGAAGTGATATTGTAGTACAAATACATGCAGTGAAGGCCTGCAGTTTATAGCTGACCTAAACATGTTTTCCCGCAACTGTTGACATTTTCTAGAAAGCAGTTGTTTACGTTTGCCTGACTAAGATCTAAAGATAGCAGCAAGGCTTTTCCGCACGTGACGCGGGGCTATGTTTAGTAACACATAATGTCATCAGGGTTGCCATATTGGCATTTTTTATGCCAGATTCTTCAAATTTGGCATATTTGAAATTGAACTGGCATAAGATAATGAACTGGCATATTTTGGCACATTTGGGTTTTTCCTGGCAATGTAGACCTACAGTTAACATCTTTATTTCAGTTTGACTTTGTTGTGATATCCTGGTACTGACTAATGGAGATTCGCGCCATTTCTTATTGTATTTGTTGTCTTCTTAAATTGATCGAGACTTCGATAAACCAATTTAAAATAAACTGTAATTTATGTTAATCTACTAAAATAAATGCGGGATATAAAACCAAAACCCACCACTGATATAAAGTGATTCAGACTGTTCAGACTTTTACCAATGGCCACATCATCTAAAAATAAAATGAAAAGCATCTTATGACATTGCAAGTATAATAGTAACTGGAATAAAACATACCCACGGCTCAAAAGATCTTCAGACGGATCAGAGGCAGCATACTGCAAACTGTGTCAGTGCACTGTTTGCACCAAGAATTAGTAGCATTTCAAATCATGAAAAATCCGAAAAACACAGAATCAAAACTCCGTCAAAAAGCCAGTCACAGCTTATTATAACAATGACTCCTATGCAAAGTAATGATAAAGTTAAAGGCAGCAGAGTTGCAACTTGGTCTGCCATTGTGCAATACGCACAAATGATCTTCTAAGTGAAATCACGAAAGCACATGGTCGGGTGTCATTGGTCAAGGTCATTGGATCACATACAGTTGCATAGAACTAAGTGTCCATATCTAATTTAAAAAAACAAATACTATATCGCCTGCACTTAAGGATGACCTTATTGATGATTTTCGGAACAAGAATTATGCCATCATTCTAGATGAGTTGCAAAGACTTCATCCCATCTGAGAAAATGCTTACAGATTTTACATTCCAAAAGCTTTACGCTGTATCTTCCACTTGACCATTGAGGATGACAGTAAAGAATTAAATCTAGAGCTTTTGATGCGAGGTGAGTACAATCAAAAGCTGTTGATTGTGAAGATTACAGAACTATTAGCCTAATGAGTCACGTAACTAAGTTACTCTTAAAGATAATACAAGCAAGAATTCAAGATAAAATAGAGAAAGAAGTTTCCGAAGAGCAATTTGGATTCCGTAAAAACAGTGTTACTCGAGAGGCCATACTTTGTCTAAAGATGCTGACTGAAAAATATATAGAAGTTCAGAAAAATATTTATGCATGTTTTATAGATTACAAAAAAGCTTTTGACAGAATGCAACATGAACAACTAATTGCAGCTCTTCAAAACATAGGACTAGATGGAAAGGATATCAGACTTATTAGAAACTTATACTGGGAGCAAGAAGCAACAGTAAGATATGACAACATCTGCTCACCCCAGATAGAGATCAAGAGAGGAGTAAGACAAGAATGTGTGCTGTCGCCTAGCCTTTTCAACTTATGTACAGAAACCATTTTTAAAGAAATTGTAGAATTACCAGGACTGCATATCAATGGTGGAATAATAAACAATCTGAGATATGCTGATGACACAGTGTTGCTAGCAGAGAGTGAGCAGGAGTTGCAAGACCTAGTGGAGCAAGTAAACAGAAGGAGTGCAGAATTTGGATTAGATATAATTTTGAAAAAGACAAAAACCATGATATTTAGCAAAGAAAATAATCAGCTAACAATGAATATCACAGTGAACGGGGTGAAATTGGGACAAGTTAAAAATTTCTTATATCTTGGACAAGTAATAACATGTGACGGCAGAAGTGAAACAGAAGTCAAGAAAAGAATAGGGATGGCCAAAAACATTTTCAACATCATGCAAAAGTTACTGACATTAAGAGAAATAAGCAATACATTAAAAATGAGAATTGTCAAATGTTATGTATTCTCAACCTTACTGTATGGCACAGAGACATGGACAATGAACAAACAACTGGAAAATCGTATCAATTCTTTGGAGATGTGGATATACAGAAGATTAGGTCGTATTTCAAGGAAAAAAAAGCTATCAAATACAGAGATACTGAGGAAATTGAGAATGAAAAGAGAGTTGCTAGGTGAAATAAAAAAGAGACAAGTGAAATATTTTGGCCACATTAAAAGACATCACAGTATTGTAAAGATCATCCTAGAGGGAAAGGTTCAAGATAGGCGAGCAAAAGGCAGACAGCGTTACAAGTGGGAGGATAACATCCAGAGATGGACGAACAGCAGTATGAGTGAGTGTACATCAAGGGCAAGAGACAGGACTTGTTGGAGATCCATTGCAGCCAACCTTCACAGTGGAGACGGCACCTGATTGATTGATTAATTGAGTACATTGTTAAATTTTTTTGGCATTTTTTCTGGCATATTTTGGGTAATGGTTTGGCATAAAATGAAGTTTTTTTTTAATCTGGCAACCCTGATTGTCATGTTCACACTTCATTTCAGTGTCAGTCAGTGACAGTCGAACGGTGGTCAGGACACGGTGACAGAGACAACAACCGTTCACAACGACATTCGTGAGTCCTCGTTTACCTGACCACTACACGTAGCCTGTAGTTGGCTGGGACACATTGTATCGTCATTAGAACACCCACCCCACCCGTGGACAACAGGTTACTTTGTAACCGTTTGGTGCCCCTCTATAACTTATGTTCATCAGCGACATTCCTGGAAGTAGGAACTAATATAGAAATCACACATTGTGCAAGGCAGGTATTAGGTAATATGGTTTCGTTTTGTATTTTAAAATTCATGTTGTGTATTTTCGAAGTTGCTTTTAGAAGTCACAAATAGTAATGGCGTTTATAATTTAGAATATTAGTTCTAATTGCTGTTTTCACATATGAATAATATTAAAGTTTAAAAATTAGTTGCTTAACCTTTACAGGACGTTGCCGAACCAACCCCAGCATTTGTTGGCTGGCTGTATGTGGTTTTTCATGGCAAGTTTACGTCCAGTAGTTTGCCATTGCTTTCAGGACGGTCGGCTTCTTTATACCACTGTCGAAAACAACGAAGACGCAAGGCCCGCAGCTGGGATCGAACCCGGCATTACGAAGCGTGTTCGCAACGCCTAAGCCACAGACGCCAACTGGACAATATTACTGATTAAAAATATCCCATTCAACACAGAGTGCTGCATACAGTAATAACAGCTGCTAAATGTTGACAGTTACTGTGATCGTCCTGTCTGCCCACATCCTTCTGACTGGGGACAGGATAAAAAGTGTAACCAGGAACCCTGAAAAAAGTTAACTAATGAAGAGAACTTCTTCTTCGTCGCATTCACCAGCTGTACACTCTGGCGGAAAGTTCTGGTTGCTCGTCTACTACTGCGTGTGCATCAGTTTTACAGATCTCATTCTTTTGAATACAGACTGTTGGTTCCTTGCCTCGCCGGCAGATGCACTTCGACTTCAAAGGAAGCTCCCAATTAGTCGACTCTTACAACATGCTTTTGGGGAGGCAGTGGGTCTGTTCTTGTTTTTCCCTTACAATGGGGCCCCGGAACCCACACGGAGAGGAAGAGAGCTAATTACCAGCTACAGACGAAGACAATCTACATTTTCTGGTCACTCCTGAAAACGGGAAAGTTGTAGTATCTTGCAATGATGAGAAAGTTTGAAGAGATCAGAACTAGAGGGAGACTGATAGAGAAGATGTGGGAAAATCTGACATCATAGATTGTAGGGACATATGTATAAAGAATTTGTTGACAGTACCGAAGGTTGGGGATGGATATTATTACCAGCACCACTTGGCATGGACTACAAGAACAAGGGCTCTCCGATTGACCCAGCCTAAAATAGACACCTGATAATGCTGGGAAGTAAAGGCGACTGGTGTAATGTTTACCACTTACAGTCAATGGCCAGCTTTTCCTGTAGGAAAGAATTATTGCCCCAGATGTCAAAACAGTGAAGGTATTGGAGGAAACAGCTCTAGTAGCCAAGGAGTGTTGAATTAGGAATCGACATTATAGCACTTAGAACACTCCCATAAGCGCTCTGTCCCCACCTTCAGCAGCAAGTGAAGAGTTTCACTTCCGATGGTACCGGTATCTATATGATTGCATATCCGTCTCGCCTTTCCCCTCAGTGTCAAGCATTGGCCAGATCCCCTAAGTGGCTAAGGATTGTATTACAAGTTCGCTGTATGTTATTTTTCGCATCCAATTTTAGAGGAAAACAGAATAAACCCACTGTCTCCCTAGCAAGCATGTCATACAAGGTGATTAACTCTTTGAGTCCCAAGGAACGCATCATACGTTCATAGATTCCTATCTAGAGGCCCAATGAACGCATGATGCGCCGATTTTACGTCTCTCTTGACTACCCCTTGGGCCTGTGATGCTAAACCCCCCCTGGGACTCAAAGAGTTAATCATGGGAGTTTTCTTCAATGTTCAAGTGCATCTGCCTGAGAGATTAGCAACAACCATCTGACAAATAAGCCAGATCTGTCTAATGGATATGCATGCAAAACTCAAGTACTATAAATAGACCAAAGTCTTGTAGTGGAAGAATGACCAGAACTTTCCACCAGAGTTTACAGCCGGTAAACGCTAAGAAGAAGTAAGACAGCAGCCGCAGTAGTAGTAGTATATTAGTAGTCAAGATTTCAGCTTCACTGCAAATGGTTCGCCCCCATAAGTGCTCAGGTGAATGAGACAGACATATTAATTACAGATTTTTCTTATACTGCATGAAAACAATTTTCATTGCAGCTAGAGGCAAAATTAATAAAATAAACAGGTACATTAGAACTCTAAATGCTTGCACACCAACCCAAAGGTTTGTTTATACTGGAACTAGAAAACCAACATGTTAATTTGGGCTGAAACAAAATGACCGAATACTGGTCCCAAATTATTCACTGTTTAAAAAAATCCCATTCAGGGCCTCAAGTGGTCATATAGTTAAAAATATTGAATAGGAACACTACGCACTATGCTTTTGCGTTATAGGAACACTAGGCACTATGCTTCGCATTATTATATAATTTCATGTGAACCAAGCTCTCGAGTCTGAGGTGGTACAGTTGTAAGTATTCTGCCTGTCACGTGGGTGATCAGTGTTCAATTCCCCGCCGGGTGAATTTTTTAGCCCTTAAAACGGCAGTTATCACTTTGTGTTGTGGTTTACAGCTAGGCTGCGAAATCTGCACCTTTTGCTTAGTTTTGTAGATAACAGCTAAGCTGCGATATCAGCGGCGAGAGGCTCAATGGTCAGGTTTTAGGTAGGTTATCTTCTTTCTTTTTGTTCGCTCTTGAAAGGGCGGTTGGCACATTGTGTTATGGTTTACAGCTAGGCTGTGATATCTGCACCTTTCGCCCAAGCAGATCCGATTTCAGCAAAGTCCTAATTAGTCACCTTTAACAACATGTTTTTTAGGTGGCAGTGGATCTAATCTTTTTTCCCCCTCAAACATGGCCCCGGGAACCCGCAAGGTGATTCACAGGTAATGTGAACAATGGATCAGAAAAATTGTTCCTCCCCACAGCACTTTAAAGGATCGACAAATACTCCTTCCCACGGCGCCTCAATGGATTGAAAACTATTCCTTCCCATGGCGCTAAGCTTAACATCTTAAAAATTGCTATCCATCGAGCAATAACAGCAGAAGTGGAAACTGATGATGATGGCCTAAATGTTTTCACTACATAACCTCATGAGGCTCTCAAAGGGATGTTTTTCGCAGTGAATAATTTGGGACAGGTATTCGGAAGAGTTCCAACATTTCCAATACTACCTTATTTACCAATTCTTTTTTTTTTTTTTATTATTTAATGATGGCTATTTTTATTTTAGCCTGGTTATTTAGGGCCACATTGCTAGTGCTGTCACCACGGACTGTGCAGATTAAGATTATATTTTGGCCACCAACAGAAAAAAATCCACACCCTTACTGTGGCTCTCCCGCATAAAAACTCAGTATTTTTACCATTCAGCTAGCATTGGTGAAGCATTATTGATAGCCTTGCCTCCTGGTATATTATTTAACTGAGAAAGTTTTTATTTGACTACAATATTTGGTTCATTATATATATATATATATATATATATATATATATATATATATATATATATATATATATATATATATATATATATATATATATATATATATATATATATATATATATTTTCATTATGTATAATTTCATAATTTCTCCACAGAATAAATTGCCACATCATTCACAATGACAGAGCTTAGCCTCTACTACAACCATAATGCCTCAATTTTGGATGACCTGTCTGTTGGCGACTTGATCGAGTTTCCTCGTGGAGCGTACTCCCACTGGGCAGTTTATATTGGTGGGCAGTGTTTTTGTTTTTTTACATCCAGTGTTACACAGTTCTGATGGGTGTTTTTGTGTGTTCTCTGTCACATTTCTTCAGCACTTACTTATAACTGATGATGTAGTTTTCTAAAAAAAAGTTCTAACTTTGTGTTTGTTTTTGTTCATGTACAAAAGAGAGGGAGAAAAGCTACAATATATGTAAACTTTGGTGTTACTGACATTTTATTTACAACATGGTCATGTGTATTTGGGTCGAAATTTCAGGAATGCAAATGTGTTCCCTGCCACAGTGATATGTGTTTTCTCCCACACATACTCTTTTCAGTTTGATAGATTTGTTGCCAGTTACTAACCAAATTAACCCCTTTGACAATTAGGGAAATCATTCCAAGCTAGGCCAGGTTGAGCAGCACCAAAATGTGCTGGTACTTACCACAAAGTGTCTACAAACATGCCAGGACTCACTACAAAGTGTCTACATATATGCCAGGACTCACCACAAAGTGTCTACAAACATGCCAGGACTCACCACAAAGTGTCTACAAATATGCTGGTACTTACCACAAAGTGTCTACAAACATGCCAGGACTCACCACAAAGTGTCTACAAACATGCCAGGACTCACCACAAAGTGTCTACAAACATGCCAGGACTCACCACAAAGTGTCTACAAACATGCCAGGACTCACCACAAAGTGTCTACAAACATGCCAGGACTCACCACAAAGTGTCTACAAACATGCCAGGACTCACCACAAAGTGTCTACAAACATGCCAGGACTCATCTACAAAAAACATGCCAGGACTCACCACAAAGTGTCTACAAACATGCCAGGACTCACCAACACAAGTGTCTACAAAACATGCCAGGACTCACCACAAAGTGTCTACAAAACATGCCAGGACTCACCACAAAGTGTCTACAAACATGCCAGGACTTCACCACAAAGTGTCTACAAACATGCAGGACTCACCACAAACATGCCAGACTCACTACAAAGTGTCTACAAAACATGCCAGGACTCACCACAAAGTGTCTACAAACATGCCAGGACTCACCACAAAGTGTCTACAAACATGCCAGGACTCACCACAAAGTGTCTACAAAACATGCCAGGACTCACCACAAAGTGTCTACAAACATGCCAGGACTCACCACAAAGTGTCTACAAACATGCCAGGACTCACCACAAAGTGTCTACAAACATGCCAGGACTCACCACAAAGTGTCTACAAACATGCCAGGACTCACCACAAAGTGTCTACAAACATGCCAGGACTCACCACAAAGTGTCTACAAACATGCCAGGACTCACCACAAAGTGTCTACAAAACATGCCAGGACTCACCACAAAGTGTCTAAACAAGCCAAACATGCCAGGACTCACCACAAAGTGTCTACAAACATGCCAGGACTCACACACAAAGTGTCTACAAACATGCCAGGATGCCAGGACTCACCACAAAGTGTCTACAAACATGCCAGGACTCACCACAAAGTGTCTACAAACATGCCAGGACTCACCACAAAGTGTCTACAAACATGCCAGGACTAACTACAAAGTGTCTACAAATATGCCAGGACTCACTACAAAGTGTCTACATATATGCCAGGACTCACCACAAAGTGTCTACAAACATGCCAGGACTCACCACAAAGTGTCTACAAACATGCCAGGACACAAAGTGTCACCACAAAAAAGTGTCTACAAACATGCCAGGACTCACCACAAAGTGTCTACAAACATGCCAGGACTCACCACAAAGTGTCTACAAACATGCCAGGACTCACCACAAAGTGTCTACAAACATGCCAGGACTCACCACAAAGTGTCTACAAACATGCCATGCTACAAAGGTCTACTTGCCACTCACAAAGTGTCTACAATATGCCAGGACTCACTACAAAGTGTCTACATATATGCCAGGACTCACCACAAAGTGTCTACAAACATGCCAGGACTCACCACAAAGTGTCTACAAACATGCCAGGACTCACCACAAAGTGTCTACAAACATGCCAGGACTCACCACAAAGTGTCTACAAAACATGCCAGGACTAACCACAAAGTGTCTACAAATATGCCAGGACTCACCACAAAGTGTCTACAAATATGCCAGGACTCACTACAAAGTGTCTACAAATATGCCAGGACTCACCACAAAGTGTCTACAAACATGCCAGGACTCACCACAAAGTGTCTACAAACATGCCAGGACTCACTACAAAGTGTCTACAAACATGCCAGGACTCACTACAAAGTGTCTACAAACATGCCAGGACTCACTACAAAGTGTCTACAAATATGCCAGGACTCACCACAAAGTGTCTACAAATATGCCAGGACTCACCACAAAGTGTCTACAAATATGCCAGGACTAACTACAAAGTGTCTACAAATATGCTGGTACTTACCACAAAGTGTCTACAAATATGCCAGGACTCACTACAAAGTGTCTACAAATATGCCAGGACTAACTACAAAGTGTCTACAAATATGCCAGGACTTACCACAAAGTGTCTACAAATATGCCAGGACTCACTACAAAGTGTCTACAAATATGCCAGGACTCACTACAAAGTGTCTTACAAATCATACTAACAAATGCCAGGACTCACTACAAAGTGTCTACAAATATGCCAGGACTAACACCACAAAGTGTCTACAAATATGCCAGGGACTAACACAAAGGTGTCTACAAACATGCCAGGACTCACCACAAAGTGTCTACAAAATATGCCAGGACTCACTACAAAATATGTGGGACTAACTACAAAGTGTCTACAAAATATGCCAGGACTCACTACAAAGTGTCTACAAATATGCAGGGACTCACTACAAAGTGTCTACAAATATGCCAGGACTCACCACAAAGTGTCTACAAATATGCCAGGACTCACCACAAAGTCACAAATATGCCAGGACTCACTACAAAGTGTCTACAAATATGCCAGGACTACTACACCAAAGGGACTCACACACAAGGTCTACATATATGCACCCAAAGTGCCAGGACTCACTACAAAGTGTCTACAAACCAGGGACTCACCACAAAGTGTCTACAAATATGCCAGGACTCACTACAAAAGTGTCTACAAATATGCCAGGACTCTACCCACAAAAAGTGTCTACAAACATGCCAGATGCTCACTACAAAGTGTCTACATATATGCCAGGACTCACCACAAAGTGTCTACAAACATGCCAGGACTCACTACAAAGTGTCTACAAACATGCCAGGACTCACTACAAAGTGTCTACATATATGCCAGGACTCACCACAAAGTGTCTACAATGCCAGGACTCACCACAAAGTGTCTAACATATATGCCAGGACTCACCACAAAGTGCTACAACATGCCAGGACTCACCACAAAGTGTCTACAAATATGCCAGGGACTCACTACAAAGTGTCTACAAATATGCCAGGACTCACCACAGAGTGTCTACATATATGCCAGGACTCACCACAGAGTGTCTACAAATATGCCAGGACTCACCACAAAGTGTCTACATATATGCCAGGACTCACCACAAAGTGTCTACAAACATGCCAGGACTCACTACAAAGTGTCTACAAACATGCCAGGACTCACTACAAAGTGTCTACAAATATGCCAGGACTCACCACAAAGTGTCTACAAATATGCTAGGACTCACCACAGAGTGTCTACATATATGCCAGGACTCACCACAAAGTGTCTACAAACATGCCAGGACTCACTACAAAGTGTCTACATATATGCCAGGACTCACCACAAAGTGTCTACAAACATGCCAGGACTCACCACAGAGTGTCTACAAACATGCCAGGACTCACTACAAAGTGTCTACATATATGCCAGGACTCACCACAGAGTGTCTACATATATGCCAGGACTCACCACAAAGTGTCTACAAATATGCCAGGACTCACCACAAAGTGTCTACAAAGTGTCTAAACATCACCACAAAGGTCTACAAACATGCCACTCACCACAAAGTGTCTACAAACATGCCAGGACTCACCACAAAGTGTCTACAAACATGCCAGGACTCACCACAGAGTGTCTACAAATATGCCAGGACTCACCACAAAGTGTCTACAAACATGCCAGGACTCACCACAAAGTGTCTACAAACATGCCAGGACTCACCACAAAGTGTCTACAAACATGCCAGGACTCACCACAAAGTGTCTACAAATATGCTAGGACTCACCACAGATTGTCTACAAATATGCCAGGACTCACTACAAAGTGTCTACAAATATGCCAGGACTCACCACAAAGTGTCTACAAATATGCCAGGACTCACTACAAAGTGTCTAAAAATGTGCTAGTACTCACTACAAATTATCTAAAAAGTGCCAGAATTTGCCACAAAGTGTCAATTATAGTAGCCTTGAAAAAAATGATGCCTAAAATTATTGTCCCAGTGCTACATCCCCCCCCCCCCCCCCCCCCAAAAAAAAAGACTAACCCTATTGGTAATTTAAAAATCGCAATATAGAAGTTAGGGTACTTTCATTTTAGTTTACCACATCACAGGGAATCAGAGAGTTTCCGAGAAAAGTCCAGTATTATGGGGGTTTAGGGTTAGTTAGTCGCTGCTTACTTCACACCCTAACACCATACTGATATTGGACTTTCCCTGCGAACTCTTGGATTCCCTGAGATAGGGCGAACAAAACAAAAAAAATTGGTACTACAAAATTGTGATATACTGTCTGTTTGTAGCCGAGTTGGATGGCCAAGTCATTTCACCTTTTATCAAGTGAAAACAGCACTGCCATTATCCCCAATTGTTTTTCCTTTTCTCTTTTCATAATTGCTGATTCCCCGTGTGGGTTCCGGGGAAAAACAAGAATAGACCCACTGCCTACCCAAAAGCATGTCATAAGAGTCGACTAATTGGGAGCTTCCTTCGAAGTCGGAGTGCATCTGCCTGAGAGGCAAGGAACCAACAGTCTGCATACAGATCTGTCAAATGGATGCACACGCAAAACTCAAATTCTGGAACAGGACTGCAGTCCAGAAGTGGTCGAACAACCAGAACTTTCCGCCGGAGTTTACAGCCGGTGAACGAGAAGAAGAAGAAGATAATTGCTGATCGTCTCTGTTCACTATAAGTCTAGGGCTTTTAGGACTTCAAATTAGTAGCATACATTTAGGATTAAGATTATATTATAGAATCAGCATTTAACAATCCACTTTTTTTTTAAGAAGACGATTTAATACACACTGGTGTGATGTATATTACAAAATCTAATAAGTGCAACTAGGGACTAGAAAATAAGGTGTAAGCACCATATACTATATTCCAACCGGCCTTATGGCATTGAAGAGAGTCATTTACCATTTACTTGTTAAAAGTGGGAGTCGCTGTGGCCGAGCGGCTAGACGCTCACCGCGGATCGGAAGGTCATGGGTTTGCTTCCTGGCAGAGCCGGACTTTTTTCAAAAATGACCTTGGCTCCCAGGTTGACCCAGCCTTGAGTGGGTACTGGGTGCAGTCCCGGGATGTCAAGGTGGCCGGCGTGATACTGACCACATCACCCATCCTGTGCCGATTGGTCTATAAAAATATACGTCTAGCCCTATATGCCTAATATGCCCTATACGCCTAAAGGCGTGGAAAAGGGTCCTTTTGTTAAAAGTGGCGACTTATAAGTTAGTGGGGGGGGGGGGGTATATTAGAAAATGCTTTATCGTTTTAAATTGTAAAAATAAATGGAGATTTAAAAAAAACATTTATACATGTACTTTAAAAAAAATTTTAAGCAAAATATTTTTAATTAGTAATAAACCACATCAGCGGCGTCCGTGGCTAAGGCGTTGCGAGTCTGACTCGTAATCCAACGTACCGCGATCGAAACCCACTGCGGGCTGCGTGGATTTTTATCGTGGTATGGGACGTCGCAGGTCGACCCAGCCTCAAATGGGTACCAGGATGGGCTGTCCTGGGAAAGTAAAGACGGCCGGCGTAATGCTGACCACATTACCCAGCGAGGGCCGATTGGTCTGTAAAATATGGGTGCTCTTCCCATATGCCCGATGCGCCTAAAGGCGTGTAAAGGGATCTTTACATTACTTACTTTTACTTAATAAACCACATTGTTACAGTTCATAAAAAAATAAAATCCATTCTTCTTGTTTTACTTTGTATAAAAAGAGTAATTAAACAGTGTCTGCCTGCACCACCTTTGTGATAATATTCCTCTACCTTATGTACAGTTTCTTATCTCATAATATATATATATGTACTAGCTGTGCCCTGCCACGCGTTGCTGTAACCCTGAATGGTGAAATGGAAAAGAAAGAAAGTAGATCTCAGCTAACAGTGTCTGCCATAACCCTCACCCCCGTCCCCCTCCCCTCCACCCAATCATATCTCCCTCTCCGAATTATTGAAAAATCATCCATGGCGAAAGTATTAAAATAGAAATAGTTAAGAAATCAGAACTTGAAAATAACGTTTTAAGCTCTCTCAGCTAACAGTGTCTGGCATAACTCCCCAATAATATGTCCCTCTCCGAAGAAATAAAAATCATCACTTGGCGAAATTATTAAAATAAAAATAGTTAAGAAATGAAAACTTTAAAATAAAGTTTTAAGGTATCTCAGTTAACAGTGTCTGCCATCAACCCCATCCCTCCCCCCCTCCCCACTAATCATATCATCCTCGCCGAAGGATGGGAAAGTCATCATCTGACGAAATATTGTAACTGAACTGAGCTATGCATCCGTGTCCACCCAGAGACAGATGGATAGCATTAATGTGTAATGAGAAGTAAATGTGGCCAGTGTAACAGCTACCACATCACCTATCCAGTACCAGTACTACTGCTACCACCACCACCACCACCTTCAAAACAAAAACAAAAAACAGTCACTACTGTCCTTGCAGGTTGGTGTAGCCAGAGGAGTTAGCGCTGCATGTTGTTGCCACGAACTGTTTAGTGTAATTGAGCTCCCCCTCTCCGAAGGGACGAATGTTAAATGACCTTGGCATCTGTCTCCACTCAAAGTAACCTGGACTGTAAGCAGTCTTAGTTAACAGCTTCTGTCATCAACAAATAGTTAATGATTGAGTGAAGCGTCGCAGGGAGGATAAATGGGACTTAACTGAAATTGGATGTCTTTGGGCGAAAGGTGCAGATATCGCAGCCTAGCTGTAAACCACAACACAACATGCCAACAGCCGTCTTGAGAGAAAAAGAAAAATTAGCACCCAGTGGGTAATCGAACACCCGTCAACTACATTAAGGGCGGAATACGTACAACTATACTACCTAAGACTGAAGAGTTTAGGTCCCATATCGCAGCCTAGCTGTAAACTACAACACAACGTGCCAACCGCCCTCTCAAGGGCGAACGAAAATTACTCGTGACATGACCAAAATCACGTTGCCGCTATCACAGGCTAGATGTAAACCCCCAAACCGAGCTGAAAAAAGACGTAGATATCGCAGCCTAGCTGTAAACCGCAACACAACGTGCCAGCCGCTTAGTTAAGGGCAAAAAAAAATATTTAATCACCCAGTGGGGCATTGATCACCAGTCACCCGCGTAACACGCTAAATATACAACTACGCTACCAAGGACTCAAGCATCTGCCCAATTATATCTCCCTCTCCAAATGATTGAAACATAATTATGTGGCGACATTGTTAAAATAAAAATAGTTAATAAATGAGAACTGTAAAAAAATGTTTTAAGCTCTCTCAGTTAACAGTGTCTGGCATCAACTCCCCTCCCCCCCCCCCCCCCCCCCACCCACCTTTCCACTTGACAATCATATCATCCTCTACGAAGTATGGGAAAGTCATCGCCTGACAGTCAGTGCACAGCTGCAGAGATAGTCTGATATGCCAACTCTAGAACACGCAACATATCAGTGAATGTCGATATTAGTGGTGGAATAAAGTGCACTGTTAGAGAGAGAAAAAAAGATTATTTGTTTATCGAGGCTAAAGCGTCTGTTGTGCTTAAACAGGTAAAAGTAAAGCTGACTGCTATACCTCTAACTGAAAATGAAAATAGCTGAGGAACAGGTATTAAAATATAAATATGTAAGAAATGAGAACTGTAAAATAAAGTTATAAGCTTTCTGAGCTAACAGTTCTGTACTGAGAAGTACATGTGGCCAGTGTAACAGCTACCACATCACCCATCGAGTATCAGTACTACTGCTACCACTACCACCACCACCGTCACAACACCAACAACACAAAACGGTCACTACTGTCTGTACAGGTCGTTATAGTCAGAGGAGTTGGCGCCGCATGCTGTCTCCACGGACTGTTTAAGTGAGTCCCCGACATAAAACTACATCACCTAACCAGTGGTGGAACCCACAGTAATATTCCTTGATTTAAAAAAAAGTACACAATACTCACAAATAGCGGAAATAAAAACCCGCACTCGTCATATCTCCCTCTCCGAAGGGACGATGTTTAACTAACCTTGGCATCCAAACCAAACTGGACCGTAAGCCTTCTTAGTTAACAGTTTCTGTCATCAACGAATAGTTTTTGATCGAGTGAAGCATCTAGGGGAGGCTAATTTGGACTGTACTGAAATCGGATGTCTTTGAGCGTAAGGCGCAGATGTCGCAACTTAGGTGTAAACCACAACACAACGTGCCAATCGCCCCTTAAGGGAAAAAGAAAAATTAGCACCCAGCGGGGAATAGAACACCAGTCATTCGCGTGAAGCGTCGGAATACTTACAATTCTACTACTGAAGACTTTAGGTCAGATATTGCAGCCTAGCTGTAAACCACAACACTACGTGCCAACCGCCCTCTCAAGGGCAAATGAATATTACCCGTGACATGAACATTGAGCCTCACGTTCCGCTATTGCAGGCTAGCTGTAAACCCCAAAATCGAATGGAAAAAAAGCGTAGATATTGCAGCCTAGCTATAAACCACAATAAAACGTGGCAGCCACCCAGTTAGGGCCCCCCTCCCCTCCCCCCGCCCCCTCGAAAATCCAGGCGGGCAACGAAACAAATAATGATTTGACCATTGCTGGAGCTATGTTGTTCGTGGTTTGTGCGATTTTATGACAAAAAATCACGCTTTGAGTTAAAGGCAACGTGTGCAAATTTGAAAGCAATCGGTTCAGTAGTTTCTGAGTTGAGTCAACGACATCAGAAAATTAAGATTTTTATTAATATAGATCTGTGGGCACTGCATCCAAACACTGGAACTGTCAAACCTACAGTTCTAAACAAGAATTTCATAATTGTTTCAATAACTAGACAATGGTTACTGACAGTAAGCTTAAGAATCATATAATGTACAAGCATAAAGAAACATTAAAAGAAAACAAGACTAATTATATTGAGTGCTATTGATTGATTTGAGTTTGAAAATAAGAAAAGGCATGATGTCAGTTTTTGAGTGCCATTAGGCACTTTTGTTCACTAATTCTTTTTCTGCGTTTGCTCTTAAAAGGACATTAAGCACATTATTTTGTGGTGTACCACTAAGCTGTGATATCTGCATCTTTAAGCCAAACACTTATGATTGTAACAAGTCCTTAAATAGTCACTTCTTATAGACCTGCTTGTTAAGGAGCAATGCGGCTTTTCTTCCCCCGTCCCTCCCTAAAAAAATAGTGCTCCTGAACCCACATGGGAAACTTTAACACTAATAACTGTTTGGATCTGAAGTAGCTCTGTACATGAAATCAAATCTGTGCTATCCTCCGAATAACGGTCCTAAATTATCTACGCAGAAAATAATCTCTAAAAGGGCCTCAGTCATGTTTTAATTGTGCAGTTCCGTCGTCTTGAAATGCGAGCTTCCGGCGGCTTCCAATGCCGCCCAATTGTAAACTTTCAGCAACCTCCGCCACCGCCGAGAGTACTCCACACGCCACTCAAGCGGCGTGGTTGGGGCTAAACTAGATGGCTGAGACTCACAAGCAGCAGCTACCACATTTCCTGCAGCTGCCGTCGTTTGATTAGCTCGTGAGTCCTAGCCATCTAGTTTAACATTCAACACTGTGTGAGCGGCGTGGGGAGTACTCTCGGAGGTGGCGGAAGGCGCCGGAAGTTTGCAATTCGGTGGCGCCGGTATAGTCCCCGGAAGTACGTAATTAACACGTGACTGGGGCCCTGTTAGGGATTATTATCTGCGTTAGATAATTTAGGACCGTTATTCGGAGGATAGCCCAAATCTGAAATCAAATTAAATGTTAACTTATCACATAGGGCGTAGAAGGATAGTGTAACTTTGTGGGTGAGGCACAAGATGTGGAGAAATGAGTACAATAAGGTTGAAACAAACAAAACAGGTGAGGGTGTCTGGTACTGAATTAGTAAGTAAAATGAAGGACCCTCTTCCATGCCATCAGACATTTTAGGCATATAGGGCTAGGCCTTATTTTATAGACCAACTGGCACTCAGTGGGAGATTTGGTCATTATCATGCCGGCCACCTTTACTTCCCAGTAGTTTGCCTCATACCCATTTAAGGCTGGGTAGACCTGGGAGCCAAGATCATTTGTGAAAATAGTCCAGCTCTGTTGGGACCTGAACCCGAACCCTTCAGGTCTGCAAGCGAGCGTCTAGCCGCCACACCACAGTGGTTCCCTACTGAATGAGTAAACACATATTAATCATGTATACACACAGCTCTGACCTAAATGTTATTGTGTATCATGTATACACACAGCTCTGACCTAAATGTTATTGTGTATCATACACACAGCTCTGACCTAAATGTTATTGTGTATCATGTATACACATAGCTCAGACCTAAATGTTATTGTGTATCATGTATACACACAGCTCAGACCTAAATGTTATTGTGTATCATGTATACATACAGCTCTGACCTAAATGTTTTTGTGTATCATACACACAGCTCTGACCTATATGTTATTGTGTATCATACACACAGCTCAGACCTAAATGTTATTGTGTTTCATGTATACACACAGCTCTGACCTAAATGTTATTGTGTATCATGTATACACACAGCTCTGACCTAAATGTTATTGTGTATCATGTATACACACAGCTCAGACCTAAATGTTATTGTGTATCATGTATACACACAGCTCTGACCTAAATGTTATTGTGTATCATGTATACACACAGCTCTGACCTAAATGTTATTGTGTATCATGTATACACACAGCTCTGACCTAAATGTTATTGTGTATCATGTATACACACAGCTCTGACCTAAATGTTATTGTGTATCATGCATACACACAGCTCAGACCTAAATGTTATTGTGTATCATGTATACATACAGCTCTGACCTAAATGTTATTGTGTATCATGTATACACACAGCTCTGACCTAAATGTTATTGTGTTTCATGTATACACACAGCTCAGACCTAAATGTTATTGTGTATCATGTATACACAGCTCAGACTTAAATGTTACTGTGTATCATGTATACACACAGCTCTGACCTAAATGTTACTGTGTATCATGTATACACACAGCTCAGACCTAAATGTTATTGTGTATCATGTATACACATAGCTCTGACCTAAATGTTATTGTGTATCATGTATACACACAGCTCTGACCTAAATGTTATTGTGTATCATGTATACACACAGCTCTGACCTAAATGTCATTGTGTATCATGTATACACACAGCTCTGACCTAAATGTTATTGTGTATCATGTATACACACAGCTCTGACCTAAATGTCATTGTGTATCATGTATACACACAGCTCTGACCTAAATGTCATTGTGTATCATGTATACACACAGCTCTGACCTAAATGTTATTGTGTATCATACACACAGCTCTGACCTAAATGTCATTGTGTATCATGTATACACACAGCTCTGACCTAAATGTAATTGTGTATCATACACACAGCTCTGACCTAAATGTTATTGTGTATCATACACACAGCTCAGACCTAAATGTTATTGTGTATCATAACACAGCTCAGACCTAAATGTTATTGTGTATCATACACACAGCTCTGACCTAAATGTTATTGTGTATCATACACACAGCTCAGACCTAAATGTAATTGTGTATCATACACACAGCTCTGACCTAAATGTTATTGTGTATCATACACACAGCTCAGACCTAAATGTTATTGTGTATCATACACACAGCTCAGACCTAAATGTTATTGTGTATCATGTATACACACAGCTCTGACCTAAATGTTATTGTGTATCATGTATACACACAGCTCTGACCTAAATGTTATTGTGTATCATGTATACACACAGCTCTGACCTAAATGTTATTGTGTATCATGTATACACACAGCTCTGACCTAAATGTTATTGTGTATCATGTATACACACAGCTCTGACCTAAATGTTATTGTGTATCATGTATACACACAGCTCTGACCTAAATGTTATTGTGTATCATGTATACACACAGCTCTGACCTAAATGTTATTGTGTATCATGTATACACACAGCTCTGACCTAAATGTTATTGTGTATCATGTATACACACAGCTCTGACCTAAATGTTATTGTGTATCATGTATACACACAGCTCTGACCTAAATGTTATTGTGTATCATGTATACACACAGCTCTGACCTAAATGTTATTGTGTATCATGTATACACACAGCTCTGACCTAAATGTCATTGTGTATCATGTATACACACAGCTCTGACCTAAATGTTATTGTGTATCATGTATACACACAGCTCTGACCTAAATGTTATTGTGTATCATGTATACACACAGCTCTGACCTAAATGTCATTGTGTATCATGTATACACACAGCTCTGACCTAAATGTTATTGTGTATCATGTATACACACAGCTCTTACCTTAATGTTATTGTTTTCCACACAGCAGTCTTGTCTGATCCACATGTTTTAATCCAAACCCATACTTATATTTGTTGAATGATTTCCTAGGAAATGGAAGAGTAGTTCACCTTGCTGGTGAAGACAATGATGGAGTTGATGCATGTGTTAAACCGGAGCATATGTTTACTGTCTGTGGTGCCAAGTTTGGTAAAGCTAAAGTTTGCATAGATGATTTCTGGAAGGTTGCTGCCGGTAGCAAGGCTCGCAAAAATAACACCAAAGACGATAAGTGGAGGTAATTAGTGAGATGATCTAATGTTATGTTATTGCGGTTTTAAGGTGTACACATAAATATGATGATAAGTGGAGGTAATTAGTGTGATGATCTAATGTTATCATGGAATTAAGATGTACACATAAACATGATGATAAGTATAGGTAATTAGTGACATGAGCTAATGGTATCGTTGTTTTCAGATATACACATTTATTTATTTATACCATAACATCCAGCTTAAGAATGGAGGTGGAGGTGGTCACTGCAGCTTTCCGCTGGCTAGAGAACATGACACACACACACCAACATGATTGTAACTAACTCAGAAAGCATGCTGAGAAAGATCAGAACAGGCATGCTTCATGCAGAGTGGCATGCTTCGCTACGGAGGACACGGGTTTGGAGTATTGTCTGGATTTTTTTACTGAGTTATGCCGGTGTGTTGGGAAATGAACAGGTGGACAGACTGGCTGGCTCTGCACAGCTTGGTGTATACTGATACATGATAAGGTGGATGTGGCTAGTGCCTTGTGGGAGAGCATGTACAGTTCGGAGGAGCAGATGGAACACCACAGTCTGGTGAGATTAATGCACGGGGAAGTGACAAGAGGTTCTGGCAGATGCTCGAGGCTCAGAGGAAAGTCAAGACAGACGTTTAATCAGAATGCAACTGGCACCATTAGTATCGGAACTCTTCGCTGGCTGCTGAAGATGGGGATGGAGCGCTTATGGGAATGCCCTGAGTGCTGTGATGTCAGTTCTTGAATCAAATCAAATCAGGATGTACACATAAACATGATGATAAATGGAGGTAATTAGTGAGATGATCTAATGTTATCATGGTTTTAAGTTGTACACATAAACATGCTTTATGTCTGTCTCCAAACCTTTTTCCATGAAAAGTCTTTAGAAAACAAGTTAAAGGAAATGCATCTTTATAATTTTCTGAAACTCTACCCTAAGAAACTAGAGTAAAAGAAGAAGAAGAATTTAAACATTTGAAATCAATTAACTCAGTATAAGCTCTTCATTCTTTTCCACCTTCTTCCAGATATGTTTTATTTATCTGCCTTTGATTATCTTTTTGCTGGTCTCCCTCTATTGCTTTTGTTCAGTGGGTTCCAGAAAAAGGTCTTTCAGGCTATAATACTAACAGGTTTTCTCAGTATGTGTTATATCCAGTTCCAGCAGCTTTTCCTCACCTCCTGTTTTACTTAGATTAGTTGTCTTGATAAACTCAATGTTAATGGTGAAGCCACTTTTTAGTCCTTTTCTCTGCAACACCAAGTAAAAAAAAGGTTAAAGTCAAGAGCTTTTCTGCTATATGGTTCAGTCTTTCTCCGCAGAATAGTAAGCTGCCTGCCAAGAGCATTGTACAGAGCATGAACTCTTTAGCTCTAGTAATGATCTCTAGAGATCTTCGTAAAAATTGCACTCGTGAACTGAGCAATGCAGCCATGAAACCGAACCCATGACCTTCAGAGCATGCGGCAAATGCTTGACCACTTCACCACGGAGACCCCCTACACCAAGTAATTAAGGATTGTAGTTTATTGGTATTTGTTGCAGTTGTTGTCTGTGCCTCTGATTCATACAGCAGATATTATTTATAGTGTCTTGGGATTGCCATGGATTCTCCAGAGCTACATGGTTGCTTGCCTTGTTAGATTTGTGTTTACCTTTTGTATTATACATCCTTGTGACTTGGAAGGAACAATAGAGCAAAGTATATTATAAGAGGTAGAGGTTGACCAGCATGAAGATGAACATAGGACATTAAAGATACTTAGGACAAGAAAATAAATTTCTTCTTCTTGCTAGTGTTCACCGACTGTAAACTCTCATAGAAAGTTCTGGACTCTGGTTTTGTTCCAGAACTTGAGTTTTGCCTGCCCATAAGATTTATAGATCAGGTTTATTTATATACAGGCTGTTGGTTCCTTGTCTCTCAGGCAGATGCACTCCAGCTTCAGTGCAGAGGAGAATATTTAAGGTAGGTGAATTGGCAAGGGATTGAGGGCACTTTTCATGTTGGAAACATCTTACTTAGAGATGTACTTTCTTAGACAATTTTGTTCCCTTTACTTATAAAATTGGTTCAGTATAATTTTTCAGAGTGGAAATTTTGCAAGTGTCGCAACTGGAGACCCCACCTCATACAGTATGGAGTATGAACAAAGAAGATACAAACAGATTGCACAGTTTATTGACTGGTATATTTCACTCTAATTTGTCGGATGCATTCTACAAAAACATTCAGGAAAAACTGAAACTAATAAATGAATCCTTTAAGCTGAAGTACAAAATCAACCATGTAAATGCTCCTGCCTGTTTTAGCAGGGCAGACCAAAGTTCAGGACCATACCTTTTTGTCTGCACAAATCTTGATGAAAGCAGTTTATTGTGACAACTTCAGTGTCACCAGGGAATAAATTGTGGCAATTTGTTGTGTGTCTTTTTCAGTTTTACAAAATTGACTTGAAAAAAAAAATGACTTAACACTTCACATCATAATTTCATTTAGGTACCATAGGAATACTTTTACTGTTGAAAATAACCTCAACATTATATATTATGGTTTTTAAAAAAATATGGATTTATGTTGGACAGGCCACTCAACCCTGAAGAAGTCGTGAGGAATGCTCTGGAAAAACTTGGAACAGTGGGCTACAATCTGATCTTTTCAAATTGTGAACATTTTGCCAAGTGGTGTCGCTATGGCATTGCAAAAAGTGACCAGGTATGTTGTCACCTTCATTCTTGTTATTGCCGTTTTTGAACTATGTATAGTTCTGTTGACTTAATGATTGACTTTGCATTGAGTTTGACAATGGTATAAGCATCTTGATGCAGTATATGCTAGACTGAGGCGTAAAATCTTGGGGGCAGCATTGTTAGAGAGAACAGTTGTATTTTGTTTGGGGACAAACGGATCACTGATCACTGGCATCATAAGAGCTAATAGTGAAATGGTTGGGGCATATTGAAAGAATGTCAGATGACAGAGAAGTAAAAACTGTATACACCAGGGAGATGAATGGTTGTAGACCACAAGGGAGACCAAGAAGACGATGGAGAGATAATGTCCAGACAGACCTGCAAACACTTGGTGTTACCAACTGGAAAGAGAAGGCCAACCAGAGAGATGAATGGAAGCAGGTGATGTCTGCAGCTGTGAACCTCAAGGGCTCGGAATGCTAAAGAAGAAGAAGACATGGGGATGGGATTCTTTCCGCATTTGCCCTGGCCTTTCTCAGGGATCACCATTGTCACCTGCCTTGTTCAACATATATACAGCAAGTCTGCCAAATACAGCCTGTTAAATCAAGATGAACTTTGACATATGCAGATGATATCCTAAGTATCAAACCGTGTCAGACAGGAACGACATTACCAGTGACTGACAAAATGCTTTGCATGAGATGACGGAGTGATGTGAACAGACTGAGTCAAAATTGAACCCTGAGAAGGCCAGTGTTTTCCAGTGCTCCCTAAATAACAGCATCAGAGTGGAAGACCTACCTGGCATATCCATGTTGAAAGAAGAGATAGGTTGAAAAACTTGGATTTGACATTTGATGGCACACAGAGCCCGCTGTAATCAGGCGTGACACTGAAGACTATGGAAGACGATTGGAATAGAGACTGTTGGTCTTATTGTTCAGTCGTCTGGTCTATTCATTGATTGAATGTGGACTGGGAATTTTAACACAGTGTGCAAAATTTGAACGGATTTCAAATGAAAGAATGTGAATTGTCTTGGAATGCACAAACATTGAGTTTTGTAGTGGATACCAAGCCTCGGGGCATCATCATTACAAGGACTCACATGGATATACTATCCAAAACATGCAGGAATATGAGAGAATTAAAAAAGCAGGTTTCTTTTGTTTTGGTTTCTGTTTTGTTACAAAAGCAATAGCTAAAGGAGCACTCATACTGGACAAAAGAGATATTCTTTAACCATTAAAGAGTAATATAAGCATGGTATATTCACAGAGCAGTGCGAGCTCATCATCATCACGTATGATGCTGATAAGTGTAGGCTGTCCTGTTTTACCATCTCACATGATAACCAGAGTCACAGAACAGGTCATTGTTTTCATCTAACCCCATCCACGTGGCAAAGCATCCACTTTCTTCCACTTCTTTTCCATCAATCCTGCCAGACGTCACCAAGTTGTCAAGTATTTGATGTTGTGTGGTTAGGCCGGCGCACTACGCTCATAGGAAAGGCTAGATGGAAGAAAAAAAACAGACTGCAACTGGCACCATTAGTATTGGAACTCTGCGCTGGCTGCTGAGTATGGGGACGCGTGCGTGTATTGAAATGCCCCAAGTGCTGTGATGTCAATTCTTAACTCATCTGACCTCAACTCAAGAATTTGAAGTTGTGTAGGTTGTAGATTAAAAAATGGTATTTTGCCATTGCTTTCCTTCTTGGCAGCTGCCTTATTGGCTGGGTGACCAATGCCATTGTCAGTAAACTAAGATCCTCTACCAGCTGTCAGGGAACTTGAGACCGTGACCAGAAAATGTCGGTCGCCTGCTCTCAAGCTGAGTCCATCACTTCCTCCCTTGGTTCATGTTACCCTAATAATGGGGCTAAACTGTCCATGATTCACTTCCACACGTCAGGACTGGCTCTGTATAGCTCTTAATTAACACTTTGGCCCAGAGAGGCCACTAATCCGGCATTCCCATCTGGGTGGAATCGTCATAAATGATGATTAACAGCACAGCTACTTGTCCCCCTGAGAAGCCTGATGTGGTTCCTGCTGAGCCTACAGAATGTTTAGGAGACCCCAGGTATCATTATATATATATTATAAACATAGCATTTAGGCGAGTTTTCTTGTCAGAAAAAAAAAGCTTTTCAAGTTCATTATGTCATAATTTACTTTGACTTTGCATTCACATAGCAGTTCTTCTTCTTCTTTCATTCTCTTGATATAAATCATCTATATCTGTAGTCTGTCTCTAATATGAACTTAACTGTTTGCATAAAACAGTGAGGGTGTGGGATCAAGTATGAGTCATTCTATATATTTTCTAGGCCCATAAGAGTGCAGTCCATTTAATTCTCCACTCTATTCATATTTATTGATTACTTTCTTTCAAATGAAGTTTGTTGTGTTTATTTAAGTCACACAGTAGATACATAATAATAGGTAAGAGTTATGCCAGATGTCTTCTTCTTCTTCTTCACGTTCACCAGATGTACACTCTGGCGGAAAGTTCTGGTTGCTCGTCCACTACTGAACTGCAGTCCTGCTCCAGAACCTGAGTGTTGCTTGTGCATCAGTTTTACAGATCTCATTCTCTTGAATACAGACTGTTGGTTCCTTGCCTCTCCGGCAGAAGCACTCCAGCTTCAAAGGAAGCTCCCCAATTAGTCGACTCTTACGACATGCTTTTGGGGAGGCAGTGGGTCTATTCTTGTTTTCCCCACAATGGGGTCCCGGAACGCCGACGGGGGATGCCAGATGTAATCTTTTATGTGGGCAGTGTGTAATTCTTTTTTTTTCTTCTCTAATCACTTCCAGGTTGAACAGGTTATGACAGGAGCTATGGTTGGAATCGCAACTGGTCTGACTGTTGGCCTTATTTATGCATTTGGAAAATATTTCAATAACAACGAAGAAGAAACACAAAAGCAAAAAGTTGAAAAAAGAAAAAACAATTGGTAGATTATCAAGTATTACTATGGCTTCATTTATATATAATCCAGCCTAAATGTACTAGTAAAGTCAGTGGTAATAATCTGTCGCAAGTACAGAAATTAAAGTATCTAGGCACAAGATACCATCAGATGGAAATGTATCCAATTTTTTTTTTTGCTTTTTTTTTTAGAACAATAAAAAATTGCATTTAATTTTTGTTTTTTTAAACATGTGCAATTTCCCTGTCATTGGAGGTTAAGAACAATATTGATTGTATGCTACAAAGAATAGAATACGTATTAACATATGGCAATGAATCCTGGACAGGTAATAAACAAGATAAAAATGATTAATTAAAATGAAGCAAATAGCTGAATCATAGAAACTGAAACACAAATTCGAGTAGATTTCAAACTGTTTCACCAAGGTAAGCGTAGGGCAACGACCATTTCTTTTTGCCTACACAGTTCCGTTTTCAATCTGCCAATCGCTGAAGCTTCCGCGCATCGAAGTAATCTACGGTTGGCCGAATTGTAAATAATTCGGAATGCATCATCCTTGTTAATGATGTGCCCGGAATTTAGAATATGGCACGCAATTGCTGATGATGGATTATTTCGACCAGTCACCTGAAAATGCCCAAGAAATATTGTTTTACAAAAGAATGCTGAAAATTTAATGAACATTCAGAATGAGTAATCCAAATGTTTAGAAGGATGGTGAGACAACATAGAAAGAAACTGTTGTCATTTTGTGTCTCCCTGCCGCATTCTAAGAATATAAAAACTCTCATAAGCTGTAACAACTTGAGAGATTTAAGGACAGAGAAATTATGGAAGACAGCATCCTGGCTGGGTGTCAGTTCATGAATTGATGGAGAAAACAAGACGTGGAGAGGAATTTCCACCCACACCAGTCAGGAAGGCACTTGATGATGATGTATTTCCTTTAGTTACGTATCTAATATGGGGCGTATTAGTTTCTAACTTATATTCATGTAAATATGTACACTGCTACCAAAGTATTTTGTGTAGCCTCATTTTCTTTCTGTGAACTTAAGTAAGATTCAAAACAATATTGTTTGTTTTGTTAATTTAAATGATGTGACACAGAAATGTTTACCCCAATTTATTACCTAGGCATATTTTTCTGTATGTCATCAAATGCATTTCTACAGAGTTATGTCAACACAAAATAAAGCACAACACTTAAAATCCTTTTGTTGAAAGATATCACAGTTACAACAATATCTCATTGTGCAAACAAAAAATAGCACATTTCACACATCCATATAATCACATATTTTACTCTTTGAGTCCTACGGAGCTTTGCATCAGAGGCCCAAATGGGGGTAATATGATTTTGACTTTTAATAAGTGCAGCACTTTAAAACAAACCAAACAACTGCAGCTGATGTGCAACATACACATATCATACATGAAAATAAACAAATGGATAAAGATTAATATTAGCATACTGCTACAACAAACCATTATATCGTTAATTAGTATTTAGTAAAGAAAACAGTGACTTAGTTTGAGAGGTTAGTAAATTATGAACAAGTTTTTCCCACTTACCCAAAAGCTGATCCCAAAATTCTTGATATAGTATATCCAAAATGCATCACAAAGGAAGGTACACCACTTATAAGTATGCACAGCCAATATTAAAGCAAAATGTGCAATAGTTGTTGTTCCAAAGCAATTTTAATAACACTACCATAACACGTCGTGTTTTCCTCTTAGCAGGAGATAAATTACTAGAACTTGACTCATCAACAGATTTGGGAAATTCCACGTCGCTACTATCATTATTCAGCTCCACATCACTGTGATCGATCCACTGTTTTATCAAATTTGATGCTTCTAAAGCAGTAAATCGCTTTGCTGGGCGTGAAGACGATGACTGATCGGACATAATTGTTTTCAGACAATTGTTTGGTAATGTAGTAGACCACACAAATATAGATTTAAAGCGTTAAAAACTAAATAGACCCAAACGAATGCACTCCACTTGTGTTCACTACATACTTGAGAGCCAGAAAGGAAGTTTAAATTGAGTGGTTCGCATGTAATTACTGACAAGTGATAAATTAAAAACCTTCTCATGTCACACACCGATTGGGCAGCCAGGTAGTAACCAATTAGTGCGTGATGCGTTTCTTGGGACTCAAAGAGTTAATCTTGAACTTCCATTTGTAAGCTGTACAGTGTGGCTAAAAACAGTGATTTTGTGTGTTTCAGGTGAAAGGATTCATCTGTTTTTCTTTATGATATGTTGATATAATATTTGGGTTTAACTGTGTAGTAATGCGCCCGACCAGATACAGCAATAAAGTATGCCATGCATTAAATGTGAAATGTATTGTTTGTTTCTGCATTATTTAAGTAAGTACGATTAATCACTTCGGTTCTATATGCTAATTGATTGTTTCTAGATCTTTACATAAACTGTTAGTGCCTTACTGTAGCAATGATTCCCAAAATGGGTTGTATGGCCACCTAGGAGCCATGACACTTTCTGGCTAAGCTCCAGTATGTTGCTGAAAAGGCCGTACACCCAGAACTGTCAGACACATAATCAGTTTTTAAAATGCTTTTGTAACCTGCTGCTTGAAATTTTATATTCTTAAGAATTGCTGAAATTACAAATGTGTATGTTTAGAATTACTTGTGTTCATTCACTGCTATAAATATCAAAATAAAACCTAATTAGTATCCATGAACTTCAATTTTGTTATTGTCACATTATTCAAATCCTCCTATACTTCACATGCATTCACCAGTTAATAAATGTTTGTAGTTGATTACTAATGGTTTTTGTCATCATCCATGATGCTGAACCATACATCAATACTGATTTGATGGTCAGCAACATTTTCAGTCAGGTTTTCTGTGTAATACTAAGTTTAATTTTGTTGTTTACTTCCACAAATGTCATGGAACTGTTAAAAATTCCTCCTACCTTTTCAAAAACAAAATTACTTTAAAAAAAAAAAAAATATCTCTGTCAGATCCTTCAACGTTTATATTGCTGGGTAAATATGCATGCTTCCACCCTCTTGATGTTGGGTTTCATTTAGGGAAGTTGAGATATATTTTCTTGATAATGACTTTTTGGCCGACTTTATGCTACCAGTACCAGACGTGGACCCTTACTGCAACTAATGAGCATATAATCATAACAGAGAAAGGTCATCTCAAGAGAACTGCCAGAGTAACAAAAAGAGATAAATTTAGAAATTAGAAGACAAGGACTTCTTGGTACTGTAAATATATCTGAGATAATCTTCTTTCGTTGCTGTTCCAACTCTAATGCTAGACAATGTAAATATGTTCTTTCCTTCACATATGTTTGTTTTTTAATTTCTTGAGTGAGGAGTCGCTGTGGCAGAGCGGCTGGACGTGCGCCGCGGATCGAAAGGTTGTGGGTTCCCTCCCTAGCAGAGCCGGACTTCTCTTCAAAAATGACCTTGGCTTCCAGGTCGACCCAGCCTTCAGTGGGTACCGGGTTCAGTCCCGGAAGTAAAGACGGCCGGCGTGATGCTGACCACATCACCCATCTTGTGCCGATTGGTCTATAAAATATAGGTCTAGCCCTATATGCCCTATACGCCTAGAGGCGTGGAAAAGGGTCCTTTAGTTTTTTACTTTTACTAATTTCTTGAGTAGCTTGTGTGTATTTCATGGACTCTGATTTCGCCTTGTCTAAAACATGAGTGTATTTTTTTTTAAGTTGTGGTTTCTGTTGTTATTCGTATATCAGTGCATGTAAAAAGTGTGGTCTTTATCGTGCCATTGGTGCATTAGATACATGGTTATAGATTTTGAGACTAACTGGCACACCATGGGTGATATGGCCAGCATCACACAAGCCAGTTTTACTTTATTTCTGGTGTCCAATTTAGGCTAGGAAAACTTTGGAGTCCAGGACGTACATTTAAAAATCACTCTGATCCATCAATACATGATATAGGATCAGTTAAATTATTCAGCATGTATATGCTTTTGACAATAGTATCACAAAGCTGGGTACCGGCTTACCCTGGCAATCTAAAGGATTGCTGAAGGTTGAGGTGTTCAGATGTGGAAAGCAAAGTGAGACTACCACATTACATATCCCTTGATGAGACCCAGATCAAGAGATTTTATGTCCAGGATATTCTGGTGTGCGAGGTAATGTACAGGCTGATAGATTAGCTGCCGCCGCACCTCTTCACAGGGAACTGCTGTATGATAAAGCAGATGTGGTGAAAAGCAGATAAGGAATCCGTACACTGAAAGACTAGTTCAACAAGAGATGTGTAGAGGTTCTGGGAGATATTCAACTTTGAGCGGGGAACAGAGGTGACCTTTTAATCAGGTTGCAGCTGGTACCATTAGCATGTCAACTCTTCATTGGCTACTGAAAAAGGGAACTGAGCCAGTGTGGGAATGTCCCAAGTGTATTGATGTCAGTTCTTGATTCATTCAAACAGTCAAGTCGATTTGTGATAGTATACATTTTATTATTTATATTGCTTTTGCCTTATTTGCTGATACTGTACCTGGTTACGACCTTTTTTGCCTGAAAGGTTTAACATGGCAGTCTAGTACAAATTTATAAAAATCTGTAGCATTCTAACACTGAAACGTGCTGAAGGATACAGAGCACATATAAGTGATTCTGTAGTGCTGTGATGTCAATTAAAGTTTTTTAGTTATTCATGTCATTTAATGAATTTCCATTTTTTTTTCTACTGAACTAATTTTTTTTTTTAAAACACCAGAATTCCAGACCATCTAATCTTGCCTTCACTGTGTCCCTATTGCAAATGTTTATGTACCTACTGGATTCAGCCTTCTTCATATGTGTTATTTCCACCTATTACAAAATAAGATTTGAATTCAAAAGTCTTTGCCTAGGTATTGTGTCAAAGTGGGAAGGCCTTTGACTAGTTATTCAATTGGTTATCTAATTCAGCCTTTATATAATTGTTCCATCAGTTGTCAAATTCAGGCTTTGATTAACTATTCCATCACTTGTCAAATTCAGTTTGTGACAGATTATTCCATCAGTTGCCAGATTCAACCTTTGACTGTAATTCCATCATTTGTCAAATTCTATTTTTGACTTGCTGTTCCATCAGTTATCAGATTCAATCTTTGGCTGGTTATTCAGCCAGTTGTCAAATTCAGTCTGTTATTGCATCATTTATCAGATTCAAACAGTTACTTATTAGTTGTCAAATTGATGAAGTCTGCCTTTTTGTATCAGCTGAAGTATCAGTTTCATTACCCAGTCAAGTTCATTTATTATGAGTTACAAATCATTCTTGTCTATGTAAAGTTGTCTACCTGTGTGCTATAAGTTTTTTTGAGGCTGTAAACAGAAGAAATGAACAAATCAAAACAGCTGCCATCTTTTCATCAGAGGTCAGCAGCAACAAATTTCCTAAATTCTTTCATGTTGTGACAGCGAGACATTAACTTTCCTGTCCAACTCTTGATTTCTTACAGTTTTTACAGTTAAACCTCTGTCTCAGTTCATTATAGTATAATTTTATTTTTAATATGTTGTTTGTTTAGGACTTTTGAACTTACTTGTCTTTTCATGATGCACGCTTCTGTCTTCTAAGAGTGTAGATTTAGAAGGCATTTATTATGTCCTTCTGCTGGTTAAGAACCTTTTAATAAAGTATCTAGTAGTTGATGGTCCAGGTTTATTTATTAGCTTATGTAGCATTTATTTCATAGTAAAACATATATTTTCATACACAACTGGTCATTCATATTGGTTTTTTGTTCCCATTTTACATCCATGGAAATGATTTCTTTCAGTTCCAGGCAGTTGTTACTTTGGTGCTTCCTATCCCAGAATATGTGTGCTTTAGAGTAGCAACCTTGCTGTTTGTTACTTTGACCCTTTCTATCCAAAATTATCTTTCCTGTAGATTAGTAACCTTGTTTTTTGTTACTTTGACGCTTTCTGGAATTGTAATAGGCTGAAATTGAGGCATTAATACTGAGCTGGCTACACAAAAAGCAGCTGCTAGTAGACTCTTCCAGGCCATAAACTGAGGGTTTCTTAGCAAATGAGAAATTGGCTAGAGGACGAAAATGGCTGTTTACCGCTCTACCTACATGCCATTCCTGACCTACGGGTGTGAGTCATGGGCAATGACGACAGCTCACAGAAGCCAGCTTCAGACCTTAGAAATGCAATATCTGAGAAAGGTCGTCCAAGTAACAAGAAGAGACAAAGTCTGCAGTCAGACAATATGCCAAAACTTGATGTCCAGGCCTTACAAACACAAGTGGATCAGTCACAGTTATGATGGTTTGGACATGTATGTAGAATGGGAAATGGGAGAAAATCGGCTACCATGGCAGGCATGGGAGGCTAAGAACCAGGGAACCAGACCTTCAGGACATCCTAGCATTTGCTAGGAAGACAACATTCAACAGTCCCTAACTGACAGAGGACTGGAATGGAACAAAGCCATAAAACAGACTGCTGATGGAGAAGTCTGGTGATCTCTCTGGAAAACCTCTACACCCCAAGGTAGAAGAGAAGCGACTAAGTAAGTAAGTACTTTGACTCTTTCTATCCAAAATTATGTGTACTTTAGAGAAGCAACCTTGCTGTTTGTTACCCTGATGCTTCCTATCCCAAAGTCTGTGCGCTTTAGTGTAGGAACCTTGCTGTGAGTTACTTGACTTTTTCTATCTCAGAATGTGTTAACTTTAGAGTAGCAACCATGCTGTTTGTTACTTTGACCCTTTCTATCCAAAATTATGTTTACTTTAGCAACTTTACTATTTGTTACTTTGACTCTTTGTATACAAAATTATGTGTACTTTTGAGTAGCAACCATGCTGTTTGTTACTTTGACTTTTCCTTTCCCAAAAGGCTTGTGCTTTAGAGTAGCAAGCATGCTGTATGTTACTTTGATGCTTTCCACCCCAGAATTTAAGTACTTTTGAATAGCAACCTTGCTGTTTGTTACTTTGACTGTTTCTATCCCTAATTCTTTGTACTGTAGAGTAGCAACCTTGCTGTTTGTTACTTTGACTGTTTCTATCCCTAATTCTTTGTACTGTAGAGTAGCAACCTTGCTGTTTGTTACAATGTCCGTTTCTATTCCAAATTCTATGTACTGTAGAGTAGCAGCCTGCTGTCTTACTCAGTTATTATATAACAGCTTTGACACAGAAAAAGAGTACCAGCCTGAATAAATGAGATAAGTGTAACATAACAGAGGAATTGGAAAAAGAGAGAGGTTAAGAAATGCATACCATACATAATAAATATACCATACATAATCAATAAATGCATAATATGTTCCTAGGTACTGAAAGAGTTAGGGGGAAAACAAAAATATGTGAATGACGGAATCCAAACACAACTAGTCATTCTAAAGCACCTCTTATTTTACATTAGTAAAAATGTCGGTAGAGAACAGGAATTTTGAAAACAGATAGTTAGTGTGTACTAATTATTGATTAATATACAGAACAACATTTTGTTGTGATTCTGTCATTAATATGACATTTCAGTAACATGTGAGTAGTCACTGAGAGCATGTTTATTTCGGTTTTCTACAGCATTGACAAAATTGGGACATCCAGATAAAAATACATTAAAAATTATGTTATCAAATGGTTAAAAAAAAAAAAAAAGACAGTTTATATTGCTTCATAGATTTCTTGACATTCGGTTGTGGTTACACAAATTTTTATGATATTTCAATAACATGGTCAGATCAATTGAGAATATGATAAATATTTATTTTAAGTGCTACAACACTGACAAAATGGACATGTCTAGATAGAAACGCATTAATTATGTAATCAGATAGGGATAATTTATTTTTGGGTTTTAAAAAAAAAACAAGCATTTTATACTGCTTTATAGATTTCTTGAAATTTGGTTGTGGTTACTACACTCATTAATATGACATTTCATTACATGTTTATATCAGTACCTAATAAAATTATTTGTTGATTATTCTTTTTCTTGTCATGAATAAAAGTGGTCTTGTTTTTACTATTTTATGAATGAACACAAAAGGATCAAATGATTGCAGATGATTGCATATAGACAAGAAGCTGCATAACTGAGGAGAAGTGCACTTAGTAAATGTGATGGCAACAGTGGTCCTGAAACCCATACTCTAATTATGGAAGACTTAATTTAAAGTGAGCAGGTCTTGTAAGTAGGTACTCTCGATATCCTTGTGGGCTGTGCCTCTCATGTCTACTTACAGCACAATATAATATTATTGTTGGGGAGGGTGGGGGGGGGGGGGGGGCATAGTTATCAATATCATAGTGCACGAAGTAAGGATTTATTTATAATTTGGGTTATCCTCATTCACTCTGATAGATATCTATAGGTAGGTGTTCAGATTAGGGCTGTACCGAATATTCACTTTGTATTCGCTTCCGGGCCGAATAGTGGACCTAATAACTATTTGGTATTCGGCCAAATAGTTGCGGTCGGGCTGAATACGAATAGTGGTTACTTTACACCCGTTTCTGGACTAGTGGAAAATAAACATCAAGATTTCTCACTTTGGTTCATACTGTCAAGCGTTATCTTTGTGCACCACCTACGAGCGTACCAAGTGACCGTTTGTTTAGTACAGCTGGATATACCTTCATTAAAACAAGAAGCTGCCTTAATGCTGACAACATGGACAGATTTTTTGTGTGGGGGGGGGGGGGGGGGGGAGTTAAAGCCGCTTTCATGGATTAATTAAGCTGTCAGTGACAATTTACTAGTTTAGTTACTTGTTATAAAACCAGGAATACTTTAATTCCTAGGTATTAGTTACCACAGACTGATGACTAAACGATGCAAAACATTAAATGTTTTTAAATGTTTACTATTCTGTACTACATTTTGTAAATGGTGTTTAAAAAAAAAAAAATCTATTTTATACATGAAAGTGGAAGAATAGTTTGAATAGTGGGAAGACAGAAGTAATGGTGGTATCAAAGAGAATAATTATTCCTAAATGTGTAAAAAAAAGTCAATGGTGTTATTTTAGTGTTATTTTGGGAAAAGTACAGAAATTTAAGTATCTGGGCACATGGGTAACATCAGATGGAAGATGCATTACTGAAATAAGAAACAGAATAGGACAGGCAAAAACTGCATTTTATAAAATGAAGAACATCTCAGGCAATATATCTGTGTCATTGAAGGTTAGAAAAAGAATTCTTGCTTGCTATATACATCCAGTTTTAACATATGGCTGTAAGTCCTGGACAATCGGTAGGCAGGCCAAACAATTTCTCGAGAAGATTCTTGTTGCATTGCATGGAGGTGTGTCAGCACACGAACTAATACGTGCTGCAGGAGATCGCAGATTGTTGCGAGTCATAATTGCCGAGACCAGGCGGCAAAGCACCTGATGATGATGATTCACTATTCGTATTCGGCCGAATAGTTGGTCCAGCTATTCGTATTCGGCCGAATAGTGAAAATCACTATTCGGTAGAGCACTAGTTCAGATGCTCTCTCTCTCTCTGTCTGTCTCTGTCTCTGTCTCTCTCTCTCTCTCTCTCTCTCTCTCTCTCTCTCTCTCTCTCTCTCTCTCTCTCTCTCTCTCTCACGCACACACATACGTGACTGGATTAAAAGAGCTATTCCAAAACGTGTTTACTGAATGATTCCGTAACCGTACTGTTTGGGCAGTCTTATTTTCCAATAAAGGTCCATCATGCATGGGTTACCTTTATCTCTGTCATGTAATTATCAGTAAAGAAAAATGATAGATTTCCTGGATCTATCATAGTTGCAGGTGGTCAGTATATGGATCGAATGTGTTAATGTCCAGAGAGAGAGAGAGAGAGAGGGAGAGAGAGAGAGATTTTGAGAATTTGGAGTTAAGACCAGCACAACCAGGCGCAGCCGGTGTACGGGAAGTGCATAATCCAAGCAGTTATTTACATTCCAAGAGCATTCAGAGGATAATGTAGAGGAATGGATGGTAGAAAATCTGCTGATACTAACTGATGAATCTGACTCTGAACCAGCCTTCTACGCTAGACAATGAACACAAAGATGGGCAGACAGAGAAGAGATGAAACAGCTGGGAGGCAATGATCACAAACCAGTCATCGTCCTCATAGGAGAGGTCAAGCTAACAGAAAACAGGCAGAAGATAGCCAGCTGGAGCTACAATGAGCAGGCTGGGACCTCTACAAAAATTCAGCTGAAAAGAATCTATTAGAGCCCTTTCTAACCAGTGAGGTTAGAGGGGGAAAAAAAAACTACAGCTCTTACCAGTGTCATACTTAAAGCAGCAAAAAAATCAATCCCTCGAGGTCGAAGGCAAAAACTATAAACCCTTCTGAACCCAAGAACTGCAACAGCTGCACGAAAAAAACTAAAGGCACAGAGGCAAGATTACAAATGAAACAAGATCCTTCTGACCTCAACGTACAGAAAAAAAAACATGCATCCCTACAAGATGGCAGGAAAAGACTGCAGCTCTCAGCGTGAAGAAAGGCAGTAAAAAAAAATAAAATAAAACAATAGCATCTAGTAGAGAGTCTAAATGAGGAGAATCAAGAATCCTACAAGCCACGCCAACACTGTCGTTGAAGATGGTGGGAAAACATTCACTGGTAAATAAGCAGTAAACATGCTGGCTGATAGTTTTACCGAGAAAGCAACATCTTCATGTCTAGAGCGAGAGAAAAAGAAGTGACGAGTGAACTGTGAAAACCAATAAAAATCAAGACATTAGCCAAGATATCATGAATACATTCTTTAGTCTCCAAGAACGCGCATTAAGAACGCTCAAGAAAATGAAGGCAAAAGGACCTCATCGAAAAAAAAGTAAAATGTTAGTGCACTTGAGACCAGGTGGTAGGCAATGACTCTTAGACCTTGTCAATCAATCCTGGAAGTAGTCATTACTTCCAAAGGAATGGAAGAATGCAAAAACAGTCAACATAGCCAAGAAAGGAAAGCCCCCCCCCCCCCCCCCCTCCAAAAAGAAAAAAACATTCAGTTACCGGTTCTTAATTTATAACGTACCCCGAACAGGAAATTTCTGTGGGAATTCCACAGCTGACTTGACACAAGTGCACGCTTTTGCGATGCGAACTTGGATAGAGAAAAATCACAACCTCAACACCCTGGAATTTTTTGAGAATGTCTTCCGTGACGTCATCATAACGTCAGGGGTAAGTTATAAATTAAGTACCAGACTTTCTTTACAGACGCTGTACGAGAGTCAGACTGGAAGAACACAGGTGTAAGCTGGTCAGATTACAAAAAGGTCTCCCTCACGGAGTTTATATATATCCTACCCTGTTTATTATCTTCGTTAATGACACTCCCAAACAGTTAGTTGGTTAGGTCAAGAATTGTCATCACAGCACTCGAGGCATTCCCATGCGTGCTCCATCCTCATATTCAGCAACCAGCGCAGAGTTCCAATACTGGAACTCTCAACAAACTTCAGAGCAGAGCGTCAGACAAATATTGATGCAGCCAAAGTGGAAAGAAAATTAACAACAGCAAAATTGTTTTCCTGTGTGACTGCTTGTCAGTCCTCCAGGCGACTCAAAGGGATCTACAAGACAACATGGAGACAGAACTGACCCACCAGCTAAACAGACTCTCAGAAAACAATCAAATCGTTCTTCAGTGGATTCCGGGTCACTGTGGCATACCAGGAAATTAGCGGGTAGACTTGCAAAAAATGGAACAAAGGAGAAACAACACACACATTGATTGTCATTATCAGAAATCAGAACACTTATCAAGGCAAAATACAATGAATTGTGGGGAGAACAAACTAACGATAAACATCCAGCAGCAGACCCCAGCAGCAGACTCAACAGAAGCAACATGCAACAATTTTCCGTGCATTAAAAAAAAAACTGTATACTCCTTACAGGGTGCCTGTCAGACAGGACCACAAACATCTGAGCAAATTCTGCAGACCTGCCCACTCTACCTACAACTTCGAAAAGAAACCTGGTTTCAAGAGCAAAGTGTGCAGAGCAAGCTATGGGGAACCATAGGGGACCTGTAGCTGACATGCGAGTTCATGGAGGCAACACACCTGACGGCCTGACCTGAGGCACGGCCGTCTCCAGCTTTAGATATTATTCTCACGGAAGTCTCGACTGAGCATACGAAACTGAACACAAAGAAATACAAAAGTACTAACTTCGGCAGCCCCGGTGAAAGTTTAAAAAAATAATTGCAACGGTTGGGGCATACAGAGAGTGCGGCAGATAACAAATAGACAAAAACTACGTACGCCTACCCTCACTGAACAACATATTACTTCGTAACCATTTTTTAGGTTCCTCAATACAATTATGCTTTATGTTTGTACAGTTAAGAAGGGTTTTCGGTATTTGTTTCTCATTCTTTGGATGTTAATGGGAGAAGACCACGAGACAGAACAAGAAAATTGAAAACCAGCACTGGCAAGACTTCCACGTGGCTGCATCTGGATACATGAGTTTAGTAATTTTGTGTATTCGTGTGGTTTTGTTTTATTTATGTATGAGCTGACTAAGGCTCTATACCCGCAACGTTCACGTTTTGTTTGTTAAATGTGAAGCTCGTTTTATATCGTTCCTTGATATCATAAGCAATGAACCTCAAGGGCTGAAATACTGAAGAAGAAGCAGATTAAGACGCCATGGTGGGGCTTGCAGAGAATAGACAAGGAAACCCACACAAACTTGGAGTCACCCACCGGAAAGACAAGACTAATTACAGAGGTGAATGGAGGCTTTAACAAAAATCCGGAGATAGTCGTCGTGTTTTAGCTTTGTTGTGAGATGAGGAAACTGAATGTGACCTTTGGAAATATTCGCGGAACAAAGAACTGATACATGTTGTTGGAAATGGCAGCTTGTCTAATGGCACTCGATGACGATGAATGGAGGTGGGGAATATCTGCAGCAGTGGACATCAAGGGCTCAAGAAGATAAAGTAGACAAAGAAGAAGAGCCTCCACTCACAGACAGACTTCTTCTTCTCCTTCTTCAGTATTCCGAGCCCTTGTGGTTCATTGCTGCAGATATCACCCGCCTCCATTCCTCTCTCTGGTTGGCCTTCCCTTTCCAGTTGGTGACACCAAGGTCTGTCTGGACAAAATTTCCCCCAATGTTCTTCTTGGTCTTTCTCGTGGTCTACGATCACTCATCTCTCATGTGTATACAGATTTTACTTCTCTGTTATCTGACATTCTTTCAATATGCTCAAACAACTTCAGTCGATTTGCTCCCATGATATCAGTGGTGATTTAAACAGATTATGAATTTCATTGCTGCTTCTGACTCTCCATTCCCCGCTGTTTGTATCTTTGATGGGTCCAATGATTCGTCGCAAGACTTATCGAAAACCTGTAATAAGGATTCATCTCTTTTAGTTGTGCTTCAAGTTTCAGAGCCATATAAAATGACTGGTCTTATCAACGTTTTGATCTTGGTGTTGCGAGACATACACTTTGACTTTTGTAGATGCTGAAGGGCGTAGTATACTTTATTTCCAGATTGTATTTCTTCTGTCAGCATGTTGGAGCAGTTGAAGTTTGCACCCAAGTACTTATATATTTCCGTTCGTTTGAGTTTCATATTATCGACTTGTATGTGGCCGGAGTTTATATCCTGTCCCTGTCTAGTTATCATCATATATTCTGTCTTATCATAAGAGAGTCAGAAAGAATTCAGGATCTTAATAGTAACCGGATGTTTTCCTCCCTTTTCACGCATGCGCACAACGTGTTGTGAAAGATGTCGGTGTCAGACAGATGATTGAACCAAGCAGATAATCGTGCGTGATAAATGATATATTTTCTCCACTGTACATCTCAAGACAAGCATTTGATGGTTGGTTTCTGTAAACACATTGGAGCGCATGCAAATGCGTGGGTTTATATTTGCATTGTTGATGTCTCTGATCTATAACAAAGCTCATTTCAGTGTCATTTTGACAAACCATGCGACCCGATTCTTATTTAAGTTTAAGAGCCCCTCCCCCTATCTAGTAATAAAAATGCTTTCTGTGAAATTGCTCATGTTATTATTTATACCGTAAATTTACTTTAAAAATGCGTATATTGACAAATATAAATATGTCTGTATTAAAAATTCCTTTGAGGCGTTATTTGAAGGTGTCAGTGTGTTAAGTCTCACATCAGCTTGAGGTTGGTACTTTACTTTATGCCATAAATTATGGTTATGTGTAATAAATAATTAAAGTAATAGTAACAGTAACCTTTGTCGTACATTTGAACTCTTCACATACATTCTTATTCTATTTTTGAATGTACGAGTCTCTCGTCGCCCGTTGCAGCAAACCAAGGCTTTTTTTAACAGCCACTGAATTGCCTTGCTCTGGCCTACGATATATAAATTATTTACTGAGAACTTTTATCAGTTCTGCAAGACATTTTCCGGCTATCTTCAGAATAACGGTCTCAAATTATCGAGGCAGAAAATATACCCTAACAGGGCCTCAGTCACGCGTCAGTTGCGTACTTCCGGGGACTATACCGCTGCCAAATTGCGAACTTCCGGCAACTTCCACCACTACCGAGAGCATCCCTCACGCGGCGTAGATTGTGGCTAAACTAGATGGCTAGGACTCATGAGCAAATAAAGCTGCAGGAGATGCGGTAGCTGCTGCTCATGAGTCCTAGCCATTTAGTTTAGCCCCAATCCATGGCCCGTGAGCGGCATAGGGAACACTCTCTGCCGCGGCGGAAGTTGCCAAAAGTTCGCAATTCGGCGGTGGCGGAAGCGCGCATTTTAAGACGACGGAAGTGTGTAATTGACACGTGACTGAGGCCCTGTTAGGGTATATTTTCTAATTTGGGACCGTTATTCGGAAGATAAACCTAAAAATGAATTTTGTTTAAAAAAATTCTTTTATAGCGATTAACATTGTCTGTGAGCTAGAAAAAAGTTATATAAGTGCTGTCTGCTGCGTAGAGTAACAAGAGATCTCTCAACAGCTGTAAACTATTACGCTTCCAAAATGTATATATTCAGCAGAGAACAAAAGTTAGTCATTGATTCTCTTATACCCCCGTGTGGGTTCCAGTGCCCCATTGTGGGGACACAAGAATAGACCCACTGCCTCCCCGTGTGGGTTCCGGGGCCCCATTGTGGGGACACAAGAATAGATCCACTGCCTCCCCAAAAGCATGTCGTAAGAGTCGACTAATTGGGGAGCTTCCTTTGAAGTCGGAGTGCATCTGCTGGAGAGGCAAGGAACCAACAGTCTGTATTCAAGAGAATGAGCTCTGTAAAACTGATGCACACGCAACACTCAGGTTCTGGAGCAGGACTGCAGTTCACTAGTGGACGAGCAACCAGAACTTTCTGCCAGAGTGTACAGCTCGTGAATGCGAAGAAGAAGAAGATTCTCTTATATTGCAGTACTAAAATAATCAGAGCTTTTTACTTAACAAACGCGTTTATCAGGTGAATTCCTTGACTCACTTCGGCTATCCTCCGATTAACGGCCACATATTATGGCGGCAAAAAAAAAAACCCACTCTGACAGGGCCTCAATCACATGTAAATTGCGGACTTTCTTTGACGAGACATCGCAGCAAAACTATTGACAATTTCGAGAAATGGAACAATACACACGATAATAGCAACATGGCGGGGAGACCACACGCTCTGACGCAGGTTAATGTTTTTCAGATTAAACTCACAGCCGAGCGTATTCCCCACGCTGCTACGCGCGGATGAAGGGGGCTAAACTAGATAGCTGGGACTCACGAGCAGCAGCTACCGCATTTCCTGCAACTTCCTCAAATTTATTTGCTTGTGAGTCCCAGCCATTTAGTTTAGCCCCTATCTGCGGCGCAGGAGTTACTCTTGCCGGTGAAAACTGCATTACTAATGCGGCACCGATCATATTTAGCCGAGTGTCAATGGCGCCACACCCACAAAGAGCAGATTTTCAGGCACTATTTGCAACTTCTGTGCCACTATTTTCAGATATAAAGGCCTCAGTTATCAATTGTGCTGATGCACATATGATTGTATACCACCTTAGTGCTGATGCACATATGATTGATTATATACCACCTTAGTGCTGATGCACATATGATTGATTATATACCACCTTAGTGCTGATGCACATATGATTGATTATATACCACCTTAGTGCTGATGCACATATGATTGATTATATACCACCTTTGTGCTGATGCGCACGTGATTGTAAGTGGTAAGCAGCAGATGTTAAACAACACTAATAATTTATCAGCATGCTGAAATAATTCTAGGTGTAGAATTAGAGGCTGAAATTCCCCTTGTGGGTTCTGGTACCCATTTTGGGGGAAAAAGAATAGACCCGCTGACAAGCATGTCATAAAAGGCAACAAACTAGGAGTGTTTCTTTTAAAGTCAGCGTGCATCTGTCTGAGAGGCGTGGAACCACAAGTAGTCTGCATACTGATAAGTCAGATTAGTAAAATGGAAAGCCAAGTTGGAACAGGACCAAAGTCCAGAAGTGGACTAACAACCATAACTTTCTACTGGAATTTACAGCCGGTAAACGATGTGATTACAAGAACTATTGGAACCATACCCATCGTTAAATTTATTGAGAAGCAAAGAATGAAATGGTTTGGTCACCTAATGAGAATGGAACCAACAATGCCAGCATCAAGAGCATACAACATGAAAATCGAAACACCAAGAGGCAGGGGAAGACCAAGAAGAAGATGGATTGAAGGAGTCACGGACAACTTGAGACTTCATAACATCACGGCATATGAAGTGACTGAGCGCGCCCTGGCTCGGTTGCCGATCATCTGATAGACTGCGACGCCTAGCGGCACAAGCTGATTGTGACAAAAGAAGAAGAAGAAATGCTGACTGGAAGAAGATGCTGATTAACCCACTGGTTGTTAGTAAGTATTTAGATGCCTGCATTAAAAGAGGATTCTTACAGATTTCCTTTTCTGTTACACTCACACTTCTATTTCTTTCTTGTTTCTCTTTGGAGGAGCACATCACATCTAATCATGCACCTTAGAGATAACAGCATCCAACTTACGCATCAAGTTGTTTAAAGTTTGCTTTTTCTAGACAGATTCTTTTCAATGTAAGCAGCTCCTTCTATATATGGGTAGGTTTTTCTTTCCCTGTTTTGCCAAAGCAGCCATCAAAGATGCAAACAGCGGGGAACGGAGAGTGAGAAGCAACAATGGAATTCATAATCTGTTTAAATCTCCATTGATAACTGGCAACATAAGAGCTTATAGACTGAAATGGTTGGGGCATATTGAGAGAATGTCAGATGACAGAGAAGTGAAAACACGAGGGAGATGAATGGTCATAGACCACGAGGCAGACCAAGAAGTTAATGGAGAGATAATGTACAGTCAGACCTGCAAACACTTGGTGTCGCTAACTAGAGAGATGAATGGAGGCAGGCAATATCTGCGGCAATGAACCTGAAGGGCTCAGAATGCTGAAGAAGAAGAAGTTTTGCCAAAGCAGCAGCCTTACTGCATTCTCTTGACGATTTCTATTTGCCATCAGAACTTTAACATGCACACTTTGCACATGGGATCTTCGGCTTTTATTTTTCACTTATTCAGAAAAGATACTTATCCAGTTTCATTTCCCAAGAGATCAGAGGCAGGCACTGTATAATTGGACACTAATGGCTCTTTGTTGTTATTGTCAGATCTTGGTCAGATATCCCTGAGCTCAGTATAGCAGTAGCCGGTACCACCTGTATTATGTTAACATAGAATTTTGGTGGGGTATACCAAACCTGACATCCCACATTGTGCCAGCGACTTCTCGTGGAGCAGTGCATTGGGGTGGAAATTGACTTTAACCTAGGAAGAGGAAACACAACCTGAACACTTTTTGTTATGGCAGGACAGATGTAGAAATATTATAATTGGCTGGCAGCTGGTCTAGGGTGGAAGCACTAGCAGGTGGACAGATAGAACACAACTGTTCTGATCAAGTAGCTTTTGCAGCATGGGTGTTTCTAAACTTATTGGTGTTACCTCATCCTGGACCTATATAACACTGTTATCTGGAAAGACAGAAAGGCACCAACAATATTGTTGGGATTTTAAACTGATATACCTTCTGAACCGAAGAAAAGCAGCCTAACCATAAAGCCACGCTTTCAGTTTTACTTATGTAATGTTTACTGAACTCCATTCATCAAGCTTATTGTTACTTGTATTATTTATTTTGTTTTATCTTGTATTTTTCATTTGTGGAATGACAGTTAAAAACTGCTTTTAAGATATGTGCATTATGACTAATTGAGGGTGGATTTGAACTCATTATCTTCTGGACACTAGGTAAGCATCTGGCTGTTGCACTACCAATGCTTTGAGTCAGTTTATGTACTTGACATATTGTGCTCATTTGCATTGTGAATGTGAATGCACTTGAATTAAGAGAGTAGTGGCCTGTGAAGTGTATTTGACTAACAGAAATGTTATCAGTGTCCCAAGAACCACTTGGTTCAAACTGAGAGCTCTTCTGAGTTTTGACACAGTTCACTTTCTTGATTAGATAAGGGAAATTCACTTCTAATGTTTATAAATTAATTTTTTTCTGTGTCATTCCGAATTAAGAGTGGCGGATGAAAAAATGTTTATATTAATTTATTTTGCAAGTTTGTGGTGGCATAGAGGCTAGATTCTTGTCTGCCGATTCAAAGGTCTGGGATTCATATCCACTCTGAGATGGATTTTTATAATTGACCTCGGCTTTCTGGGCAACTCAGCCTAAAATGGATACAGGAAAATAAAGTCTACCACTGTGATTTTAACCTGATCATGAATTGCATGCTTATTGATGTGTAAACATATGGGTCTATGTGTTGATGCATTAATACTGTGACAAGGGTCCTTTCCTAATTTAATTATTTGCTTTGGTCAGTGACAAAGAACAGTGGGAATTCTTCTTCTGAGTTCGACATCAGTCATGCTAAACATTGAGTCCCGTCTGGATCACAAATAGGATTGTGCGTTTAAGGTGGCCACCGGATCCCCCATTGCTTCTCTCGGGGACTGAAAATCCACATTTGAAAAGTTGCATGGTTAAGTTGAGATTCCATGTTTTTTTTTAAAACTACTAAAGGATGAGCAGAAACAGTACAAAGATAGGGTATATGTTGTTCATAAATAAAAGAAAAAAAGGTAAATTGTTTATGTATACAAACTGAAAAGAGGAAGGTCTTGGATGGCAAGCTGAAGTCGCAATTGGACATGTGTGCAGGCTCGATAAATTTAAGCGAGGAGAGGAGTGGGTTAGACTGGTGTAGGGTTCTTATCACTTTGAATTGTGAGTGCTGGGACTGGCCAGCTGATGCTGCAGAATCAGAGCTTCATGACAATTTCCAGGCAGAATAGCTAGTTCTGCATCACTTGATGGTGAACTGATGCATGGCAAGTTGGATGTTGGATCTTTTGTAGCGGTTGAACAGTGAGGAGGTAGCAATAGATCATTAAGGTCTGGGAAGAGTGGCGCTGCGAGGAGTTACAAGGGGATCTGCCAGCGCTCAACACTCAGGGGAAAGGCGAGACAGATATACAATCACACAGTTCCTGGTGCCATCGAAATTGGAACTCTTCACTTGCTGCTGAAGATGGGGATGGAGCGCTTATGGGGGTTTCCTGAGTGCTGTGATGTCGATTGTTAATTCAACATTTAAATTGCTGCATAAATATGAGATACTAGTTAGGAGCAGCACAGGAAGACAAAAGAAAGATTTTACCATCTGTCAGCTTAACACTTTCGCCCGGTAACGCTAAAAAACCAAAACAGGCCTGACCCATTGGAATTCCATTAAACAAATCCTAGAATAAACAGCAGCTTTGTGCAGGTTGCTAATAAATTTATAAAAAAAATGGTTAATTGCCCAATGTGCAGGGACTGCGATTGTGATAACATAACATCAAAAATGTATTTCCCTCATTTTATAATTTTTTTGTTTGGAAATTTATAAAATATGAATGGGGTAATCGATAAACATGAACAGGGAGAAACATTAAAAGGAATGCATTCACTGTGGCCTGAAGAACATGACACATTACCTCCTGAATGTTTGCACAGTCATACACACACCCAATAGGATCAACTATGCATCTCATAAACAGGTCACTATAAGCAAGTCGGAAAAATGATATAATATTGGGAATTGGGCCCAGCTGGAAGTGATAATAATGTGGACAAGATGAATTTAATTAAAATATGTGACAAAGACGACGGAAAACTCGTGACAGAATCCGTTTCAGACAAGGACGCAAGAAGAATTTGAAGAAAAAGACTATGAAAAAAAACCGAAGACATGTCAATGTAAGTATAAACATACTTGTTAGTTGCAGAGATATAGATATAAAGAGCAGGTGAATGTAAAACAATATTTTAATATGTTCCTGATGAGCTCTTAATATGTTATGTCACATAAGGCCTGCAGTTGACTTCTTCATTTCATTTTATACTGTCAGTCCTTTCGATATCATGAATGAAAGGTCCGGTAACTCTCATATATGTTCGTTACAGAGTTTCATTTAGACATCGTCACTTTCTCAGTGCATTTTTTTCCCATTTCAGTACTTGTTTGGTCATTGTTTGTTTTATTTTCTTAGAATATGCCAGAAATATTTCCATCTTTTTATTATAAGTATTGATAACAGCAGTTGTATGGAATTTCTAGTTCTTTTTCTTGTCTTGAATTAATCCAAAATAATGTTTGCATATCTTGATGGTATTTTAACTCTTTTAGTTTAAAAAATAACACTGCAAATGATGTTTTCTTCATGATTCTATTTTATTGCATAAAGTGATCTTTAATTCTTTTTGATTTAGTCAGATTCTGAATAAATCTGGCTTCATGAGTGTCCAGTTTGACTGCGTATGCAAATTTTTTTTAAAAATGATGTACTCATAATTTATTTTAAAGTGGTTTTTCTGGACTTGGGCATCTGCTGCAACAATTTTTTTTTTTAGAATGAAAATCTTAAATTATGCTTGTTCTACTGAAAACAACATCACCAGTTGAAATGAAACATTTTTTTTATACACAGTTAGCATCGAGAGGTCACGATGAGTTTGACCTCCGATCTACTGGAGCTGAGTCAGCACCTGCAGCAGGAACATTTGTTTGTGACGACAGAACGAGAACAACTGCAGAGACTGTATCACAATGTGACCATCTTGTCGGAGAAGTTATTTCACACTGCTTGGATAGCACGCCAGCAGAAGCAGAACCTTCAGTACTTCATTGATCAAGGGAATAATGCAGGAGAAAATGTTGAGGTAACAATAGTTTATTTCTTTATCTTTCTTCAATTCTTCTTCTTTTCCACCTGCTGCTCTTCTTCATCTTCATCATCATGAAGCATAACATTTCAACCTTTCCACAGACTTTCATGAAGCCTGTAGACTTTTTCATGAAGGGATGGATTTTGTAGCTGTAGTTTTCTGTGAAAAGGGATGGTTGGTCTCATGGCAACCCATCTTAGTTGCCTTTTACACCTTGCATTGCCAGTTGCAGTGTTTTCATTCTTTGATTATTTTATAGTCCCAGTCACATGCAGGAGTAGGCTATCTCTGTGTGTCTTAACTCTTTTGCCACCAACATTGCATCAACCATTCCTTAGTTACTCCAGTGATAATATACTATTTTTTCTCTCTCTGTGGATTCATCAAAATTCGTCCTTTTTAGGACGAAATTTTTTGTCATTTGAAGCCCTACTCTGGCTTTTGCCAGGGGCCGCAATATAGGCAGGCCATACATATGGCCAAATGTCTGAACGCGGTTTCTGGGATCTCTCCACGGCGATCCTCATCCGCATGGTGGCACTTTGTGTCATCGGGTGTTTATCGCTTGTGTGATGTCCTGGTGGGGTAGAAAGTCCGTTCCGTCCTCTCTCTGTGTACATTACAGCAAGTTACATTAACCCCCTCCAGCCGAAATGTTTGTTAAACTATTTTTGTCTCATAATGTCTCTTTGTTAACTCTGTTAGGCTCATACATTTAATGGTTTCAAGTTCAGCTTCTTGGGATTGAATGAGTTAAAGGCAGTAACTGCCTGGAGCAGAAAGAGTTAATAGTTGCCCTCTGAAATTTATCAGAAATATGTGACTAATGGGAGGGATATATGATGCATTCATAAAATTTGTAGCAAAGTTGTCATTTTAACTATACAAGACTTAAGTAACGAATGATGCTATCATACAGATTATGAGAACAATGTATTGTGTCAGATTTTAATGACAAACAGAATGAAATGGGTTTGCTATCTCGTTAAGAGTGTAGCAACATTACTTACCAAAACTAAGATCTAAGTTGATCTGATCTGAGAGTAAGAGGGTGTCAAGAAGAAGTTAGATTGGCAGTTAGAGAGACATTGTTAATTTGCAGAGTGACACTAACCACCACCACACACTGAATATTGGACCACTAGCTATCCCATCCCTATGATGCTTAACCTTTTCACCCCTGAACCCTTGGTTTAATGGCAGAAGAGGAAGGTGATAATGGTAAAGGTAAAGTCGGGAGATGTGAACCAGCGTCATTGCACACAGTTATAAACCATAAGTGCTCTGCCACCAGTACGGACAGCTGATAAAAATTGTCCACCTATGTCGCCGTTCGCATGAACCCCGGAGCCGCCTGGTTTCGAACACCGACCGTGGGTTGCAGCAAGTCGCAGCTGGATTTGAAAGTGAGCTTCTTATCGACTGCGCTAACGCGGCCCTGTGATAATGATAAAAGATGCCTGTAACCATTAAAATGAAATATTTCAACATAGATTTTCTTATCCAAGTAATTTCTTCTTGGTTAAAGTGGGTCGATTGAAGGCTCTAGATATTTACATATCATCAGAAAATAAGTCATTACCTCCGGCCTGTTCTGAATTAACCAGATTTGAGAGGGGGAGACAGAAAGTATTAAAAGTAGTGTTTCAATGGGCAGGCAGAAAAATATAATATGTGCTGTAAAGAACCCACTTGTGCACCATGAGATGTGGTGGATATATGGTACCAATGCCATATTGTTAGACTAGTGAATTGGTTATATAGCCAGTATCACGCTGGTCACTGTTGTCTCTCTTCTACTTGTTATCATCCAGTGGAGCATAGGCCCTCAACCAAGCCATCCTATCCTTTGATACTGCATGTGCTCCTCATCTTTTTAACTCCACTCTTTAGGTCACCTTATATTAATATGAGTCTAGCATCATATGCCTGATGCACTAATGGCATGCGACTGATGAAGATGGGGATGGAGCGCTTATGGGAGTGTCCCAAGAGCTATGATGTCCATTCAACATACCACTGGCTTGAAAAGAGTCCTTTACTTACTTACTTGTCCCCTTCTGGCCCCTGTTACTTCCCCTGAAATGTTTTGGTATCTATTTTATCTGGGTTGATCCAGAAACCCAAGTCAGTGAAGAAATAAGCTATCTTGGGTGTGGCGGGGCGGGGGGGGGGGGGGGGGGATTTGACTACAGGGCTGCCAGGATTACAGGCAAATGTGCCAGCCACTGCCTCACTAGAGCTCTCTACGGACAAGAAAACATGCAGATAGAGATGAGGTTGTGGGGATTGCATCATGTGCACTTTCCTACCCAAGTGTCGATTATACCATGAGCTTATCTTCCTGCTGGCCGGCCCCTGTCCCTCTTTCCTGGTGCCATGCCTTCTGCTGTTATTTTTTCCAATCGACCGTGGTGCTGCTTAGTATGGCCAAAATATTTTAGTTTATGAGACAGGATGCTGTTTATTAGCCAATCTTCTTTGATGTTCAGATCTTGTAGAATGTCAGTATTTGTTATCTTCTTTGTCCATGGTATTCTGAGAATCTTTCTGTAGCATTTCAGCTCCAAAGCCCCTATTCTCTTCTTTGTCCATAGTATTCTGAGAATCTATAACATTTCAGCTCCAAAGCCCCTATTCTCTTCTTTGTCCATAGTATTCTGAGAATCTATAACATTTCAGCTCAAAAGCCCCTATTCTCTTCTTTGTCCATGGTATTCTGAGAATCTATAACATTTCAGCTCAAAAGCCCCTATTCTCTTCTTTGTCCATGGTATTCTGAGAATCTATAACATTTCAGCTCCAAAGCCCCTATTCTCTTCTTTGATGACTGAGATAAGTCCATGACTCACATCTGTATGTTGCTACAGGGAAGATGCATGCTCTAAACATTTTGACATTGATTTCATTGCTGATGCTTAACTAAAGATTTTAATGCTGTTTAATCCTTTGCATTGCAATGACTTGTGTTGAACAGTCTCAGTTGTTGTTTATTATAAAGCCTATAAATTCAAAGGTTGACATTTTCAGTGACTTCACCATTTATTGTTATTTTTAAGTGACAGTTCAGTTTGTAGACATTATATATGCTTTCTTTAGATTAAAGAGCAGGATATAGATATAGACACAGGATACACATTTATTCATACAGCATATATAATAATAGACACTGAACAACAGAGTAAGTAACAGTCACCAGCCTAGAAACATTACATTTCACTGTTTGCTAGAGTGGTCTTTTTGGCTCCCTAGAAGTGGTCTTTGATAACTGGCAGCTGTATATCTAATCACCGAGCCTTTGGTGCTATAAATATTCATAAAGTTCACCATCTCCTGAGAGAGGGGAACCCTTTGTGGGCATCCCCTAAGGTTTGTTTCTTCAGTATTGGATGGCGTGTACTTTCTGAGTGGGTTCTTGGGCACCATTTTGGAGGGAAGGGAAAAAAACCCACTGCTCTGAACAAGCCTGTCTTAGAGGGTGGGGAAGGAAATATTGGCTGAAATCAGATGTGCTGGGCTGATAGGTGCACTTATAAAAGCTTAGCTGTAAACCACAACATAATGTGCCTTTGTAAGGGAAAACACAGAAGTAGAAGAAGGATGCCATGCTCTGATAAGGGTTTCTGTTTATTCCTTAACAAAGCCATTACATTCATACCAAACTTCGATTTGATAAATGATTTTTTTTATATGAGCTTCTCTTTATTATTGAAAACTGAATTTGTTTTTTACAATTTCAGGTTTATAGCACCAACAACCAACTGGAGGAATCACATTTTGTGGACTCCTACAAAGTTTTCAGCTATCATGACTCAAAATACGGAGATCTGCTCAGATTTCTGTACGAAAACCCCCACCTTGTGGCCAACATAATATATGTGGCCGAAAAAATTGGTGGGCTGAATGTACAGCGTATGATTGGCCTCATCGTGACCTCCATATACGGGAACTGTATCTTTCAAGAAGACGAGAAAGTAGTACTACTACTGCTGAAAACCCTGTTGGTCTGTCAGCTAGCCGACAGTGAAAACCCTCGCAGACTCATTCGCCGGCAGAATTTGTCGTTCTCCCTTGTATATAAACATCTGTGTGAGACTCTCTTCTCCGCCAGGCTGTTTCTCACAGCAGCCCTATATGAACCAATCATGAGGCTTCTAATGGAGGATGAGTGGTTCTTTGACATTGATCCAGACAAGGCGCTCGTGAGGTTCCCGCCAGCAGAAAAGCTCCGAAGGTTTGGAGAACCTGGTACTGAGGAGTACAGTATAAAGCAAGCCCAGTACCGCTGCTTCATTGTGGATAAGTTAGTCATGCTGGCAATCAAGTTTATAAACAGTATCAAGGCAAATATGCATTGTTTTCCTGCAAGCCTCGGCTGGCTGGTCTCACAGGTAAGTTTTTCATGTTGGGATCATTTTGTTTGTCATAGTTGTATTCTTCTTCTTCGCGTTCACCGTCTGTAAACTCTGGCGGAAAGTTCTGGTTGTTCATCCACTTTTGGACTGCAGTCCTGTTCCAGAACCTGAGGGTTGCATGTGCATCCGTTTTACAGATCTGACTCATTAGTATGCAGACTGCTGGTTCCTTGCCTCTCGGGCAGATGCACTCTGACTTCAATGGAAGCGCCCAATTAATTAACTCTTATGACATGCTTTTGGGTAGGCAGTGGGTCTGTTCTTGTTTTCCCTTTAATAGGGCCCCGGAACCCACACGAGGAACAGTTGTAATAATTTTTTCTCGTTTGTCCCAATTCTAATAGTTCAGTCTGTTGTTTGGATAAGTTTTAATAATTTTGATGGAGGAAGGAGGGGGGGGGGGGGGGGGGGGGGGGGGGGTTGGTCCTAATCATATTAATTTGTTTGTTTGTTTGTTCCAAATATGATAATTAGTTTTATATTTTTGGTTACATTTTGTTGTAATCTCAAATAATGCGTCTGGTTAAGTATCTTCTTGTTTATGCTGTAAGGTTAACGATATGTTCTTGTATGTCTGGTTCATGATGGCTTGGAATGCAGCTGCTTGCAGTTTGTCAGATGTTATGATTAAAATGTCATCCACTTGTGTTGATTTAACTCTCTAGTAATGCACCTAATGGGATACAGCAAGATATGCCAGGCGGTGTATTGTTTGTGTCTTCACTATTTACATTTGTAATAATTTGTTTTGCTGTTTTTCCAGTTGTAACAGTTGATTTTGTCACCGACCTTAGTGGAAAGAAAACATAATAATACAACAAAAAAGCATAGGAGAAAAGCCCCATCTGACAAATGAAAGGAGTTAGTAATTTGCCATGAACAAATGAAGGGAAGCAGTAATTTGCCATGAACAAATGAAGGGAGGCGGTAATTTGCCAAGAACAAATGAAGGGAGGCAGTAATTTGCCATGAACAAATGAAGGGAGGCGGTAATTTGCCAAGAACAAATGAAGGGAGGCAGTAATTTGCCATGAACAAATGAAGGGAGGCAGTAATTTGCCATGAACAAATGAAAGGAGGTAGTAATTTGCCATGAACAAATGAAGGGAGGCAGTAATTTGCCATGAACAAATGAAAGGAGGTAGTAATTTGCCATGAACAAATGAAGGGAGGCAGTAATTTGCCGAGAACAAATGAAAGGAGGCAGTAATTTGCCATGAACAAATGAAAGGAGGTAGTAATTTGCCATGAACAAATGAAGGGAGGCAGTAATTTGCCAAGAACAAATGAAGGGAGGCAGTAATTTGCCATGAACAAATGAAAGGAGGTAGTAATTTGCCATGAACAAATGAAGGGAGGCAGTAATTTGCCATAAACAAATGAAAGGAGGTAGTAATTTGCCATGAACAAATGAAGGGAGGCAGTAATGTGCCAAGAACAAATGAAGGGAGGCAGTAATTTGCCATGAACAATAAAAGGGAGGCAGTAATTCGCCAAGAACAAATGAAGGGAGGCAGTAATTTGCCATGAACAAATGAAGGGAGGCAGTAATTCGCCAAGAACAAATGAAGGGAGGCAGTAATTTGCCATGAACAAATGAAGGGAGGCAGTAATTTGGCAAGAACAAATGAAGGGAAGCAGTAATTTGCCAAGAACAAATGAATGAAGGCAGTAATCTGCCAAGAACAAATGAAATAACCAGGGCCCCCCCCCCCCCATTAAAGGGTTGGGTTTTTTTTTTTTTTTACTTACAATTACCATTGGTTTCAAAATAGCTGTGTCATTGCAGTGGCTAGCACCCTTGTTTGTTGGCCCAGTGGGGACATCTTACACAGGTTTAGAAAGCATTGTAGACAAAGATGCTGGAAGTGATTAAAGGTTACAGGATCCGCTTCACTGCATTGATTTGATCCCAAATGGCTCGGCCTCTCTACACAAAATGGTTAGCCGCCTGCTGGGATGTCACACAATGACTTTTTTTCGTGGCTTTAGTGACACTTCCCAGGGATCTACTTAAAAATTTCACATGTAAACATAATGTCACGGCAGTGAAATGAACACACGGCCTTTGAAGCTCAAGACAAACAGCTTGACTTCTTTACCACAAGACCCCTGGTAGAACAAATGAAGGTACTAGAAACAAATGGATGAGAAAATTAGAGATAGCGATCGATGTGTAGAGGGCTTCAAAAGAGCTGCAGGATATGACAGAAGACAGATAACTTAGGCTGAGTTGGTTGAGAGTCTTTGTTCCATTATGGGGTGGCAGAAGAAAATGATGAAGACCAAACACTCACAGTACATCAAACGTTTTTTTGGTTCTTAATCAGTCATTTCTAATTGTGTCAAGACTGTTCTCATGGCTTTCAGTCAGTGGTACAAAGGTCACAGGAAATGATTGGGGCTTCACCACATAATATTGTCAAGATGGATAACCACAGTCTGGTGAAATTGATGCAGGGGGGAGTGACGAGAGGTTCTGGCAGATGCTCGAGGCTCAGAGGAAAGGCAAGACGGGCGCTTAATCAGAATGCTACTGGTAACATTAGTATCGGAAGTCTTTGCTGGCTGCTGAAGATAGGGACGTAGCACTAATGGGAATGCCCCGAGTGCTGTGGTGTCAGTTCTTGAATCAGATAAAATCATGTTGTCAAAGACAGTGTATCCACTAAAGCCAACTACAGTTTATGAACTGTGGTTACTGGCTGTAACTACCACTTGTGTAAGGGCAGTGTAAGACAAGAGTGCCTGTAGTCTAAGGATTGATGGCTGTGTGGCTAGTACAGTCACCACGAACTTTGATAAGGATTTTTATTTAAGCCCTCAACATCCCCTTACTTAGGATTTGAACCCAGGTCTCCTGTGTGAGAGCTCCAAATTGTAACCACTCATTCCACCTACTGCTCTCAGTGTTCCTGCAGTTCAAAAATTAAAATAAAATAAAAAATTTATATTACTACATCTTACTGATCTCTGAATAGTTAGCTTTCTTGGATAAGAATGAGAAATAGAGGGTTCCATGTATTCTTAGCACTCACCAGCTGTAAACTCCAGCAGAAAGTTCTGGTTGTTCTTCCACTTCTGGACTTTGGCCTTGCTCCAGAACTTGAGTTTTGTGTGCACATCTGTTTTACTGACATGGCTTAGTTGATGCAGACTGTTGGTTCCTCACCTCTCAGGCAGACACACTCCGACTTTGAAGGAAAACCCCTAGTTAGTCTCATGTGTTTGGTATGCACATATCATTGTTGCAACATCTTATCTACAGGTCTACAGGGTTTTAACTGAGCGAGGGAAGGTCAGTATGCAGGAGATCAGAGTGTGTTGTGCCGATCTGGTGTTTGCCTTGTTTATCTGCCCCGCCATCTGTGATCCAGAACCTCATGGAATAACTTCAGATGTTCCAATTAGCCATATAGCCCGCCACAATCTCATGCAGGTAATACACACGATGTTATATGTGTTTCAGGTTTGCATCTTGTCGGGGTCTATGACTTATGGTTTTCAATGCTGTTTTATCATCTCGTCATACTGGGTTTGATTCAGCTGCGGGGGACTTGACAGCAAGTGCTGGATTTAGGTATAAGCCTAATAAGACACAGCTTAGAACCTCACAATCTACAGGGGCCTCTAAAATGCATTCTCACCCCCCCCCCCCCCCCCCCATGAAATTTTCTTTTAATAGATTTTAAAATGCAATAAAAAAAAATTACATTATTTCAACATCTTTGAAGATATATCACTATCTTAGTGCCTTCTAAATCCTTCATGTTGAGACTGATCACCACTTAAGTGGCTCTAGGTTTGGACAAATCTAATATTGTCTCATTTGCTAGGAAAATGAATTTGTATGAACATTTTTAATTTCCTTTTTTGAAGCTTGGCATGTTGATTGGATTACTTTTTGATTAGTCTTAAGTTAAATAAGTCTGATACAATATTTTTGAGATTTTCCTGACCAAATGGTGAAAGAAAATCTTGAACTGTCTTTGATCAATATAAGCCAGATAGTGACTATTGGAAGCTGTGGAGATGTGGTTTAACAGACGAATGATGAGAAAATCCTGGACAGATAAAAAGAGTAATGAAGATGTTGAAAGAAAATCTCACAATGAGAACTGATTATGCACACCAGAAAGAGACAATCTGCATTCTTTGGTCATGTGATGAGGAGAAAACTGGAGTACATCATGACAGTAGGAAAGTTGGAGGGGAGGAGAGGGAGAGCAAGAGAAAAGATGCTGGACAGTTTGACATCATAGCATGGAGGATCATCTGTGTCAGAGCTGGTTGAAAGTACGCGAGACAGAAGGTTGTGGGTAGACAGGACTAACAATACCACACAGCATGGACTTTAAGAAGTGACAATAGTTTTGACATGAATAACAATGCAAGTGGAACACCTACTGCCGACAATATGCGTTGGGATGAAGTTGAACAAAATAGTTCAGTTGGATTGTCCCTGTTTCGATCAGCTGTGTCTGGAATTCCTTTGTTGTGAAATTTGATATTTGACATAAACAGAAATGGTCATAAGATCCGAAGTATTTAGATTAATTGGTCAATCTAAAGACTACCTGATCCATAATTGAATACACACGGATATCAGTGTTGTTGATTAAGTAAAAAAAAAAAGTAAAGTAAGCACAACATTTCCCATATAAAAAAATCTTCCTGTGTGTATCACCTCCTTGAATGTGGTGTCATTTTAATGTGTTCTTATTTGCACACTGATGCTCATATAGTTTAAATATGTTCTGTATTCATTTCTCTTTAATTTGATAAATTCTAAGTCAAAACACAGTCAATAATCTTTCTTCCAGGAAGGTTTTAGCGTTGTCATGTTGCAATAAACAAAAATAATTTCAAATTTAATCCCGAAAAGAGTTAAGTTTTAACGTAGAGCCTTTTTAAGGATTATATAATATAGTTTTTGTGATTCTGCAAACATGTTCTTGATTTATTTCTTTTAATAAAAATCAAACAACAGTGTATTTTCATTATCCATATATTTAAAAGCCACATATATTTTTATATTTTAAAGTTTTATGAGATTAGATCTTTTTGGTAGCACACCTGTTTCTGTTGATTTCGACAGTGGTGTAACTGTCAATTGGTTCAGAAGACAATGGCAAACTACTGAATATAAATCGTATAGTTATGCCACAAAAGCCAACAAATGCTGATGTCCTTGAAAGGATTTGTGCTGTCTTTTTTTTAACCCTTTCGCTGCTACATTCCCGGAAAAAGTTGTCTGCCCTGTGCTAAGCAATGTGAAAAAAAAAAAGTCTCTGCTGTGCGCAATACTTTTCTATCCTCCAAACGCAAACAATGCGTCGGTGGTGAGGGCTATAATTTGTACACCTAAAAAATTTTACCCTGGGGAGTTGTGTGGTTGGTCCGAGTGGTGACAAGTCAGAGGCACGATGGTGCCCCACAAACTTGACTAACGGAGCTATCACCTTTCTGGGGGGGGGGGGGAATAATGGGAAGAACTGTTCCCAGTCCGTATCCCAAAATTTGATTGACGAACCTACCACGACTGCCACTTTAATCATAGTTATTTGTAGTCACCATGTTATTACATACAAAAATAATTTTAAAAAATATTAATAATAATACTTGAGTCGTCCGTTGCTGAAAAGTAGCAGGAACTGAAAGGAAAATTTACAATTAATAAAATAAAAAATAAAAAAAAAAGAATTCGGGGGTTGAACACACGACCCTCCGATTCTAAGGCGAACGTGATACCAACTACACTGTGCTACCGCTTGACGAATTGCGCTGTGTGAATGATGATAATGAATGATGTGCGCAGACTATCAATAACGTGTCTAAGCTTGTAGTCTATCGCCGCCTGCATGAGCACTGTTGTCTGAGAAATGTTTGAGATTCTCAACAATAGTAAAAATATGTCCCTCGACATTATTTTACGGGAGTTTTTAGCAAACAGTCTTTGCTCAAGTACTCTATTTTGAGTTTCTTTGTTCTAAGCATTAGCAGACAGAAAAAAAAAAAAGAAGTTCGTCCGAATCTGTGTCTGTCCATCGGGATAGACGTGAATTTTTAGTGACTTGACTGTTTGAATTTACAGTAGCAGAAATACAGATAGAGCTGGAGTCATCAAAATTATGCACTACTGGTTTCAAATCATCGGTTCATCAAGATAACTGATCAATTTATTGCCGTTTTGATGGCGCTTCATTGTCGCTGCTCTCTGATTCCGACAATGAGGACGTCAGACAGGCAAACAGCTTTTTTTGGACACGCCGGTTTCAGCAGTCGATACTGATGGCCTAGTCAAATCTTCTTGTTCACTGTCAGAAGTACACATTTCAAAGTCATCTTCTCTATCACTTCTTGACAGAAACTCCATCAATTCTTCATCAACTTTAACAAGTTTTCTTGCCATTTTGTACTAAGTGTAGAATAATCCAAAAGCACAAATATCTATCAGGGCACAAAATACACAGATCACCGACCACGCTGTCACGGTAAACAAAGCAACGGGATAACGCAGAATGCAGTAAACACACCTTAAACACACCTAAAAGCACGTGCTAGTGCTTTTAATCATATGTAAATGGGTCAGTTTAATCTAAATATAGCTAATGTATATTGCCTTTTAGCCAATAAAATACGAGGTAACAGAAATCTGTAAGAAAAGTCCAAAAACGGCTTGGGACGTCCATAGCACTGGGGGTCAAGAAAAAAAATAACCTCCAAAGACGGGCGTAGCAGCGTACGGAAAATCGGGAAAAGACGTCCATAGCAGCGAAAGGGTTAATTTGTTTATGTTCAGTTTAATTTGCTGTGATTTTCTTATTTTGTTTACCATTCATTAGCTCAGTTTAAAATATTGAATGAATGTAGTTGTAGTCTTTTATTCAGTTTCTATTTGTTTTGTTGATTGTAATATTCTTCTTCAGTATATTTTATAATTTTAACTAATAATGTTTCTCGATTTCATATCTTGTCTTTCACCCTGTCTTTCACTCTCCTTTATCCATTCACAAACTCACTCTTGTGCTGTTTACTCTCTTATACACTCTTTTGCTCTTTCATTTTTGTTCACTCTTTCGCTCTCTTGCTCATTCATACTCATTCACCTTCTCTCTCCTATTTTTTTTCTCTCCCATTCACTTTTCCTCGCTCTTTCACACTCTCCACCCTGGGGAAAAGGTGTTGGGGGGGGGGGGGGGGGGGTATGAGAGAACATGGCTATAAAGCCAGTAAGATTGGATACATTCATTTGTGAATAAACAATAAAATGTTTACACCCGTTTCCTTCCAGATGGCTCAAATTATTCAAGTTTTGGCTATCTCTCAGTTTGAAGAGATTGATCCCAAAGTCAGAGATCTCTACAGTCGTTTTGAAAAGGTAACTGTTTGTTCACATAAGCATGTAGTCCACTTCTCTATGATTATAAGTTTCTATGAGGGTTGCCACGGTGGAGCAGTAAAGCAATTTGCCCTGCTTTGAAGGTCATCAGTTTAGCTTTTGGATTCATGTCCTTCTGTTTTAAAAGATTCGAGGTATTCCTGAAGCCATCAGTGAAGCTGTAGTTTGATGCTTCGTGCGATGCTCACAGGAGGCAAGCAGACATTCTGCAGAAAGACTGTCATATGAGAGAAAGGGAAGTTCAACACCCTTTCAATAGATTCCTGTTGGCAGTACAACACAATTGACACTCCACTGTGCACATTCTTTCCTGCGTATAATCTGCTACTTGTAGAAACCTGTGGTTGTGTACCTAAGGTAGCTGTGGTTGTGTACATAAGGTAGCTGTGGTTGTGTACATAAGGTAGCTGTGGTTGTGTACATAAGGTAGCTGTGGTTGTGTACATAAGGTAGCTGTGGTTGTGTACATAAGGTAGCTGTGGTTGTGTACATAGGGTAGCTGTGGTTGTGTACATGGGGTAGCTGTGGTTGTGTACATAGGGTAGCTGTGGTTGTGTACATAAGGTAGCTGTGGTTGTGTACATAAGGTAGCTGTGGTTGTGTACATGGGGTAGCTGTGGTTGTGTACATAGGGTAGCTGTGGTTGTGTACATAAGGTAGCTGTGGTTGTGTACATAAGGTAGCTGTGGTTGTGTACATAAGGTAGCTGTGGTTGTGTACATGGGGTAGCTGTGGTTGTGTACATGGGGTAGCTGTGGTTGTGTACATAGGGTAGCTGTGGTTGTGTACATAAGGTAGCTGTGGTTGTGTACATAAGGTAGCTGTGGTTGTGTACATAAGGTAGCTGTGGTTGTGTACATGGGGTAGCTGTGACAAAATGGATAGCTCACTGACTTGCCAACACAGGATATTGAGTTTAGTCCATACCTATGGATCGCCGCTGATCGGAAGGTCGTGGGTTCGCTCCCTGGAGGAGCCGGGCTATTTTCAAAAATGACCTTGGCTTTCGGGTCGACTCAGCCTTGAGTGGGTACCGGGTTCAGTCCCGGGAAGTAAAGGTTGCTGGCGTGATGCTGACCACATCCCCCATCTTGTGCCGATTGGTCTATAAAACAATAGGTCTAGCCCTATATGCCCTATACGCCTAAAAGGCGTGGAAAAGGGTCCTTTTTTTTATATACACCTATGGAGAGATTTTCACTACATATAAGTCTAAGGAAGCAAGTTCTAATACAGAAAACATAGATCATTATAATCATGGAGAAGTAGAAACATAGAGGAAGTAATCGACACACCCACATGAAACAGACTACTATTTGCTGATGACCAGTGCTTGTTCTACCCCCTGAAGAAGATAAACAGCAAGATCACATTAACAGGTTAAACTCAGCATGCAGTAAATACAACATGAAGATCAATGCAAACAAAACCGAAACTGTTCAAGTTAGCTGAACCCCCACTACACGTACAGCTGAATGGTTTGTCTGAATCAAGTAAGGGTATGTAAATATCTTTGAAGTTTGATCACAGAAGATGGTAGAATTGACAGAGAAATAGAAACCAGATGCCCAAAAGCAAGTGCATTTTTATGCCACCTGTCACCAATATTAAAACATCCAAATATAACTGAGTGCAAAAAGACAGATTATAAACAGCATATTTATTCCAACATTAAGCTACCAGTGCCAGACATGAACACTAAAGCCCATGAATGCAACATCACCATGTGCAGGATGAGATGTCTGAGAAAAGCTGCCAATCTAACCATCCAAGATCGAAGGGAACAATGATACTGTCAGACATCTTGTACTAGATTCATTGTGAAACAGCAGATCAGGTGGTTTGGCCATCTCGTTAGAATGCAGCAAGATCAGATACCATCACAAACACTACATCTCAGAAGATCAGCTACATGAGCAAGAGGACAGCCGTGAAAATATGGATCGACAACATTAAAGACACTCTAAGCCTTCACGACAGGGCATTGCAAATTATTCCTCCCCACGATGCTTAATTGCAAAAGTGGTTTATGATGATATATGTCTTTGTGATTGACCCAGTCAGAAAATTGAACGAGAGAATAATTTGTTAATGAAAGTTGATGAAACAATAAACTGGTAAAGAAGGTTGATGGTAATATGTCTCAGTTCAGTTACTGCATATATATGACAGTCTTCAGCTTTGCACTCATACAGTGGCATTACCAGAAATTAAATTTATTTTTTAAAACCATACACGCGTGAAAGGATATTACATAGAACCTGTTTTACCACATAGCTGTGAACCTTGCACTAGCCAGAAAATTCTTTGTGACCTCAGAGATAGGATTTTACAGAAGAATATTAAAAGTTCTTGCTCAATCAAAATGTGAAAGGGAAGGACACTTCTCCATGTCTTCAGGCATATAGGGCTAGTCATATTTTCATCACACCTGTCACCTTTACTTCCCTGGACTTTACCTGGCACCCATTTTAGGCTGGGTCAACCTGGGAGCTAAGGACATATTTTGAAGAAACAAAAGTCTGGCTCCCCCAGAACTTGAACTCACGACCTTCAGATCTGCAGGCAAGCATCTATCAATTGCACTGTGGCAGCGCCCTCAGTCAAAATGAATAATCTGAAATATTTTAAAAGTCTTACACGCGAAAAGAACTTATCACAACCATCCGAAAGAGGCAGTTATCATTGTTTGGCTACATTGTGGAAAGACAAAAACTGTAACATGTTGTTACCACTTGAAAGAGTTATGGAAAGAGTGATAGAGGAGGATGGAAAAGTAGATCCTTGAAATGCTTTTGTCACGTGTATAAAGGTATCAGTAGACAAATTAGCACATGCAGGATTATTCAACAACACTTGTAATCAACTCTCTTTGTGAGTTTTTTTCTTTCATGAGATCTTCATTGTGCCTAGTCTCTCTGTAGTGCTCACATCATCGTTCTGTAAAATCACATCTGTGCTGCTTTCACGTAATTTCTCACTGATCTGCAGATTTGTTTTCATAATTTGGGATTGTCTCTTAAAACCTCTTGTTTCTTGCCTCAGTTGGCAAAGCTAGACTACATAGACTGTTCTTCAGTATGTGAAATGCTGCTCTTTCCCTGGACTATTGAACTTCTGTAACCCCCTTAGCCCTGTAAATGCCACTAGCATGGCATCACTGTCTTTTACAAATCCCTGTAAATGCCACTAGCATGGCATCACTGTCTTTTACAGATCCCTGTAAATGCCACTAGCATGGCATCACTGTCTTTTACAAATCCCTGTAAATGCCACTAGCATGGCATCACTGTCTTTTACAGATCCCTGTAAATGCCACTAGCATGGCATCACTGTCTTTTACAGATCCCTGTAAATGCCACTAGCATGGCATCACTGTCTTTTACAGATCCCTGTAAATGCCACTAGCATGGCATCATTGTCTTTTACAGATCCCTGTAAATGCCACTAGCATGGCATCACTGCCTTTTACAGATCCCTGTAAATGCCACTAGCATGGCATCACTGTCTTTTACAGATCCCTGTAAATGCCACTAGCATGGCATCATTGTCTTTTACAGATCCCTGTAAATGCCACTAGCATGGCATCACTGTCTTTTACAGGTCCCTGTAAATGCCACTAGCATGGCATCACTGTCTTTTACAGATCCCTGTAAATGCCACTAGCATGGCATCACTGTCTTTTACAGATCCCTGTAAATGCCACTAGCATGGCATCACTGTCTTTTACAGATCCCTGTAAATGCCACTAGCATGGCATCACTGTCTTTTACAAATCCCTGTAAATGCCACTCAACCAGTATTGCTGCTTTGGCTTGTCTCTGAGAAACCTAGCTAGTTAACATTGGTTTTGTTTGCACCCAGCTTATCATGTTTAGGAGGCCCCTGATGTGATCATGTTTAGGAGGCCCCTGATGTGATCATGTTTACTGGTGTTTATTGTGTGTGAAAATGGCTTGTTGTTATTTACCTTAGTCGCATAGCGATGAGATAGGGAATCAGGTATAAGTCACTGTGTACATTTGTGTTAGGTCCAAGTCACTGTGTACATTTGTGTTAGGTCCAAGTCACTGTGTACATTTGTGTTAGGTCCAAGTCACTGTAATCCATTTAATTGTCCACGCCATTCATAAAGTATTGCCCCACTTCATATATAGGCATTTAAAATAAAAATATGAATTAATAAGTGTAAAACAAAAAAAAACAAACAACAAAACAAAATTGGTGACCCATGTAAACTGTTTTTCTCTCAGGGATTAAAAAAAAAATAGCCTGGATCATATATTTTTTTTTGTCAAGGGTTTCTAGGATGAAAGGGTTAATACAGTTTTATATGCTGTTATGAGTACAATTATTAAACAGTTTGGCTTGCTTTAGATGACTTCTGTTTACCGTTGTCTGAATTTGCAAGGAACTTGTAGAATAAACTGTATGCTTGCTTTATTTAACCAGGGATGCATGGCCTCAGTCCTGGACTTATTCTTGGAGGGACCATGGGAAGAGTTCACGGAACAAATCTCCTTTGACAGACAGAAGTCTTCTGCAGGAGCCACAAGATCAGCAGTTCTGCTAACACCACGGGATGTGAGGGAAATGGTGAGGGAAAACAGTCATCATCATGTGTGTGTCTTTGCCTGTGTGTGTGTGTGTGTGTGTGCATGTGTCTGTGTGTGTTTGCCTGTGGGTGTGTCTGCATGTGTGTATGTGTCTGCATGTGTGTCTGTGTGTGTTTGCCTGTGTATGTGTCTGTGTGTGTGTATCTGTGCGTGTGTGCCTGTATGTGTTTGTGTTTGCATGTATGCATTTGGGGGTATGTGCATGGAAGCAGGTCTCGACCTGTGGGAAGACTTTAGTTCTGAGCTTTATTTTTTGGATTTTTTTTTTTAAATTAACAAAGATATACAATTGAAACATGTACTTTTACTGTTCAGATTGGCTTTCTTAGAAGCACAACTGTTCATCTCGATGAAGGAACCAGCAACAAGAAGACTCTAGAACAGCTTCTAGCTGTTCTTCCAGCAGACATGCCACCATCTTTAGGAGATATTGTATCTGTCACAGGAGGTGGCGGGGCCGCCCCACCATCGACACCGGGAACTGGGTCATCTGCTCAAACACCAGACACACCTGGGACGCCCAACTCTGAGAGGAAGTTGTTTAAATCTAAAGGTATTGATGTGCAGGCTGTGTTTGGTTAATTTCACAAGCAGCGTGTTATTTCAGATTAGGATTGAAATTAGTCACTGGTGGTGAAACAAGAGGGTTTCACTGCACTCAGAGGAAAGGCAAGATGGACATATAACCAAAATTGTGACCGGTATCATCAGTATTGGAACTCTGCGCTGGCTGCTGAAGATGGGGACGGAGCGCACATGGGCATGCCCTGAGTGCTGTGATGTCAGTTCTTGAATTGACTCAACTTAACTTACTGGATTTTTTAAAAAGGTTTAGCCATCTGTCAGGTACCAACTACTATAGAGAGAAATTAATCACATGAACTGTGTCTTAAAAGCCTAACGAAATGGTAAGGCAGAACAATGTGTACAAAACAACACAAATCGAGGTTTCAGCCGACACGAACTAAACTACACAAGAGTAATAAAGAGGAGAGTACTCTAACCACCAAGGGTTCACGTGAGAAACTATTTTTTAAAGAAAATTGGGGTGGGGAAAGGGGGGGGGGATGTGTAATGGATTTAGGAAGGCATGATAAACAGTCGTAAAAGTGATGATATATAACCAGAGTAGGAATAATAGAGTAATTCGTTAGAAATAAAACAAATAGGACGCTTCAGCGTGCCACTGGGGCTTTGCTTTACTTGCGTCCTTTAAAAAAGAGTAATAGAAATACAACTGTTAATGATCCATAACTAAAACTGATAAGAGACAGGTTAAAAAATATGAATGTGAAATAAAATAAACAAATAATTAAATTCAATTAAAAATAATGTGACAATAGTAAAATGTTTTTAGATGAAGGAATGCTGGACATTGATGCCTCCAGGACTTGGAATACCCTGACTATGCAGTAGGCAATTTTCCAAATTGAGTCGTGTGGTATAGAGAGCCATGTTGAAGAAGTGAACAAAAAGCAAGGAAAAACTGTGCAAATCAAACTCAGAATCTCAACAACAACAAAATCTACTCTGTCTTATAACTGATTATACAAGTTGTCGCACATAAATTTCTCTAATTCCTTCACCTTCTATAATTTATATTTAATGTTTTTGATTTTAAAAAAAATGCCTTAAACTTTCCATTCTCCCCATGTGGGTCTGAGGTTCCATTGTGCGGGGAAAACCAGAATAAACCCACTGCCTCCCTGACAAGCATGTCGACTAGTGGATTCCTTCAAAGTCAGGGTGCATTTGCCTAAGAGGCAAAGAACCAACAGCCTGCATACAAATAAGCCAGATCTGTAATACAGATGTACACACAGCACTCAAGTTCTGGAACGAGACTAAAGTCCAGAAGTGGGCGGATAACCAGAACTTTCCGCCAAAGCTTACAGCCAGTAAACTTGAAGAAGAAAATACAAGCTGTTTAGCAGTCTATCCAACTTTTACTGGCAAATGTTGAGATTAAAATCACATCAGAATTGAAGATACCTTCCGTTACTGTTCCTTGTTTAAGTCATGACAGTGTTTATTCTGGCCAAAGTATTTGTTTTCCAGACATAACACTGTTCAAAGGCCATTTTCCTTTGATGGTAGACTAGTGCTTCGGATAGTCTCTCTTCCCCCGGCCCCTAAAGGTGGGGGATCGTTCATGGGAGCGGTAGCAGCCTTTATCACATGTAGATTTGCAGGGGTGGGAGGTTAGATCCAAGTCCAGTTAGGAGAGCATTAAATACAAGTTTTTTTTTTTAAAGGAGGAAAAAAAAAGGGGGGGGGGGGGGTGTGTGTGTGTCTCACACAGCCTTCTGCCTCTACATCCAGTTATTTCTGACACAGATGATCTTGCTTGCTAAATTAAACCATCCAGCATCTTTTCCCCTTAGTCTTCCTCTCTATCTCTTTCCCTTCAACTTTCCTGCTGTCACGGTGTTTTGCAGTTTTCTCCTTTTTATGATTTGACCAAAGAATGTAGATTTTATCCTTCTGATGCAGGATAAAGAAAATACTGAGAAGATGAAATTATGTTTTTGAGATTTTGTTTGATACTCAGCAGCTGTATCAATCATATTCATGTTATATTTCAGGCACTAGAAAGAGACGCACCACTACAAGTTCTCTCAATTTTGAGGAAGTAATGACAGATGGCACAGATAACGACAGCAAAGCCAAACCCAGCGATGTTCTAGTAATTTCCATTTACCCGCCAGGTGACTGCCTTGGTTTGTTGCCAGAGAAGAAGGTAATAGCCATGTCAAGGAAATTATTTTTGATGCTTAAATAGAAATATTTCAGTCTTTTAAAAAAAAAAAAAAAAAGATTTGTTGCACATAAAGTGTAATTTATATTCTATAATCAATGAAAATGGTTCAAAATTCAAACAAATAGCAGGATACCAGTGAATTATGCAGTTCTTAAAAAGGTAGGTAAAAACTACAATTTAAAGGAATTGTAGTCAGTTTTAAAAGCAGGTTATTATATTCATTTCTGACATATGCCAGTGAGTGTTGGAGAGCCTTAAAGACATGACATGCAGTCTTTTACTCTTGGCCTCAGTATACTAAATAGATCATGTTAGATATTGAAAGTGGAGCAAGGTACAAATATATTCATTCTTTCACATTTGGTCTCGGCATACTAAATAGATCAGGCTAGATTTTGAACATGAAACATGGTACATATATTCATTCTTTCACATTTGGTCTCAGCATACTAAATAGATCAGGCTAGATTTTGTACATAAAACCTGGTACATATATTCATTCTTTCACATTTGGTCTCAGTATACTAAATATAAATAGATCAGGCTAGATTTTGAACATGAAACATGGTACATATATTCATTCTTTTACATTTTAAAAATTGTATACACTGAACACAAATCACAGTGAAAGGCTCATTCTCCCATTTCTCTCCCCCCCGCCTTGTATTGGTGTCCCTTTGGCAGGTTTTTTTTGGGAAGGGGGGGGTGGGGGGGGGGGTCATTTTCAAACTGTACTGATTGTACTACATAAATCTCTCTCACACAGTTATCTCACCTTTAGTTTGATGGGCCTGTGACTAGAAGTTTTGTACTGTACATCAGGGATATTCCACTGGCGGCCAGGGGAGGCAAGCAAGAGGCTTTGTGAATATTTGCCAAATGTATTGTATAAAGGGGACAGAACTCTAACTTACCTGACTCCTTTCATCATCTTGCATTTGCTGGACTGTGCACTCCACTGAAATGTTCTGGTTGGTCCTCTGTCTGAGCTTTGGATTTGTTCCAGGGCTTGGGTCTTATGTGCACATCTGCTTTCAGATATAGCTTTTTGTTTGCAGACTGGTGATTCCTTGAGAGTAATAATCCTCCAGCTAAAAAAACAAAAAGCACAGATATGGCAGCCTACCTGTAGACCACAACACAAGATGCCCTTTTAAGGGCGAACACAGAAGACTCTAACCAGTCTGACACTTTTCAGCGGAACAAGTACATTTATGTTGTTATGATTTTTACGAGTTTGGTTAATTCTCTTTTCCATCAGGTGTTGTCGTCAGTCCTGGACTCTGAAGGCAAGCAGGTCAACTCTCACCCTGTGCCACCGTCTGATCCTGTCCCTGTAGCTACTCCCCAGGCAGCACCTAATCCAGAAATTCAGGAGAAGCGTACCCGATTCTCATTGTCACATGACCAAGAATCAATAGGTTGGTATATTTATTTATCATAAACATGTGTCATTTTCTAAAGTTGTAATTACCATATGTTGTATTGAAATATTTTCAGTAAAGGTTGTTGTGTAGTTGGATTTGCTTCCTTGTTCATGTTGAGTGAGCAGTGGGTATGCATGCATTGGTCATCATGGTCTGAAGAGAATGGTGCTGGGTAGACTGACCAGGGGATCTGGCCGATGCTCAGCACTCCAGGGGGAGGCGAGACGGGTTTACAATCAGACTATTTCTGGTACCATTCGAACTGAAACTCTGCGCTTGCTCCTGAAGATGGGGACAGACCGTTTATGGGAGTGTCTGAGTGCTGTGATGTCTCAATTAAGCATTCTTGTTTATACCACTGCTAATGTATTTTGTTTCTGTTGGGGCAAAAATTTAATTTTTATCGCCAACCATTTCATGTCGACTGCACTAGCCATGGAGTCCTTCCTTAGCACTCAAGATTCCTGTCCAACACTGGTCAAGATGGCTGTTTTCCCCAGGTTGCCATGTTTGGTGTTTTTATATTGTATTGGTGGACAGTGTTATGTAATTAAATCATTAGGTCTCTTGCCACTAACTTAAATGATGATGCTTCTGAACATTTCACATTCTGCAACAGTGTATCAGTTTGTGAGCTAAATACTTTACCATGATAAAAAAAAAAAAGAATTTGCTCTCACTGCCATCATGTATTTGTTCATTCCTTAACAAAGATCTTCTGTTTTGAACCTTTCCTATTGTTAACAGTTTCTTTAAAACAAAAAATTAAAAATTGTGACAACAGAGATGAAATGTCTTAGAAGAGCTGCAGGAGTTTCAAGGAAAGAATACGAAATCAGACAAATGCTAGGAATAAAGCCAGTGTTACAGGTCATCAAAGAACAACAAATGAAGTGGTTTGGACACCTAACAAGAATGCCCTGGTACTATCTGCCACAGCGAGCCACACTGAAATGTGACAAGGAGTATAGAGCAAGCGGAAGACCTCGGAACAGATGGGCAGATGGCATTAAGAACAGCCTTACAGAAATGAACATCAATATTTATAGTGCTCTTGACAGAGCTCATCAACAACACTTCGCTGAGGTACAAGGTGGAAGAGGAGAAGAAGAACAGTTTCTTTGGATATGTAATTGAATTTAATTATAAAAAGTTCGTTACCATGTTAATTTTTAAAACACAAAAATCGTACTAGACAAACAGAACTAAACTAATTTAAAGCTTATAGAAATTTGTCATTCAAAGGACAAACTTTAAAGCCTGTTCATATTGTAAAGGACCAATTTTATTCCACTGGCATACTTATATAGACCAGTTGGCACTTAGTAGGTGATGTGATCAACATGAACCTGGCCGTCATTACTCCTTGGGACGTTTCCTGGAATGCATCTTAGGCTGGGTCAGTCTGGTCGCCAAGGTTGATTTAGAAACTAATTTGATTTGATGCAGATTCAAACCCAGGACATTTGGATCAGCAAGCGAGTGTCTAGCTATTGCACTACCACGGCTCCCATTTCTGTTTGAGATCATATTTAATTGAATATATAATACGATTCTAAAGATGTGTGTTGTGTTTTAAATATCAGGGAATGCTAGTGACTATCAAGAAGTCATATCTGAGGCTGCCTCCAGTCATTCTGTTGAAGACGAGGAGAACGAGCTGGAAACAGACAACTTTTCTGACATGATGTCTGCAAATGTGAGTGGACGAGGATCACCTTCAATAAGTGGCAGGGACACACCACTGTCTCAGGCTGGCAGCGTTGAGGAGAACCCCCCACGTAAGTTTTAGTTAGTTCCTGTCCCAGTCCTCTTTAATGTGTATACGTTGTGAATAACCGACCAGTAGTTGAATGGGTGTGGCAGGATTCTGTCATTTGCTGATGACATTTTGGTCTATTGACATGAAAGAAAATATCATGAGATTGCCAAAGCAATGCAGAGTGAACTTGATAGCCTTTCCTCCTGGTGTGAAGACTCCAGTGCGCATGTCAACTCTTCAAAATCCTTAGTACTGTGGTTCTCCTTGAACATGCATATGGTTAAGGCAGACCTACCAGTGGTGGAAATTAGCGGCGAAGCTGTGACAGCTTGAAGTGAAGTTTGATCGCAGTCTGTCCTTCAAAGACCACGTCGACCATGTTGTAATGAAAGCCCATAAAAGCTTATCAGCAATGAGGGTCTTGGCCACTCCCAACATTGAGCAGAGACTGCTTCTGCTACTGTTCCAGGGACTGGTTCTTTCTTCAATCGAATATGTTTGTCATACTCACTGTCAGCGATACTCATTGAAAGACTGGAAAAGGTGCAAAATGAAGCCATGCGCATTATTCTGGGGTGCACAAGAGAAACCGCTTGCATAGCAGTGAGATATCTTCCTGACTTTCCAACAGTGCACCATAGGATGAAGATCTGGTGGACTCGTGTCAACCTGAAGATAAGCTCGGATTTGAAGCCCCTCTACACAATGTTCTCTTTAGGATTAAAAAAAAGGGCAACAGGCTAAAAAGAGGCAATTTATGGCTCGGTAGAGCAGAGGACAAAATCATACAGGTCTGCAGTCTTACAGGTATCAACCTCGACCAAGAATGGATACCTGTGCCCCAGGTGCTCTACTGCACCTTTTCCTGTGTTGCCACACTTGATAGGAGCTGTCAGGAGCAGAACCCAGTTGCTGTTAGGGCAGAGGTCCACACGCTTATGTGTGAAAATTCAAATGAGGTGAATGTACTGATCAACACAGATAGGCTGGTTGTAAGATTTTTAAAAAAAGTGCATGGGCATTTACTGCGTGCTCTGCAGGCAGAACAGTCCACGGGGCCACTGATGCCTTCTGTATGACTACTAGCATCATGACAATGGAGGTGATGTGTGCTGAATGATTCCTTGAGCATGATCCCACGAGTCGAGGCAGGCTTTGTACCCAGACATTGAATCGAGTCATTGCAAAACTCCACTGTGCGTGAAGTTAACTTCATCTTTGTACCAGTGTATATATGTGTTGTTGGCAATGAAAGAGCCGAAATATTAGCCGGCTCTACCAACCTTGGCTCACAGTATGTGGTAATGCTGACAGATGCTAAATCAGTACTTGAAGCACTCCAGTCTAGGAAACTACCAGAATTGCAAACACTGCTGACACAACTCAGCGTTTAGCGAAGAGTCGTAATGCAGTGGATACCGTCTCATTGTGGAGTGCCTGGAAATGAGAAAGCTGATCAACTGGCAGGGGAAGGTGTGACAAAAGAGCAGCCGGATGTACCAGTCACATACCACCAAAAGAAAAGAATCATTAAATCGATCAGGAAACCACCAGCCCCAGCACAAGACGACTATTTTATTATGGACAGACCAGAACAAGTCATTATCCTCCGCCTCAGAACAGGGCACAACCGATTACGTAACCACATGTACACAAAATTCAAGATAGGTGTATCAGCCATGTGCACCTGTGGAAATGTGCCCCAGACAGCAGAGCATGTACTCCAGGACTGCACCGATTTTGACACATTAAGGCAAACCTTTTGGCCAGAAAGAACAACAGTGGAACGTAAACTCTATGGACCACTGAATGAACTAACAACGACAGTGAAATTTATACAAGAGACAAAACTGCTGATATAGACAACTTATTTCAGGCGAACGAAAGAAGAAGAAGAAGAAACTGGCTCTTAGACTGGCTTTGGCTTAGACTGAGTCTGCCTTAGACTGAGTCTGCCTTAGACTGACTCTGCCTTAGCCTGGCTCTGCTGGTACCTATTTTAAGCTGAGTCAATGCAGTAGTCGAGGTCATTTTTGAACAAACCCAACTATACAGATTTGAACCTATGACTCTCAGGCCCTCAGGCGAGCATCTAGCTGCTACGCTACAGTGGATCTGGGTGTTGGGAAGAAAGTTAGTACATCAGCACCAAGACATAAATTTAATTATGAAAGATTGAAATTGTGTTTTGGACTTCATTTCCAGCTCCACAACTTCCTGTGCCAGTTCCGGAGACTGTGAGAAAAGAAAACAGAGTTGATGTAACGGAAAGATTCGGCAAGTTTGAGATCAAAGCAGAGCTTGCAATGGAAAGTAAGTTTTCATAGAGGAATTAATTCAAGATTAATCCTAAATAAATAAGGCATAATAAAAGATTGAATTACAGATAGATATGAAATGCAGAGTTCTATCATCAGGGAAAACCACAGCTGTGTTTGAAGTAGGAACATGAATGCATTTATACTCTATTCCATTTGTAGTATAGCTGACTGGCACCTTTCTGTCTTTCCACACAATGGTACTATCTTGTGTGATAGGGAGACATGGGAGTGGTAGCCCTTGTTGAGGTGAATGTGATAGCAAGATCTGCACAGGCTAAGAAAAGTCTCTGTAGTTTAGAGCATGAGATTTCAGGACAACTGTTTCCATCATATGTGTTTAATGTGCTTTTTCCCACACACTCAGTTCTCAACTGTTTCCATCATATGTGTTTAATGTGCATCTTCCCACACACTCAGTTCTCAACTGTTTCCATCATATGTGTTTAATGTGCTTCTTCCCACACACTCAGTTCTCAACTGTTTCCATCATATGTGTTTAATGTGCATCTTCTCACACACTCAGTTCTCAACTGTTTCCATCATATGTGTTTAATGTGCTTCTTCCCACACACTCAGTTCTCAACTGTTTCCATCATATGTGTTTAATGTGCTTCTTCTCACACACTCAGTTCTCAACTGTTTCCATCATATGTGTTTAATGTGCTTCTTCTCAGACACTCAGTTCTCAACTGTTTCCATCATATGTGTTTAATGTGCTTTTTCTCACACACTCAGTTCTCAGCTGTTTCCATCATATGTGTTTAATGTGCTTTTTCCCACACACTCAGTTCTCAACTGTTTCCATCATATGTGTTTAATGTGCTTTTTCCCACACACTCAGTTCTCAACTGTTTCCATCATATGTGTTTAATGTGCTTTTTCTCACACACTCAGTTCTCAGCTGTTTCCATCATATGTGTTTAATGTGCTTTTTCTCACACACTCAGTTCTCAGCTTGTCTGTAGTCATTGTGTCCCTTATTCTCATTCTCTTCCTGATTTCCTTCCTCCACCCAGCGTGGTGCATGGCATTTTATTTCTGTAAACCTACCTCATTACTTGTATCATGTCCTCCTTGCATATCTCTTTATATTTATGATGACATTGTGCTCCTGTTCTGCTATAAAAATCTGTGGCTGTCTCTCAGTTCATTTGAATTTATTTATCATTCATATTTGTAAGTTTGTGTGACCTTGCTATGAAACAGAATTTGTATTTTCTTCAAGGGGATGAGTGCAAGTCAACAGTCAGTGATACCTGGAGTACAGATGTCCTGGCCAGTGACTCCGAACCTCCTGAACAGAATCAGGTTGACAGACTGGAGGAGGTGGCTGAGGAAAATATCAGGCCATTAGTCTTAGGGTCAGAGGTGAGTTGTTGAAGAATTCTCGCCTGTTGGATGTGTGTAGATGACGGTTTCTGAATGTTTATCACTCCCATTCATTGGTTTTAGGGGTTATCTCTTAGGTGAAGTGGGATAACTGCCTCAAGGTCTGAAGGTTGCGGGTTCCATTTTTAAGACTTCTCATGTAATTATTGAGTGTAGATGTTTCAGAAATTCTTGGAATAAATGAACACGCAAAGAAATATGATTGCCTACATCAGAATTAAATAGTTCATTCTTTTGGCAAATTATGAGGGTTGAAAAAAACTGCTGACATGGTGGATAGGCTAGAGATACCAAGATACAGGTGGGGACCAAGAGAAATGAAGTCAGTTTAGCATCCTAGCAAAGCTGGTCATCTGTATCAGTACTGATTAAAAGTATGTGAGACAGCTGGCTCCCCGTGTTTGTCCCAGGAACACATTTTAGGAAAAAGAAAAGACCCACTGACTTCTTAACCAGTGGATCATAAAAGGGGACAAATTAATTAAGGGATTGCTGAAATTGAATGTGTTGGGCCTAAAAATGCAGATATCACAAAACGATGTCAGTAGCCATTTCAAGGGTGATGCATAAGAAGGCAGAGGCTGGGGACAGACATTATTACCAGCTTCACTCATCTGGAATTGAGAAGATGATATAATAAGCTGATGGAATGGCTTGACCACACTAGATTCTGGCTTCTGTCTCTGGTTGTGGGGGAGTTTACACTGACCAGATGGTTTCTTTGACCGACACTGTGCTACCAGTGCCAAACATGGACCCTTGCCACAACTAACAAGCAGAAGATCATAACAACATCGACGACATGTCTTAGGAGAGCTGCCAGTAGGACCAGAAAGATAAAATCAAGAATGAAGAAATTAGAAGACTAGGACTGTGCATTAAAGAGCAACAAATGAGATGGTTTGGCCACCTGACGAGAATGCCCTGGTACCAACTGCCACAGAGAGCCACGCTGAAGAAATATAATGAACACATAGTGCAAGAGGAAGACCACGCAAGAGATGGAGCAACATCGTCAAGAGCAGCCTAACAGAAATGAACACCAACTTGTACAATGCATTGGGAAAAGCGCACAAGTGATCCTTACATCTCCCCACAACACCTCGCTGGGGTAAATGGTGGAAGAGAAGAAGAAGAAGAATTGTGTCCACCATAGGGTTACTGTCATGAGCTAACACATAGAGAAATATTGCCAAGTTAAAAGGTTTGACAAGACAGTGCACAAGAGTGAAAGTGAAAATAGTCATATAGCAGTTACTGCCGTTTGAGTCGTGAATATTAAGCCTTCGTTTTGGATTTGATCCCATTATCCTTGGATCTGCAGGTGAGCATCTAGCTGCTGCACCACGGCAGTTCCTTCACATATTCTGGGCATGCCATATAAGGTGAGGTGGCCACTTCCCTTCCTCGTCATTTTTACTTTCCACACAAATCTCAGAATGTTCTGAACATTGTTTGGTACCCATTTTTTTTTTAAAGACTGAGTGGACCACAGAGTTGTCCTGGGGGAAAACAAATATGAATGCCTGCGGTGTTGAATCTAGGCCACTGTCATGGCAGGCACACTAACTTTGATACCACCACAGCGCAGGAGTAGAGTGAATTTAAGATTGGAATCATGCAAAATAGTACACTATGACTTATGACAAAATAAATTCCATTGTATCAAGAGGTGAGGAAAAGATGCTGGTATTGAAAAGGACACACATGGAAATAAAACCTGATATCAGTATAACTATCTGGGCACAGGGATAACATCAGATGGAAGATGCATAACTGAAATTAGAAACAGAATTGGACAGGCAAAAACTGCATTTTATAAAATGAAAAACATCTTGTGCAATATATCCTTGTCATTGAGAGTTAGAAAAGGAATTCTTGCTTGCTACATACATCCAGTTTTAACATATGGCTGTGAATCTTGGACAATCGGTAGGCAGGCCAAACAATTTTTAGAGGCCTCAGAGATGTGGTTTTACAGAAGAATGCTTAGAATACCTTGGACAGCTAAAAAGAGCAACCAAGAGGTTTTGAAAGAGGCGGGAGTCCGAAGACAACTTATCACAGACATTAGAAAGAGACAGTCATCATTTTTTTGGCCATGTTATGAGAAGAGGGAAAATAGAACATGTTGTGACCACTGGAAAGATCTGTGGAAGGAGGGATAGAGGTAGACAACGAGAGAAGATGCTTGACAGTCTTGCATGGCATGGAGGTGTGTCGGCACACGAACTGATACATGCTGCAGGAGATCGCGGATTATGGAGAGGCATGATCGCCCACGCCAGTCGGCAGGGCACCTGATGATGATGATGATCAGTATAACTAGAACATTGTTTTCACTGGACTCAGTCAGAGTAGATAGAAAAACACATAAAAAAGAAATTTAGAGGAGGTGGAAAAAATGGGATGGACATGGAGGAGCTACAAACAATAGCAAAACAACAGGACAGCTTGGAGTGAGTTGGTTGAGGGCCTATGCTCCATCGGGGTATAACAGAACTCATGATAATTTCTTTGTAACTCAGGGTAAGTGCCTTTTTTCTGTGAATTAAGAAATGTGAATAATTTTTTTAAAGAGCTGTCATTTGAACTTCATTGTTTGTACACATGAACAGCCTATCTCTGAAATGTCCGAGACTGCCAGCGATGCCTGGAGTACGGATGTGCTGGCCAGCGATACAGAAGAGAAGCACTCTGAGCTTCTGAAAGATTTAGAACAGGTAAGCAGTCTGTCTGATGACATTCAGTAGGGTCTTTACTTTTTTCTTACAGTCTGTGCTGTGTAGAACCAGTAAGCAACCTGTTTGATGTCTGTCTAATGACATGACCAGGGTCTCTTCACTTTTTTCTTACAGTCTGTGCTGTGTAGAACCTGTAAGCAGTCTGTCTGTGCCTGTCTAATGACATGATAGAGGTTATCTACTTTGTTCTTATACTTTATGCTGTGTGATGTTTGTCATTTTTTCTAAAACAAATGTTTTTCCATACGATGACGCCAAACTGTCCAACAGCCTCTCAGTCTTCTCTGCTTCGCTTCCCCATCCAACGTTTCTTTTGTCACCAGTCTTCCCCTAATTTCTTTTGTCATATACTCGTCTTCCCCTCCAACATTTCTTTTGTCATGACATACGCCAGTCTTCCCCTCCAACATTTCTTTTGTCATGACATACGCCAGTCTTTCCCTCCAACATTTCTTTTGTCATGACATACACCAGTCTTCCCCTCCAACATTTCTTTTGTCATGACATACACCAGTCTTCCCCTCCAACATTTCTTTTGTCATGACATACGCCAGTCTTCCCCTCCAACATTTCTTTTGTCATGACATACGCCAGTCTTCCCCTCCATTTCTTTTGTCATGACATATGCCAGTCTTCCCCTTCCAGAGTTTCTTTTGTCATGACATACACCACTCTTCCCCATCCAGAGTTTCTTTTGTCATGACATGCACCAGCCTACCCCTACAACATTTCTTTTGTCATGACATACACCAGTCTTCCCCTCCAACATTTCTTTTGTCATGACATACACCAGTCTTCCCCTCTAACGTTTCTTTTGTCATGACATACATGTCTTCCCCTCCAACATTTCTTTTGTCATGACATACACCAGTCTTCCCCTCTAACGTTTCTTTTGTCATGACATACATGTCTTCCCCTCCAACATTTCTTTTGTCATGACATACATGTCTTCCCCTCCAACATTTCTTTTGTCATGACATACACCAGTCTTCCCCATCCAGAGTTTCTTTTGTCATGACATACACCAGTCTTCCCCTCCAACATTTCTTTTGTCATGACATACACCAGTCTTCCCCTCCAACATTTCTTTTGTCATGACATACACCAGTCTTCCCCTCCAACATTTCTTTTGTCATGACATACACCAGTCTTCCCCTCTAACGTTTCTTTTGTCATGACATACATGTCTTTCCCTTAAACATTTCTTTTGTCATGACATACACCAGTCTTCCCCTTCAATGTTTCTTTTGTAATGTCATACACCAGTCTTCCCCTCCAACGTTTCTGTTGTCAGATCATTTTAAGTTAGTCAGGTTACATTTTTTTTTTTGGGGTGGAATATATTTGAAACATACAACAGTTTGGAAAGTGTAAAATAATGTGGAATAATATTCTATTTCAGGATCTCATAACTGGGATATTAGACAGAGATGAAGGAGACAGTTCCCTTGGACACGATGAAATAAGTAATTACAGTTTGTGTTTTTTGCAGATTTGGACATGTTAGATCATGGTCTATCCAGACTAGATACAGTTTGTTTTTACTGTCAGTTGTCTAAAATTATTAGTTTCTGTGAATTCTGTATATTAAATTCAACTATCCATCTTTATGTTTTGTCTTGTCATGTCTTGAGAAAGGTGGAGACAGGCATGCTGCGTGCAAAGTGCAAAGCATCACTTGAAAGATCCCGGGTAGTTAGCATTCTTTAGATATTTTCTCCGGGTCATGCCGGTGTGTTGGGAAATGAGCAGAGGGATAGACAGGCTGGTTCTGCACCACTTGGTGGTGAACTGATGTATGACAAGCTAGCTGGGTGTTGTGAGGGAGTGAGTCAACAGGGTCGAGGCACAGATAGATCATTATGGTCTAAGATGAATGGCACTGCGAGGAGTGACAAGGGTATCTGGCTGACGCTCGACACTCAGGGGAATTTCGAGACTGATATGCAATCAGACAGTTACTGGTACCATCAGAATTTCAACTCTTGCTTGATGCTGAAGATGGGGGACGTAGGCTTATGGCGGTGTCCCGAGTGATGTGGATTCTTATTTCAAAATTCAACATTCATTCTTGTCATGGTCACATGCAAATGTGAGAAGAGAACAGGAACGCACAGTGAATAAATAACCTGAGAGAAGCATGAAATAAACAACAACACATGAGGGAAAAACTATGTGTATGTTTGCTGATGGGAGTTTGCACTCTATTGCTACCGAAATGTCAGAAGAGTTACCATTTGTTAATACGTTTATGTCTTTATACATGTTCTTTGTCTTAAAATATAAAAAAAATAATTATACCAATTTTTTTTCTTTCTAAAACCTATTTTAAAATGAGTTTACTTGACCTTGTGATGTCATGAACATTTGTTTCCCTCACAGTTGATGAGAGTTGTGATGTCATGAACATTTGTTTCCCTTACAGTTGATGAGAGTTGTGATGTCATGAACATTTGTTTCCCTTACAGTTGATGAGAGTTGTGATGTCATGAACATTTGTTTCCCTTACAGTTGATGAGAGTTGTGATGTCATGAACATTTGTTTCCTCACAGTTGATGAGAGTTGTGATGTCATGAACATTTGTTTCCCTTACAGTTGATGAGAGTTGTGATGTCATGAACATTTGTTTCCTCACAGTTGATGAGAGTTGTGATGTCATGAACATTTGTTTCCTCACAGTTGATGAGAGTTGTGATGTCATGAACATTTGTTTCCCTTACAGTTGATGAGAGTTGTGATGTCATGAACATTTGTTTCCTCACAGTTGATGAGAGTTGTGATGTCATGAACATTTGTTTCCCTTACAGTTGATGAGAGTTGTGATGTCATGAACATTTGTTTCCCTAACAGTTGATGAGAGTTGTGATGTCATGAACATTTGTTTCCCTTACAGTTGATGAGAGTTGTGATGTCATGAACATTTGTTTCCTCACAGTTGATGAGAGTTGTGATGTCATGAACATTTGTTTCCCTTACAGTTGATGAGAGTTGTGATGTCATGAACATTTGTTTCCCTAACAGTTGATGAGAGTTGTGATGTCATGAACATTTGTTTCCCTAACAGTTGATGAGAGTTGTGATGTCATGAACATTTGTTTCCCTAACAGTTGATGAGAGTTGTGATGTCATGAACATTTGTTTCCCTAACAGTTGATGAGAGTTGTGATGTCATGAACATTTGTTTCCCTTACAGTTGATGAGAGTTGTGATGTCATGAACATTTGTTTCCTCACAGTTGATGAGAGTTGTGATGTCATGAACATTTGTTTCCTCACAGTTGATGAGAGTTCCCTTGAACTTGATCAGCTTGGAGCTGTGGGAGGAGGTGGCAACAGTCAGATGTCTTTGGAAACTAATGACTCATTTTCTGATGTGTTCGTAGAGATGTCTGGTAAATCTATGGATGACAGTGAACGGATGGGCAATGGGAAAAAGATTTCCAGTATCGTGCATCACTTTCAGTCAGGACCTAATCTGCAGTTGCCATCAATACATCGGGTGCCTTCTCAATCCTTAAAGCATGCTGAGGGGCGGGTGACCTCGGTCATTGGCAATTTTGAAAGTAATTCACCCACTGGGTCTAGTGCCACTTCAACAAGCACAGTCATCCATCCCTCAACAGGAGCCAGGAGTAAAGTTAGGGAAAAGAAGAAAGAAAGAGAAGGAAGGTTAAGCATTGGTAGAGGTGAAGATGGAATAAGTGATTTTGATCAAGTGCCATCCAGTGGTGCCGCAGGCGGATTCAAAAAGAAGAAGGATCGATGGACCTGGAGTAGAAACAGTAATGCAACTTCTGATCATCACAGTAAGCCATCTCATACCGATGACCAAGACTTGTCTGTGGGCAGTGCCCCCACAGCCAGCCATGGCTTCCCAACTCCACCCTCAGGAGGTCAGGGAAATCACACATCATCTCGAGACTCTGGGATTGATATTTGGGTGAGCACCAACGGTCAAATTTCTGGAAGTTCAACACGTTCCACACCCACAGTTCATCGTTCATCATTTGACTCTATGTCAAACCGGCAGGTGGCACCGCCCCTTCCTGGAAGGTCATCCTTGGATTCAAATCTCCAGCGCCTTCATTCTGGCAGTGGAAGGGGGATGTCTGGTATCCCTCCAACAGTAGACTCTGGCATTCCATCTTATGTTTCCAGTACAGTCTCCTCATCTCTTGACAATAATACACCACCTCTAGAGATTGATAACCCTCTTTTTCGTCTAATGAACTGTGAGTCATCAGGTGCGGCTCAAAACCAAAATGGCAGGGCTTTAGTCTTTGATAGCAGCCTTAACCAGCGGGATCAAACCAGCAAAGAGTCTCTTATGGATTCCAAGACAGAAAACAAACCTGGGTTTCTAGCAGAGGATGATTATACTGGTGTGAAGACCACTCCACAGATTGAAGTTACAGACATCTTCAAAAAAAGTTCAGTTGTGGATGAAAGAGACCAGTCTGACACTGATGTCCCGAGCACTGGAGAGCAGAGAGTCTCTAATGTCAACGAAAGACGACTGTCATCAGCTTTGACATTGTTTGACCCGTTTGCACCTGAAAGTGAGGATGTGGATGTGTCTAGTGACCTGACAGCTGCAGCAGGGCTTACAAAAGACCTCAGCTTCGATAGTCAGGTCAGGTTTCTCGATCAAGAAGCCCAGTTGCAGAAAAATACAGACTCATTTTTTCCAAAGCAGTCAAATGGTATGGCTGTAATGGTAGATGAGAATATTAAAGAAGACCTGGGAGTGACTGATCAAAAAGGTCACAGTCGTCAGAATAGTAGCGGAAGCAACCAGTCAGCATCATCATTGAAACTGAACACAGCCTATGAGACTCCAACCAAACAACCAGCTTCGGACATCACAGAAGACAAGGTTAGTAAAGTAGTGATTTCAAGTATTCAGTGTTTCTGACATTATCAGTTTATTTATTATTTATTAGTTTTGTTTGGGTGACTGGCAGTTTGTGGACAGTATTTTTGTTTTGGTGACAGGCAGTTTGTCTGTGTACAGTATTTTTGTTTTGGTGACAGGCAGTTTGTCTGTGTACAATATTTTTGTTTGGGTGACCGGCAGTTTGTCTGTGGACAATATTTGTGTTCTTCTTCTTCTTCTTCTTCACTTCCTCTTTTACCGCTGTGGGTGTCGAGGGAGATATAAGGTTCTGTTTCTAGCTCTTCTGGCTGCCTTGACCATTGGCACATCGTGCTGTTGAAGAGTTTCTCTGATGTTATCCTTCCATCTTGTTCTTGGTCTACCCCGTGCTCTACGTCCCTCTTCTCTTTCCATGTGTGCTTTGTATGGTATGGTGTCACAAGGCATTCTCTCTAAGTAGGCAAACCATTTCACTTGCTGTCTTTGTATGTAATCCAGAATTGGTTCTGTGCCGACTTGTTCTCTTATGATCTCATTCCTGATCTTATCTCTTATGGTCACTCCTACAGCCCTTCTCAGACATCTCATTTCCGTGGTTACTAATTTTCTTTTATGGTTTGTTGTGAGTGACCATGTCTGGCACTGGTAGCACAGAGTTGGAATAAATATGCTTTGAATAAGATGTCTCTTTGTGCTGATTGGGATTGTCTTATGCTGTAAGAGGGGGGCTAGCTGTCCCAATACTTGGTTTGCTTTACTGCATCTAATGTCAATTTCTTTATCCAATTTCCCATCTTCGGTAAATGTAGTTCCCAGATATTTAAACTCAGATGCCTGTTTAATGCTTTTGTATTCTATTGCTATGTTTAGATCTGTCTTCTTTTTTCCTATTGACATTACTTCTGTCTTTTCAGTGTTGATTCTCATATTATTTGTTTTACATTCTTCATTCATGGATGTTAGATGTTGTTGCAATTTCATGGCTGTATCTGCTATCAAGGCCTGGTCATCTGCAAAGAGTAATTCGTTGATCTTACTAAGATCTTCATTCATGGGCTTGGCATTCTTGCATATACTGTCGATGTAGGTGATAAACAGCAGTGGTGATAAGACACACCCCTGTCTTACTCCAGATGTCACTGTGAAAGGATGAGATGTTCCCTGATTTATTCTAACTACACTTCTACAATCCCTGTATAAACTTTTGCACACTTCGATGAGGTGTTCGCTTACTCCATATCTTGCCATTATTTTCCATAGATATTGCCAGCATTGTGTTACCAGTGCCAAACACTGTAGAATGCAGTATTTTTAAAAGCATTGTGTTACCAGTGCCAAACACTGTAGAATGCAGTATTTTTAAAAGCATTGTGTTACCAGTGCCAAATACTGTAGAATGCAGTATTTTTAAAAGCATTGTGTTACCAGTGCCAAACACTGTAGAATGCAGTATTTTTAAAAGCATTGTGTTACCAGTGCCAAACACTGTAGAATGCAGTATTTTTAAAAGCATTGTGTTACCAGTGCCAAACACTGTAGAATGCAGTATTTTTAACAGCATTGTGTTACCAGTGCCAAATACTATAGAATGCAGTATTTTTAACAGCATTGTGTTACCAGTACCGAACACTACTGCAGTATTTTTCACCGTTAACAACAGAAGGAAAAAGATAAACTGAAACAGCAGAAATAAAAGGTCTATGAGGAATCCTAAATGTAACCAGAAGAGACAGGATAAGAAATGATATCAGGAAACAAGTTGGGATGTAATTGCTACTATATTGCATCCAGAGGCAATGGATGAAATGGTTTGGGCATGTGTCAAAACTTTCACCAAAAAGTACATCACACAGAGCTGTGTCACTTGGGTGGAAGCAGCGTTAGAGGTTGACCATGCAGATGATGGATAGATGGAATAACCAAGGCTGTAAATACCAATGTCGCACAAAGTAGCACATACCAAGACTCACACTCGATGCCTCTTCAAAACCTGACACTGAAAGACAGAACAGGACTAGAGAAGAAGAAGAAGAATACGCAGATTCACTTGTCTTTACAATGAAGTCTGAACAAAATATCTATATAACACTCTAGAACAATAGATGCCTTTGTATTGGAAGGTGAGCAGACATCCACTTCATGACCAAGTCACAGTTCATTTCCTTCTGCCCTGTATCTTCTCTTTTAGTAGAAACCCTTGTGGCGTAGTGATTTCTGTCACAGGCATGAGGTAAAGTTAAGTCCAACGTAATGTGTATAAGGAGAGACTCCATACGTCACTCCGGCGCCATTCCTTCACTGTTCTGCTTTTAAGGAACCTCATGCAAGACTCCTGCTGCATGTCCTCATGCACCACTGATAATGTCTCAAATAAGCATTAACAGAGCAGTCAGGGGATCTCCGAGTTGGCTGCTTCCAGAGGTGTAGTGACTGTGTGGCTCTCATCAGCCCGCCCCCAAATGCCTGGGTGAAACAGTTTATCAAAACTCATTTGGAACATGAGTTAAGTCTGCTTACCAAATGCACAACTAAGTGACAACTCTCAGTTAAAAGTTTGTGGAGTAAAGAAAACATTGTGCTGCTGAGACTCAACCCTCGACCAAAAGTTTTACCCACAGCTCAGATGAGTAACATCTCCTGTGGGTGGTTTCTCGCAGCAAGATCCTACATATATACATCTCTGTCAGCCCCCAGTGACGTCGTCACAGCGCTGAGGTACACCAAGACGGCAACTGTACATCAGCTGGCTTAGCTCCAATGTCCGACTAATTAGGGATTTACCTTCCAGTCAGGAGTGCATTTGCCTGAGAGGCAAGAAACCAACAGTCTGCACACAAATAAATCAGGTGTATTAAATGGATGTGCAGGCAAATCTCAAGTTCGGAAATGAGACCCAGATTAACTCTTAGTGAATCTCTATTTAGTTATGCACACAGCATTGCTGATTTGACATTGGAGTTAAACTATTGAAGTTTATTTCTAGTGATATTAACATGTCCTAGTGTTTTAGAAGCCATCACTGTGTAGCGGTTAGATGCTGGCCTATGGATCCAAAAGGTCTGGGTTCAGATCTGAACAGTACTGGACTGTTTTTTTTTTCTTTTCAGAATTGATTGTGCCTCCCAAGTCAAACCAGCCTTAAATGAAACCAGTAAAGTCCTGCTAAGCATCATGATGAATACATCACCCACCAAGTGCCAATTGGTCTAAACAATAAAGATCTAACCCTATATGCCCAGTAGACCTGAAGGCGTGGGAAAATTGTCCTAGTGTTGTAAAAGATATAACATCATAACATCACGGCATATGAAGCGACTGAACGCGCCCTGGCTCGGTTGCCGATCATCTGATAGACTGCGACGCCTAGCGGCACAAGCAGATTTGGACAAAAGACAAAAGAAGTTGTAAAAGATACTACTGCTTGGGATTGTTGTATGGCATGCCTTCTATTGATACAAATGTTGTACATCTACAGGATCTGGCAGACGGTGACAAAAACAGAAAGGTCAGCAGTGTGGGGTTTCTACGCACCATGAAGGATAAGTTTAACAAAGGTATTGATTTCTTTGTAGAGTTTACGATGAACATTTTTTTTTACTATCACAGAAAGAGTCAGAAATTTTGACCTCAGAAACCAGCTATTACCAGACTTAGATACCAGCTAGTACAGTACCAGTCTTACACATCCAGCACAGTACCAATATTAGAAACCATCCAGCACAGTACCAATCTTAGAAATCATCCAGCACAGTACCAATCTTAGAAATCATCCAGCACAGTACCAATATTAGAAACCATTCAACACAGTACCAATCTTAGAAATCATCCAGCACAGTACCAATCTTAGAAATCATCCACAACAGTACCAATCTTAGAAATCATCCAGCACAGTACCAATATTAGAAACCATTCAGCACAGTACCAATCTTAGAAATCATCCAGCACAGTACCAATCTTAGAAATCATCCAGCACAGTACCAATCTTAGAAATCATCCAGCACAGTACCAATCTTAGAAACCTTCCAGCACAATACCAATCTTAGAAATCATCCAGCACAGTACCAATCTTAGAAACCTTCCAGCACAGTACCAATCTTAGAAATCATCCAGCACAGTACCAATCTTAGAAATCATCCAGCACAGTACCAATCTTATAAATCATCCAGTACAGTACCAATCTTAGAAATCGTCCAGCACAGTACCAATCTTAGAAATCATCCAGCACAGTACCAATATTAGAAACCATCCAGCACAGTACCAATATTAGAAACCATCCAGCACAGTACCAGTTTTAGTCACTGTCCAGCACAGTACCAATCTTAGAAACCATCCAGCACAGTACCAGTTTTAGACACTGTCCAGCACAGTACCAATCTTAGAAATCATCCAGCACAGTACCAGTTTTAGACACTGTCCAGCACAGTACCAATATTAGAAACCATCCAGCACAGTACCAATCTTAGAAATCATCCAGCACAGTACCAATCTTAGAAACCATCCAGCACAGTACCAATCATAGAAACCATCCAGCACAGTACCAATCATAGAAACCATCCAGCACAGTACCAATATTAGAAACCATCCAGCACAGTACCAATCTTAGAAACCATCCAGCACAGTACCAATCTTAGAAATCATCCAGCACAGTACCAATATTAGAAACCATCCAGCACAGTACCAGTTTTAGACACTGTCCAGTACAGTACCAATCTTAGAAACCATCCAGCACAGTACTAATCTTAGAAACCATCCAGCACAGTACACAATGTTAGAAATCATCCAGTACAGTACCAAAATTAGAAACCATTTAGTACATTACCAAAATTAGAAACCATCCAGTAGTGTACCGATCTTAGAAATCATCCTGTACAGTACCAGTCTTAGAAATCATACAGCACAGTACACATTCTTAGAAATCCAGCACAGTACCTATGTTAGAAATCCAGCACAGTACCTGTGTTAGAAATCCAGCACAGTACCTATGTTAGAAATCCAGCACAGTACCTATGTTAGAAATCCAGCAAAAAACCAATCTTATAAATCATCCAGGAGGATTGAGAGTGGGAAATGGAGTTATGTTGCAAAGGCAGTGCACAAACAATACTTTGAATGTTGTAACTAAAGTTGTAAAGATAGTTGCACAAACAGTCCATGGGTGTTGTAGCTAGTGTTGCACAGACAGTGTACAAACAGTACTTAAGTGTTGTAACTAATGTTGCAAAGAATTGCACAGACAGTACTTTGAATTTTGTTACTAGAGATCTGCTGACATATAGCTTCAAGTTACAAGATGTTATAAAATATTTGTTTGGCAGGAATCAAAAGGAAGAATGCTAAAACAGAGAAGGACTCAGGTATGTCAATTTACTCCTCACTTAAGTGTCAGGTTAGAAGCTGCAGTTTAGTGGCTAGATGCCCACCTGCTGGCCCCAAGGTCTTGGGTTCGGATGTTTATCGGGTGGGATTTTATTCTCCATCAAAATTTACCTTGGTTCCCATGTTGACCCAACCTACAATGTGTGGCAGGTAATGTCCTGGGATGTAAAGGGGGCCGACATAATTTTTACCACATCACCCTTACAGAGCCAGCTAGTCTTTAAATATATGAGTGTAGCATCATATACTTAATGTGCCAATGGTGTAGAAAGTGTCCTGCTTGCTTACTAAATCTCTAAATAATGCAGACACAAACAGTACAGTTTATTGCCTGGCATATTTTGCTGTATCTTGTCAGATGCATTACTACAGATAACAGACTTAAATCAACATATAATGAAGCACACAAATGAATCCTTTAGCTGAATGCATAAACCACATTTTCGAGTTGCTGTACGTCTATCCACCGGAAATTCAAGATAAGTCACCTGGTAACTTCCAATTGATAACGTGATCTTTTTGTTTACATAACATAGGAGAGTTTAGTTTTATTGATACAACCACTTTTAGCAAACATCTATTCAATAAATGGTTAATAATCACGAAGGCACAGTCCTTATCACCTGCATTTCCGGAGTCGAGCAAATGACGTCCTATTGAAAAATTGGGTTCTCTCTTCTTGGTTGATCTTGGTGCAGGATCTCCACTCATTTGTGAGAAACCATGTAAGGATATGCTCTGCCTCCAATCTGTTTTCAAGATAAGTGCAATTGAATTTGGTGTCGCAGCAGTAGTATAGCAGTGGTGGTAGTGTAGCAGCAAGTTTCTTGCCTGTCATCCCCAGTGGTTTTGGGTTTGAATCTCTCAAAATTGACCTAGGCAATCAGGTTTACTTAGTCTAAAATAGGTAGCAGAGATGTCCTGGAAAGTAAAGGTGGCTGGTATGTTGACCACCAACTGTCGATTAGTCTATAAAGTCTATGAGATCAGCAAATTACGCCCAGTGGGTGCATTGCTGATACATATCTGCTTTCCTTGTTGGTATAGATCTGCAGGAAATGCTTTATTATTATATTTTCTGGGTTTGTGTGTACTATCTTTCAGAAGCCTGTGAAACTGATGGTACTCATGTCAACAAGCCAGCACTTCAAGGAATGACATCTAAAGATGGCCTGACTCAGTTTACAGCAGGTACTCCTGTTTTCTGTCAACCTTTGCTTTTAGGGGAAGTAATGACAAGTCTGGACTGTGAGACAACAGAAGTCGACTGAGGAATCAGCAACACAATGCTTAGGACTTTCCCATAAACCTACTGAGTCCCAGTCTTCAGCAGCCAGCCCAGAGTTCAGATTCTGGTGATGCCAGTGACACTTAGTTGGATTATTTGTCTTCTTGCTTTGCTCTGATTGTTGAATGTGTGATTTTTGAATGTCAGATTGTTGAATGTATGATTGTTGAATGTATGATTGTGGCGCGGTGATTTGTGTCACAGGCGTGAGGGAAAGTTAAGTCCAACATGATGTGTATAAGGAGATACTCCGTATGTCACTCGGGCGCCAGTCCTTCACTGTTCTGGTTGTACGGAACCTCACGCAAGACCCCTGCAGCACGTCCTTGTCATGCGCCACGGATAATGTCTCAAGTGAGCATTAACAGAGCTGTCAGGGGATCTCGGAGTTTGGCGGCCCCCAGAGGTGATGTGTCCTTGTGGCTCTCATCAGCCTGCCCCCAAACGCATGGGTGAAAAAGGTTATCAAAACTCATTAGAAACATGAGTAAAGTGCTAAAAGTACAACTAAAATTACAACCCTTGGTTAAAAGATTGCGGAGTGAAGAGAACATTGTTCTGCTGAGACTCAACCCTTGACCTAGAGATTTACCCGCAGCACAGACGAGTAACATCTCCTGTGGGTGGCATCTCGCAGCAAGATTCTACCCATGTACATCCTCTGTTAACCCTCAGTGTTGTCGTCACCGCGCTGAGGTACACCAAGACAGCTACCATCCATCGGCTGGCTAAGCCTAAATGTCCAACAAAACTAGAACCCACGTCACACGAGTAAGCTCAAAATCTGACCATCACAAATCGTATTGAACGGAAAAAGTGCTGGCACCAAATAGATAACGATATGCCTGTCGCAGGATGTTGAATTTTGTCGGGCTAACGGCTCGTCAAAGATACCTAACGTGCGAAGAAAAAGAATGTACCTATTTGGGTGGTCACAATAGTCCAGAATTTGCAGGCTGCTCCCCGCTGACTTCCGGAGGAAGCAGCCCCTGTCGAGCGGGAGGCCTAATACGGTTGTGAGGTCAAGCATGCATGTGCAGGACGTGATGATTCCTTGGGTGAGCCCAGAACCAGAGCGCCATGTGCCGGCTCTGCAAAAATGGAAGCCTCCTTGGATGGTGGGGAATGCACATGATCTGCCCCTGCCTTCCCTTGAGGGCCAACCGTTCCACAAGGGGCTGCCCCAAAGGGGTACTCCGGGGGCAATACATGCGGAGAAGGAGACAAAGTGGACACTACACAAATCAGGCAACGTCTCGACCCACACAAAACAATGGCCACAGTCATCCTAGAAATAGGCCTGACGTCTTCCCTTGAAGTCGGAGTACAGCTGCCCATGAGGCAGGGAACAACAAAATGGTTGTACACGCAAAACTCAGGTCCAGGTAAAAACCAAAAGTCCAAGCGGATGATTAACCGGGACCTTCCGCCGGAATTCACAGCCGGTGAACGAAGAAGAAGAATAAGAATGTATGATTGTTGGATGTCTGATTTTTGAGTGTCAGATTGTTGAGTGTGAGTCAGAAGTAGAAGTCATAAATATCAGTAGATGATACAAAACACAGTAATGGCTGAGATAACAGGCCAATCAAGAAAGAGAGCAGTGGAAGGAGTAGAAGAGGCACAGTGGAAACACAGTGTGGTCTTTGTGAAAGAATTCTGCATTCCTTTATTGTTAGAAGATGGAGAATCTGAGATACTGCACCTCTTGACCGAAATACTTAGACAATTGTTCAGGTGATCCATATTTTATGTTTGATATTCGCCTCCTCAATAACACAATAGATAGTTTCATCAGCTCCCACTTGTGCCATTGAGCCACTGGTTAGAAACAGTATGTGGTCCCCCACTCGACGAGTGACACTGGACATTGTCATTCCATGTAGATGAACAGTCTTTATTATCATCATCCCGTCTTCTCATCAGGCTCCCTCTTGTTTTCATTATCAAATCTCTATAAGTGTAGAACGTGCATTGGTGATTTTTGAGGCTGCATTCTAACAGGATGTCCAAACCATTTGAACTTCTTTTACTAAATAAATGTCATGCAAGGTGTTCCCACAGTTTTCCAATATTATCATTTTGCACTTAGTATATAATGGTTAAGTTTACGGGTTTGCTCAGACATCTCATCTCACAGGTATTAATTTTTACCTAGGTTAACCTCTGATAATGTCCAGGTTTGGCACTGGCAGCACAGTATTGGTATGAATATCCTGTTTATAATCTGTTTGTGGGTGGTCATCTTCGTGTTTGGATGTCTTCAGTTTTGGTGTTCCAGGCTGGAGGTGACCAAGTCACTCTTTACCGGAAACTCAGTTTAGAATTTAGATGATTTGTAAGACTTTTCCCTGGACATTTGGATTCAGGGGAGATCTTCACAGCACTGTCCGTATAGAATTAGCGTTTTGGATTCCGATGGGATCTCAACAGCACTGTCTGTATGGAGATGGTGCTTTAGATTTGGATCAGAAGGAAAGTTTTAAAACTCTTATAAAAATATTTAGACAATTGTTAGACCAATTTTGACACCAACCAACTCACCAACCAGCCAGCTAACCAACCAAGCAACTTACCAACCAGCCAACCAACATACCATGCATATATCAACATGTGCCTCACATAACCACATATCATAATTCATGATTGAAAAATCATGCATAGAATTTATATTTCATCACAATCCCATTCTGACATCTTTAATTGCAGATGGCACTGATGACATCCTGGCAAAGTACCGTACCCCAAAGAAGCCACTTCAGAAACAAACTAACAGCAACCCCAACAGTGGCATCATCATCAACAACAACAACACCTCCACCATCAACAACAACACTTCCAAGTCGGAGTACACCGAGGTCACAGCTATAGGCAGCAGCCATGCCAACACCTCCGCCAGTGGCGGTCGCAACAGCGACAGTCACCATCTTCTGGAGGATAGTGGGCCCTGCTATTTCGATCAGGACAACCTTGAAGGGTGTGCAGCCTTCCAGGATGCCAAGAGGAAGCTGCGACTGGTTCTGAGTATGGCAGACGTTACTTTTGGACTGAGTCAGGTCAGTTTAATATCATCTTCATATTTCATGCTTCTTCACTTACAGTAGAATTAAATCATGTAAATATCTATAGCTTCTTCTTCTTCTTCTAATTCTTTTTCTTCTTCTCTGATCCTTGCATTAAGAAAACTTATCATGCAGCAGATAGCTAGCTTTGACAAAAGCCGTTGTGCAATCCAAATCTTCTGATGTTCTTCTCTGATCCTTGCATTAAAAAAACTTATCATGCAGCAGATAGCTTTGACAAAAGCCGTTGTGCAATCCAGATCTTCTGGTGTACCATATGGCTTTGCTTTGATTGAGGTTGGTTAGCAATTTGAGGGAGTATGAGGTAACTAATAGGATGGTCATTGCTTTGTTGACCCTCAGTGAATTGAGTGGTCTAGGTCTCCCATTGATGTATGACTGAATGTAAAAAAAAAGTAAAGGACCCTTTTCCAAGCCTTTAGGTGTATTGGGCATATAGGGCTAGACCTATATTTTTATAGACCAATCGGCACAGGAGGGTGATGTGGTCAGCATCACTCCGGCCACCTTTACTTTCCCGGGACTGCACCCGGTACCCACTCAAGGTTGGGTCGACCTGGGAACCAAGGTCATTTTTTAAAAAAGTCAGGCTCCGCCAGGGAGCGAACCCACAACCTTCCGATCCGCGGCGAGCTTCTAGCGGCTGGGCCACGGCGACTCCCATGACTGAATGAGGACAGCAAAACTTGAAGAGCCTAATAAATTGGTAGGTGTGGCACTCAATTCAGATGTGTAGAATATGGAACAACATATTGAAAGTAGTGTGAAAAGTGAAAGACTTCAAATAAGTCAGTTAAAAGTGCAGCTGAGCAATCAGACACAAGTAGAGTTATGAACATTGCAATGAAAGGGTGAGCAGGCCCAACAGATTAAATCATTGGAAAATAAAATTAGCAACTTATCAACATAGCAATGGAACAAATAATACAAACTATATATTGTACAGGTTTGGAAAAAAATAATAGCAGAAGGCATGGTACCAGGAAGGAGGGGCAGGGGCCGACCGACACGAAGATGGGCACAGGATATAGGTGACTCCTTGAATGTGAAAATGCATGAGGCGGGAGAACTGGCAAGAGACAGAGTTTCTTTCAGGCAGACTGTGATGAGAGCGACATTTTGCAAAGGACCTGCTACATGATGATGATAATATATTGAACAAGCTCAATGGAACCAGTGGAACAAATAATACAAACTATATATTCCACAAGCTCCAAGTTTGAAGTGAACTTTCCGTATAATTTTAACCAAACAAGGATAAGGTTAATGGTAGTAACAATGCATTATGAGTCAGAGTACAGTTCAGCCATTCACACAGTAGTTTACCTTCAATGCAGCTCAGGCAGGGTATACAGTGTTTTTTTTATTTTTTATTTTTTCAAACTCCCCAAAATAAGACCCCAGACCCCATGTGTGGAAACCAAAATACCATTCTTAATATTTTTTAGTCAAGTCTGGGACAGGTTCCATTTGATCGTGCCTCATATTTTGTAATACATGGCTGGTCCTGCTTATGAATTATATTATTGGATCGTCCTGCAGATTCACTCTAGCAGTCCTCGAGAAGGAGCATCATCCCGTGAGAATGAGCTGATCAACATCTTGAACACACAGCTTGCTGAAGCCATCAACTTACAGAATAAAGACATGATTGCTCAGCTGTACGAAGCCATTCGCTGCATGAAGATGTTTGATACGGATGGGTGAGCAGGACTTTTTAGACTATGTTAGATTACAGTTTTAGACAATTTTTTTGATTTTGCACTCACTGTTCTTACTCCCATTCCCCCCCCCCCCCCCCCCCCCCACCCGCTATATATTCCCTCTACTCTTTTCTCACCCCCCCCCCCCCCCCCATTCTCTCTTTCGCTCTTCTGCCTCTGTCTTTTTCTTTCTCTAACCCTCCTTTCTCTCATCTCCCTTCTCCCTCTATCATCAATCTGTTGTCTCACTATCTCCCCTGCTCCCTCTTTTTTCTTCCTGTCTCCACTACATTCTCTGTCTCCCTCTCCTATAGTCTTCATCTATTCTCTATCTTTCCTTATTCTCTCCTCTCCTTCAATTCCCTTGCCACCCCTCCCCCCCCCCATCCCTTTTTTCCGTTTACTAAATTTGCTGCCATATGTTGTCTTTTTTCTAGTAGCTGTGTCCAGTACACAAGATATTGTGTTATAGTTGTGGGAGCGAGTGGGGTTTCAGCATCAGGCTGGTGGTTTTTTCCTTGTTATGTTTTCTTTTGAAATTAGTTTTTTCTTCTTTTGATGTATTTTATTTGTTAGCATCCTGGCAGAACCTTATATCTCCCTCGATACCCACAGCGGTAAAAGAAGAAGCACCCTGGCATTTGGCGTTTGAGCTGATAGTGATAATATCTTTACTCTGTCTCTACCCGCTCCCTCTCTCTCTGTCTCTCTGTCACTGCCTACCTCTCTTTCTCTCTCTTTGTCTACCTCCCTCCTTTTCTTGTTCTATCTCTGTCTTTGTTTCTCTCCCTCTGTTTGCCCCTCTATATTGTCTTCTCTGTCTCTCCCTCTTTTTTGTCTACATCTCTCTACTTGCATCTCCCTCCCTGTATTTCCCTTCTCTGTCATTATATCTTTCAGCCTCATCTCTCTTTGACTGTCATCTGTTTTCCTCATTCTGTGTCTCAGTTTTCCTCCTTCCCCCTCTCTTCACCTGTCCATCTCTATCTGCCTGTCCCTCTTTTCCCACTCTATCTCCCTCTGTCTTTCACACTGTCTCTCCCACTTTCCCTTGGCATCTATCTGCCTCTATCTCTCTCTGTATGACTCTCTCTCTCCTTCATGTACCAAGTCTAGAGCAGGAATGGCTTCAGTTTGCTCTCCTCTGCCATCAAGCTACAAATAAGCACTGTGTATGCTCCGTACACCCTTGAACAAAGAAAGGAACTGTCGTGAGTTGACTTACTGGTGGATTGTATGGTCTTTGGGAGGGAACTGTCGTGAGTTGACTTACTGGTGGATTGTGTGGTCTTTGGGAGGAAACTGTCGTGAGTTGACTTACTGGTGGATTGTATGGTCTTTGGGAGGAAACTGTCGTGAGTTGACTTACTGGTGGATTGTATGGTCTTTGGGAGGAAACTGTCGTGAGTTGACTTACTTGTGGATTGATTGTATGGTCTTTGGGAGGGAACTGTCGTGAGTTGACTTACTGGTGGATTGTGTGGTCTTTGGGAGGAAACTGTCATGAGTTGACTTACTGGTGGATTGTATGGTCTTTGGGAGGAAACTGTCGTGAGTTGACTTACTGGTGGATTGTATGGTCTTTGGGAGGAAACTGTCGTGAGTTGACTTACTTGTGGATTGTATGGTCTTTGGGAGGGAACTGTCGTGAGTTGACTTACTGGTGGATTGTGTGGTCTTTGGGAGGAAACTGTCGTGAGTTGACTTACTGGTGGATTGTATGGTCTTTGGGAGGGAACTGTCGTGAGTTGACTTACTGGTGGATTGTATGATCTTTGGGAGGGAACTGTCGTGAGTTGACTTACTGGTGGATTGTATGGTCTTTGGGAGGAAACCTTCGTGAGTTGACTTACTGGTGGATTGTATGGTCTTCAAGAGGAAACTGTCGTGAGTTGACTTACTGATGGATTGTATGGTCTTCAGGAGGTAACTGTTATGAGTTGACTTACTGGTGGATTGTATAGTCTTTGGGAGGAAACTGTCGTGAGTTGACTTACTGGTGGATTGTATGGTCTTTAGGAGGGAACTGTTATGAGTTGACTTACTGGTGGATTGTATGGTCTTCAAGAGGAAACTGTCGTGAGTTGACTTACTGATGGATTGTATGGTCTTCAGGAGGTAACTGTTATGAGTTGACTTACGGTTGGATTGTATGGTCTTCAGGAGGGAACTGTCGTGAGTTGACTTACTGGTGGATTGTATGGTCTTAGAGAGGGAACTGTCATGAGTTGACTTACTGATGGATTGTATGGTCTTCAGGAGGTAACTGTCATGAGTTGACTTACTGGTGGATTGTATGGTCTTTAGGAGGGAACTGTCGTGAGTTGACTTACTGATGGATTGTATGGTCTTCAGGAGGGAACTGTCGTGAGTTGACTTACTGGTGGATTGTATGGTCTTCAGGAGGGAACTGTCGGGAGTTGACTTACTGGTGGATTGTATGGTCTTTGGGAGGGAACTGTCGTGAGTTGACTTACTGGTGGATTGTATGGTCTTTGGGAGGAAACTGTCGTGAGTTGACTTACTGGTGGATTGTATGGTCTTTGGGAGGGAACTGTCATGAGTTGACTTACTGCTAGATTGTATGGTCTTCGGGAAACAACTGAAATGCCTATTAAGGTATCGGTGTGCACAGGTTGTTAATTACAAACCTGAACCTAAGGTCTCTTCTGTTACAGGTGTAGGAAGCTGATCCAGTCCATGAAAGAAGACTACAGTCGGAGAAGTCCCTACATTTCCTACCTGGTCAGGTGTAGGCAGGGGCTTCTGTCCACTAGAAACCAGCTGCAGCGGTTGTTGAACAGGGTCACCAGGTGATGATGGTCTTTGTCAACATTTGTTCATTGTTTTAGCAGTGCAGAGTACACATTTATGCTTGCTTTATAGAAATATTTGTACTTGTACTGAATATAGATTGACATTTGCGTTGTCTAAAGTATTGGCATTTGCTTTGAGCAAATTATTGACATTTTCTCTAAAAAAGAGATCAACGCTTGCTTTCTATAACTATTACTAACCTTTCCTGGATGAGCTAGAAGCAACATGTGACCAGACTATGGACCTAATAATTAAGCTGTTGGGCGTGGGGGAAAGAGACATGGAGCTGGCATCCCATTATATGGCTCATAGTGGATAAAACATACCACTAGAACTCACAGAAGAAGAAGTGTAAAGATTGATATTTGCTTTGTATAATAGTTGACATTTATTTTGTTTGAAAATTGACATTTGTTTGGCCTTCTGTAAAGACTGACATTTGCTTTAAATAAAGATTGTCATTTGCTGTGTATAAATAGTAATATTTGGCATACACCAAGATGTGACATCTTCTTTATTTAAAGATTGATGCTTGATTTGTATAAAATCCACCCCCCTCCCCCGCTTGTCACTAGAAGGGGAAAACTAGGATATGTTAAGACAACAGAAAAATTGAAGGGGAACAGCAGGAGAAGGCAAAAAGGAGATAGTGTGTTGGACATTATTACATTGACACAAATTTGTGTCAGAAATTATTGACAGTACATGCGACAAGGTGGTGGACATGCATAAAAACCAGTGCCATGGGACAAAGGCTATGTGAGAGAGAGAGAGAGAACCCAGTTGCTTGACTTAACGCTTACATCTCTTATTTGACAAGGAGAGTGGGAGACTTTGGGAGCCATGGTAACATAGTGACTGGGCTCTCACTAGGGTTCAAATCCACATCAAGGATTTTCTTTTCAAAATTGGCTGCCATGTTGACTTAGACTAAAATACATATTGTCCTGGGAAGTAAAGGTGGTCACTATAATGTTGACTACATGACCCATGAAGTGCTGACTGGTGTAGACAAATCTAGGTCTGGCAGGATGTGCCCAATGTGCCAAAGGTTTCAAAAAGGCATTTACTACATATTTAAGAGTTTGTGAAGAATACAAACAGCCTGTTTGTTGTTATCATGTGCATGAGGTCTCCAAGCGTAAGTGCAAGATGTGGATGGTGAATGTCTGCCATCACCAGGAGGATTTGCTGTGACTCTCTTTGGGTCACAAATGACACAGGATGTGTGTAGTCCTTCACAAGCCGATGAACTCCATCCCAACCCCTGGAAAGTTAAAGTGGTAAATAAATGCTCGATGAAGTCAGATGTGCCAGCCAAAAGGAGCAAATGTCGTAGCTATGCTGTAAATAGGCAGAATGAAATTAAGTCACTCGGATGAACAAAAAGAAAACTCCATTCCAACCCAGTTATTATTTAGTGTGATATTTGAACGGAAATATTGCCCTGCAATTTTCCATTGGCTGGGAAGGCCCATTTAAGGCAAACCTGAGGTTTTTTGACAGAATTTACCGTCGGTAGCCAGTTTCCTTTGTTGCCTCTTTAACCATGTCGACACGAGAAGGCTAAATCTAGTCACTTCTGGTTGTGATACAGCCCTGTAAATTCTTCTTCTTCGCGTTCACCAGCTGTAAACTCTGGCGGAAGGTTCTGGTTGCTCGTCCACTACTGAACTGCAGTCCTGCTCCAGAACCTGAGTGTTGCATGTGCATCAGTTTTACAGATCTCATCCTCTTGAATACAGACTGTTGGTTCCTTGGCTCTCCGGCAGATGCACTCCGACTTCAAAGGAAGCTCCCCAATTAGTCGACTCTTACGACATGCTTTTGGGGAGGCAGTGGGTCTGTTCTTGTTTTCCCCTACAATGGGGCCCCGGAACCCACACGGGGACCTGTAGATTCTGATGTTTGCCATTTCTGCAGTGACCTGTTCTCAAGAACTGTAGTAAAATGCAATTGGTTCTGTTTGCATCTGTGCAATGATTAGGAGGCTTGGATATGTATTATATAGTAACTAAATATTGCTGTTTTAAAGCTGAGTTGACTTACAATGTTCCACTAAGCCTCAGTTATAGAGGTCACAGGATTATGATCTAAGTCACACTATACATATTTGTTTGAAACCCCGGGGAATGCACTCCATTTTTAAAATGCTTCACCCTGCTCATGTTTATTGATTGCTCGTTTTATGTCTTTATATATTCTGAAATTGTTTTTGTGTGTGTTGAAAATGTAGATAAATAAATTTGTATTCAATTTATTAGTTACCTGTGTATATTGGTTGGTTTAAAAAAAATTTTTTCATATTTTTTTTAAGGTTACTCCTACAAGTTCATGACCCATTTTTTCAGCATTTGCTGGGCAAATGTGTCAAAAAAAAAAAAAGGTAAAAGAGCCTTTTCACGCCTGTGACACATCAACTGTATAGTACTAGACCAAAACTGTTTTTGACCAGTTGAGACTTAGTTGGTGAGGTGGTCAGCATTGTGCCGGCCAACTTGTCTTCCCAGGAAACATTCTGGTACCCATTTTAGGCTGGGTGGACCTGGAAGCCAAGTTTTGAAAATAATCCATGTTTGTGCAGATTTTATGAGATCTTCAGGCTAGCAAGTGCTAGAGCAGCTCTGATTTCTGGTAAAACACGCAGAACTGTTCTCTTAGTGTTCAACTATCTGAATGTATCTGTCTGCAGAGACAAGGAGATCTGCAACAAGCATCTGACCAACCTGTGTGCCAGGAACTTTCTAGAGAAAAGAGAGAAGATCATGTGGAATTTTATCAGCGAGTTTCAGAAGCTATCTGTGTCCGATGAAAAGGTAAGAGTACTGATGAGCTAAGGGGGGTATGATGAATGAGTAGTTTTTGTGGGTTCACTCCAGATGTAGATTAGGGCATTCTTGTGAAAACAGTTGGCTTCTAATGACATCACACTTCCTGCTAATCTCTTAGGTTTGTGGGTTCACTCCAGATGTAGATTAGGGCATTCTTGTGAAAACAGTTGGCTTCTAATGACATCACACTTCCTGCTAATCTCTTAGGTTTGTGGGTTCACTCCAGATGTAGATTAGGGCATTCTTGTGAAAACAGTTGGCTTCTAATGACATCACACTTCCTGCTAATCTCTTAGGTTTGTGGGTTCACTCCAGATGTAGATTAGGGCATTCTTGTGAAAACAGTTGGCTTCTAATGACATCACACTTCCTGCTAATCTCTTAGGTTTGTGGGTTCACTCCAGATGTAGATTAGGGCATTCTTGTGAAAACAGTTGGCTTCTAATGACATCACACTTCCTGCTAATCTCTTAGGTTTGTGGGTTCACTCCAGATGTAGATTAGGGCATTCTTGTGAAAACAGTTGGCTTCTAATGACATCACACTTCCTGCTAATCTCTTAGGTTTGTGGGTTCGCTCCAGATGTAGATTAGGGCGTTCTTGTGAAAACAGTTGGCTTCTAATGACATCACACTTCCTGCTAATCTCTTAGGTTTGTGGGTTCATCACTCCAGATGTAGATTAGGGCATTCTTGTGAAAACAGTTGGCTTCTAATGACATCACACTTCCTGCTAATCTCTTAGGTTTGTGGGTTCACTCCAGATGTAGATTAGGGCATTCTTGTGAAAACAGTTGGCTTGTAATGACATCACACTTCCTGCTAATCTCTTAGGTTTGTGGGTTCGCTCCAGATGTAGATTAGGGCGTTCTTGTGAAAACAGTTGGCTTCTAATGACATCACACTTCCTGCTAATCTCTTAGGTTTGTGGGTTCACTCAGATGTAGATTAGGGCATTCTTGTGAAAACAGTTGGCTTGTAATGACATCACACTTCCTGCTAATCTCTTAGGTTTGTGGGTTCACTCCAGATGTAGATTAGGGCATTCTTGTGAAAACAGTTGGCTTCTAATGACATCACACTTCCTGCTAATCTCTTAGGTTTGTGGGTTCACTCCAGATGTAGATTAGGGCATTCTTGTGAAAACAGTTGGCTTCTAATGACATCACACTTCCTGCTAATCTCTTAGGTTTGTGGGTTCACTCCAGATGTAGATTAGGGCATTCTTGTGAAAACAGTTGGCTTCTAATGACATCACACTTCCTGCTAATCTCTTAGGTTTGTGGGTTCACTCCAGATGTAGATTAGGGCATTCTTGTGAAAACAGTTGGCTTCTAATGACATCACACTTCCTGCTAATCTCTTAGGTTTGTGGGTTCACTCCAGATGTAGATTAGGGCATTCTTGTGAAAACAGTTGGCTTGTAATGACATCACACTTCCTGCTAATCTCTTAGGTTTGTGGGTTCGCTCCAGATGTAGATTAGGGCGTTCTTGTGAAAACAGTTGGCTTCTAATGACATCACACTTCCTGCTAATCTCTTAGGTTTGTGGGTTCGCTCCAGATGTAGATTAGGGCATTCTTGTGAAAACAGTTGGCTTCTAATGACATCACACTTCCTGCTAATCTCTTAGGTTTGTGGGTTCACTCCAGATGTAGATTAGGGCATTCTTGTGAAAACAGTTGGCTTGTAATGACATCACACTTCCTGCTAATCTCTTAGGTTTGTGGGTTCGCTCCAGATGTAGATTAGGGCGTTCTTGTGAAAACAGTTGGCTTCTAATGACATCACACTTCCTGCTAATCTCTTAGGTTTGTGGGTTCACTCCAGATGTAGATTAGGGCATTCTTGTGAAAACAGTTGGCTTGTAATGACATCACACTTCCTGCTAATCTCTTAGGTTTGTGGGTTCACTCCAGATGTAGATTAGGGCATTCTTGTGAAAACAGTTGGCTTCTAATGACATCACACTTCCTGCTAATCTCTTAGGTTTGTGGGTTCACTCCAGATGTAGATTAGGGCATTCTTGTGAAAACAGTTGGCTTCTAATGACATCACACTTCCTGCTAATCTCTTAGGTTTGTGGGTTCACTCCAGATGTAGATTAGGGCATTCTTGTGAAAACAGTTGGCTTCTAATGACATCACACTTCCTGCTAATCTCTTAGGTTTGTGGGTTCACTCCAGATGTAGATTAGGGCATTCTTGTGAAAACAGTTGGCTTCTAATGACATCACACTTCCTGCTAATCTCTTAGGTTTGTGGGTTCACTCCAGATGTAGATTAGGGCATTCTTGTGAAAACAGTTGGCTTGTAATGACATCACACTTCCTGCTAATCTCTTAGGTTTGTGGGTTCGCTCCAGATGTAGATTAGGGCGTTCTTGTGAAAACAGTTGGCTTCTAATGACATCACACTTCCTGCTAATCTCTTAGGTTTGTGGGTTCACTCCAGATGTAGATTAGGGCATTCTTGTGAAAACAGTTGGCTTCTAATGACATCACACTTCCTGCTAATCTCTTAGGTTTGTGGGTTCACTCCAGATGTAGATTAGGGCATTCTTGTGAAAACAGTTGGCTTGTAATGACATCACACTTCCTGCTAATCTCTTAGGTTTGTGGGTTCGCTCCAGATGTAGATTAGGGCGTTCTTGTGAAAACAGTTGGCTTCTAATGACATCACACTTCCTGCTAATCTCTTAGGTTTGTGGGTTCACTCCAGATGTAGATTAGGGCATTCTTGTGAAAACAGTTGGCTTGTAATGACATCACACTTCCTGCTAATCTCTTAGGTTTGTGGGTTCACTCCAGATGTAGATTAGGGCATTCTTGTGAAAACAGTTGGCTTCTAATGACATCACACTTCCTGCTAATCTCTTAGGTTTGTGGGTTCACTCCAGATGTAGATTAGGCATTCTTGTGAAAACAGTTGGCTTCTAATGACATCACACTTCCTGCTAATCTCTTAGGTTTGTGGGTTCACTCCAGATGTAGATTAGGGCATTCTTGTGAAAACAGTTGGCTTCTAATGACATCACACTTCCTGCTAATCTCTTAGGTTTGTGGGTTCACTCCAGATGTAGATTAGGGCATTCTTGTGAAAACAGTTGGCTTCTAATGACATCACACTTCCTGCTAATCTCTTAGGTTTGTGGGTTCACTCCAGATGTAGATTAGGGCATTCTTGTGAAAACAGTTGGCTTCTAATGACATCACACTTCCTGCTAATCTCTTAGGTTTGTGGGTTCACTCCAGATGTAGATTAGGGCATTCTTGTGAAAACAGTTGGCTTGTAATGACATCACACTTCCTGCTAATCTCTTAGGTATGTGGGTTCACTCCAGATGAAGATTAGGGCGTTCTTGTGAAAACAGTTGGCTTCTAATGACATCACACTTCCTGCTAATCTCTTAGGTTTGTGAGATCAGAATATGTTATGGCATGTGTATGTTGTGAGTCTTTCCAGATGGGGGGAGGGGGGAGGGGGTGCAGCGGGCAAGTTGCCCACATTATAAAGCGCATCAGCAGATGAAAAATCTGGGGAGACTGAGAGTTGTGGCCCTAGCCTGATTTTAAAGTAAATTAAGGCCCCTTTTCAGGCTGTTAGGCACATGAGGTAATTGGGGCTAGCCTCATATTTTTATCTATATCCTCTGTTTGTTGCTGTTGACACATAGGGCATTCCCAAGTGCGTGTACAGGATTGAGGGTCGGGGTGAGTTTGCTTCAGCAAGCACTGCCATTGCTGCACGTCTGCTGCTTTTCTGCCCATGGTATGTCAGTTGACAACCCTTCATTTCCCGTTCTACGGTCCTTCTCCAGGTTTCCTTAGGTTGTCCACGTCTCCTTTTCCCATCTGCTGTTCTGCTGTTCCCCATGTCCAAGCCATCTCCATCGTCTTTGATAACATTTGCCAGTGATGTACATTCCGTTTTCCTCCTCATTTCTTCATTTGTGATCTTGTTTGGCCAAAATATTCATAGAATTCTTAACATATTTTTATAGGCCAGTTTTGTGTTTTTTTTAAAAAAAAATACATTTTTAAAGATGAGTGTGAGGTCAGCATTGTGTCTGGCACTTTTAGTTCCAATTTCCTGGTACCCATTTGAACCCTTTCACCCCATAATTATCTTTAAAAAAAAATATATGACATTTCCCCTGATTTTGTTAAAAAAAACACATCCTTATAATTCTCTAAAACCCCACCGAGAGAAACTAGAGGAAGTGAAGAAGAACTGGGGAGTCTTGGTCAGTGTTTATGAAAATGCACGGATGAAACCCAAGATGGCTGAGCAGACGGGCATGCCTGATGGCCACAGTTATTTCACGACAGCGGGTCACAAAAGTGACATATATTTTTTAAACCCACTGTGGTATCCCAGGAAATGCAAAAGTAGATGAGCTTGTATAGGCTGTAGAGAATCTTGGGCTCGGCTCAGGCAGTCCCATCCGACTCACAGCTCAAGAGGGGCGCAGGAAGACTTTAAAGATGAATTAGAGAGAAGGAAATGACAGTTACAGAATACTGTTCTTTAACCACTTAATGAGAAGAGAGACATCAGAGAACATCGTGACAACTGAAAAGATCAGTGGAAAAAGGGGTAGAGGTAGACCAAGAGAGAAGATGCTGGATGGGCTGAAACGATTTCATGGAGGGATATCATCAAGAGAGCTGTTCCAAGCAACCAGGGATGGTGATCTGTGGAGATTCATGAGCAACTACATCAGTTGGCCGGGCAAATAATGATGATGAGAGTAAATGCATAGCAAACATTGATCACTGAAACTGAGGAATGTATGTTATCTAAGCGAACTGTTTGCTGTACAATTCTGCTGACTGCTTGTCTATTTCACACTGGTCATTTTACATTCACATAATCGTTGAAGACAGAATTCCACTGAATATTAATTGGTCTGTACATCTTGCATGTCCCCTGTTCTTGACTTTATGCTGTATTTGTTTGGTTAGACTTGTGTTTATGATTCTGTTCTTAGAGTACCTAGATAAATTGTTTGTATTGTTCTTCTGGTTTCAGCTTTTAAGTTTATACTTGTTAATAATTTATTTATTCATCATCACCCTGTTGTGTCATTTATATGTATATTGATTGCAGTCTATTTTTCTGTTAATTTTTATCCTGCAAAATCTTTTGTCATGGATGTTTGGCCTCTTTCAGTGTTTGTCTTTGTTTTTCTTAGCATTCACATTTTTTCACATCTGTTTTCCATTTTAGTGCCTGTTTGGCAAATCTGTCTGCTTATTTTCAGGATGGACACAGGGTATTGCTGTCTTCATTGTCTAATAACCATTTGTGTCCGCATTCACCTCCAGCAGGGATATTCAACTAAGTTTGTTTACTCAAGGGCCACAGTTTTGAAAATGGAGATCATTACGGGCCAATGACCCGAGCCTCAGTGTAAAAAGGTAGTCAGTACGGTCCAACTGGCAATAATCCGCAGGCCACGTCCTAGACTTCGCTGGCCAGATTTAGCCAGCAGGCTGCCAATTGAATAGTCCTGATCTACACATTGCTCTTATTTCTTTGACTTTCTTGAATTCAAATTTAATATTGTTAATTGAATATTTAAATATTAGTGTGTCAGCTTTGTAAAGTGGTTTTTTTTTTTCTCTCCCCTCCCTTTATAGACTGACTTGATGGAAAGATTTCTCCAAAACCTGTACCAAGAAATGAGTACTGATGCACTTTGGAAAGGTAGTAGTAGCTGCACTCATTAGAAAAATAGGTGGTATTTAATATGACTATTTCTTGGACATTGCAGATAACTGCTTGCTCATTTCACGCTGGTCATTTCTGATGCTGTGGGGGCGGGCATGTCTCCAAGGCTAAAGTTGTTTAGTATTTGCCTGCTCTTCTGTAGGTCATAGGTTGATTTCACAAACTGCTTTGTTCAGTACATAGGTGAAATTTGTATGGAGATAACAAGATCTTTGCTGGGGCTATGAAGTTTAAGCTTTGTGGGATGATTTGGGCAGGAAACCTGTTGCTATGAAATTGGTCTTTTCAACTTTAATCCTTTAAATTGTAATTTATGATTGTGATAATAAGTCAGTAAAGGGATACATTAATACACAGAGAGCATGTATGTTGGGAATAATAATTTATTAGCTTGACAGTTTTTTTTAATGGTGGTGTTTGGGATTTGCACATATTAGGCTGCAGGTGAGTTTGTTACCATTCAGTATCCCAGTATCATCATCACCAGGTGCCTTGCAGACTGCCGTGGGCAATCATGCCTCGCCACAATCTGTGATCTCCTGCAGCAGGTATCAGTTCGTGTGCCGACACACCTCCATGCCATGCAACAAGACTGTCAAGAATCTTCTCTCGCTGTCTTCCTCTATCTCTCCTTCCACATATCTTTCCAGTGGTCACAACATGTTCCATTTTTTCCTCTTCTTATAACATGGGCGAAAAATTATGTCTCCTTCTGATGTCTGTGATAAGTTTTCTTCGGCCTCCCGCCTTTTCCCAAACCTCTTGGTTGCTCTTTTTGGCTGTCCATGGTATTTTAAGCAAGTATAACTGTTGTATAGTTGACTGGGGTTTCTAGGATTTGCTTCTGTTGGATTTTAATCCAAATAGTGGCTCTTTGAGTCACTGGGGGTTGATGTTTAAGGCTGCATTTCAAGAGGGAGAAAGGAATATATAATATTTTGCAGTCACATTTTTATTCCGTTGTCATTTATTATGTGTTTGTGTAATATCAGTATCAATTTGTGTAATATTGGATTTACTGTAGCAGCTGTTTGACGAAATGAAAATTTGATAGATAATCGTTCCATATAAATGGACAACAGCATCTGTTCACAATACGAAGGTTTATGGACATTAGTATCTGTTATCAGCATGAACATTTGATGTATATTAGCAACTGTTTGGCCATATGTACATTTAATATCACAGTAAAAGCTGTTCTCTAAATAAACATTTGATTTAGAAGTGCATCAATGTGTTCACACTATGAATATTTGATAGACAGTCGCATATATAAACAGTAGCATATATAGACAGTAGCATATATAGACAGTAGCATATATAGACAGTAGCATATATAGACAGTAGCATATATAGACAGTAGCATATATAGACAGTCGCATATATAGACAGTCGCATATATAGACAGTAGCATATATAGACAGTAGCATATATAGACAGTAGCATATATAGACAGTAGCATATATAGACAGTCGCATATATAGACAGGTGCATATATAGACAGTAGCATATATAGACAGTCGCATATATAGACAGTAGCATATATAGACAGTAGCAAATATAGACAGTAGCAAATATAGACAGTAGCAAATATAGACAGTAGCATATATAGACAGTAGCATATATAGACAGTAGCATATATAGACAGTAGCATATATAGACAGTAGCATATATAGACAGTAGCATATATAGACAGTAGCAACTGTTGAACAGAATGGACATTTTGTGTACCGTCAGGTTAAGAGATCACATGGAGAGGATACAGTTAAACATACAATTATGAGACTGTCAGCTTTCTTAGTGCAGAGACATAGCCTTTTACAATACAGACAAAATCAGTATGGTGGCAGGAGAATTAATGTATTCATAGTTAGTTAATCGACAGACTATCTCAGGATAATCTGTTGATTAACTAACTTTGGATTTACTCATTCTCTTGCCACCTTACTGATTTGCACATCGGACAAGTCTATAAGCACTTGGATCTCATCTTCAGTATATCTCCCAGCTTGTGGCGACTGAAAACACCAGTTCTGTGTTGCTTTATTACTCTTCTTTGGCTACCTGTATGTTTAGTGACACTTCTTTTGACTTAAAGTTCTTGTAGTCTTTTGAGTGTTGCCAAATCAAGTTGTCTCTTGAATCATCTTCTCGTCCTGCCTTCTTGAGAGCAATGACAAAGTCGGACCGGTCCATTGCTTTTCTTAAACTTACTGTGGCCCTACCAGCAAGGCAATCCGCTCGTTCATTCCCTCTTACCCTTTGATATAACTGGATTAACAGTTGGTTCTATTGTTCTAGTACTAGTATATGTTCCCCTCTGGAGAGGCCATATTCACAGCTGAAGTTGTTGTTCCTTGCAGCATTTAGCGCCTGTTGTCTAACCTCCTGTTCTGTGACTACTGATTAGTGTCTGCTTGTCTTGAGTGTGTTTGTTGTGCTGTCCCCAGCTGCCAACAGTACACAGATCGAAGATGGGCAACAAGCTATTGAACGCTTCCTGATGAGCCGTATATACACACATGCCATGTTTCCCAATGGAGACGGAGACATTATGAGGGATCAGTAAGTTGATCAACTGAATGTTTATTTTGATTGACTCATAAAGGATTTGGGTCTCTCTCTGTCTTTGTCGCTGATTGTCTCTGTGCTCCTTCTACGATCCCTCTGCCTCTGTCCTTTACCCACATCACTCTTCCTCAAATCTCTCTTTCCCCTAATGTCCAACAGATGGCCTGCTATTGAAGTATTTTTTTTTTTCAATTTGTTGGTTTTATCACATTTATATAGAAATAAATATGAGTGCAATTCTCTTAAAAAAATAGTTAGTCCATTTTGGGATCTGTTCTGCTGCCCAGTTTTCCTGATCTCCATTCTGTCTATGCAGCTGCCAATCAGCCTTCATAATGTCTCTTTCTCCCCAACTTGGGTCTTTGTAGCTTCTTAACTGGGTGTATGATTACTTGCTCTTGAAAAGGAAACAAAATTTCATCAAGATCTACATTTCCATTGATGATCCCAAACCAAGAATCTCTACATAACCCATGTCATCCGATTCATTCTCATTCCAGCCCTCCTTACCTGGGAGACCATGTACAATAGGCCTCTTTGCTCTTTTCTGCTTTCCTTATGGGCCTTGTGAACACACAAGAGCTGATCTTAGTCTGGGTCCTAGTCAAGGTGTCAACTTCACTGCAGTTGGGTTTCCCCAGACTTGCTCTGTTCCAGTGCAGATCAAATGAAATGTCCCTCACTGCCCCATTTGAAAACCTGGTGAACTGACAGTTAGTCCCAGCACAATCCAGAAATGTGGGCACACAGTAAGTGTATATGGCAGTTGCTAGAGGTGCCAAAGCCATCAGTCATCACCAGAAATGCAGTTTGTTGTGGATAGTAGTAGTCGGGCACGATAAGTTGGCAGTTCACACATAGAATTATTATTTGATGTTTTTTTTTTGATGGACCAACATCATGGCACACTGGTGTAACCCATAAGTGCTTAGTTATACTTCTAACTCAAGCCAGAGTCTGAAGAATCTCAGCTCAGTGCACAAACTCCATATCACCGGCAAGAATCCTGAAATACTTTGAGTAGATTTTTAACTCCAAATTTTGCCCCGCAGAGCCGTTAGGCTACTCTTTTCGATTTCCAACCGCCAAAGGATTTTTTACCTGCTCAAAAACACACATCGGCGTCAGATCTCACTACCCAGAGACCAGGGGAAATTATTAGAAGTCCACGTAAATGAATTCCAGCATGAACCCGGGACCTCCAGCACTTGGGGTGGACACCATACCTCGAGACCACTCAGCTCCCAGAATCATAATTTTTACCTAAGGTATTTCACCAACCCACGCGTAAACCGGCTATCGGCCATATTGAATACCACAACACAACTGCTGCACAAATTATAGTTATTCCATAGGAAAAACAGCCCACAGGGAGCTGATCATTTAGTGGTAAATTTAGCAGGATCCATTAACCAATCTTCTACTAGATTATTATGGGCTGCAGGTTTTGGCCGGCACACCAAACTCGGAGGAAAGGCAAGACGGACATACAACTAGACCGCGACTGACACCATTAGTATTGGAACTCTGAGCTGGCTGCTGAGGATAGGGACGGAGCGCATATGGGAATGCCCTGAGTGCTGTGATGTCGATTCTGGACTCAACTCAACTGATTATTTGGGGTGGGAGGGGTTCATATAATAGGACTTTTCTGAATGCCGAGATATGAACAGTGATTTATAACATGTCATTCTAATGTGTTACCACATCCGCAATATCATTTTTTGCAGACTTCTTCAGGAGCATCTTCGTAAGTTGTCCAAAATTATCTCCCCGTCGCACAAAGATTTACGGATACCTTCCATGTACCACTTGGAATGTCCCTGGCCGGCAGCCCAGAAGGAAATTTTCATGATCAATGCATACCGGGTAGGTAGTCGATTGTGTGTGTACATTTTTGTGTGAATGCTGTGGTCTTCAAGATGGCATTGATTTAATGACTTAGTCTGTTTAGTCCTTGAGGTTTTTGCAATTTCTCAGTGGAACAAACAGTAATGGTGCACTATTATATTGAAATGGTTTCTTACACATTTCTTTCCCACACATGTGACATTTTAACAACACATTTATGTGCACATTCAAAACTAATTGTGCACCTTTTTTATAACTCAGCTAAGTGCTATAACTGCACTGACTCATAAAGTAATTTGTATTGTGCTGTTGACGAAGTATTGGCATGAGTAAAAGGGTACTTCTGATGAAGCCTTGGTAATTAGTACTTTTAAAAAAGGTAATTAGTACTTTTAACAAAGCCATGAGGGGTGAAAATGGTACTTTTGACCAACTCTTTTAGAGAGTAAAGTCACATTTATGACTAACTCAGGGGTACAAAATAGTATTCTTGAATGTCCTCGGGTGGACAAAGTGGTGTTTTTTACCAAGAGATTACAATAATATATCTGACCAAGTCTTCGATGATTAAAACATTATCCTTCATCCATGAGTGATTTAAATGTTACTTTTTTTTAAACCAGGCTTTTTCCTCTTTAAAAAAAGTGCTGCACTCAGAGTGTCTAAAAAAAGGTGCCAGTACCCACCATAAAGTGCTTACCATAGAAGCGCTGGGGAAAAAAAACATTGCCTTGAAAAAAGTGCCGGTACCGCATACTGCCAGAAAAAAGCCTGGCTTTTGACCAACTCATAAAACTAGATAAATGTTTGATAAATAGTATTCAGAAGATTTTATAGATATTAAATTAAATTATAATAGATTTCTTTGCTTTTATTTATGTTTCTTGTTCAGGCAAAATAGTAGGGAGAAGACATAATAGCATATTTCAGTGATTAAAAATAGCTTACTCTGTCAGAAAGTTAGGTCTTAGAAAGGGTTCCTGACTCCTGGTTTGAGATACACATAGGGAATGCGTGAAGAAGAAAAAGGTATAGAATCTGAGTTGATATGGAGATGACATGATCAAATTGCTTTAGATTTCATGAATGGGGAACACTTGAGACTCTCTGACATCTGTGTCAGCTTTATAAATTACTGAAGAATTTAATGTTTTATTTATGTTCTGCAAGCAACTTCATAAATAATTGTTTAGTTTAGTTAAGAACTGACATCACAGCACATGGGGAATTCCCATAAACACCTGATTCCCATTTTTCGGCAGCTAGCACTGAAACAGTTGTTTAGTAACATATTTAAGATAAGTTAGAAAACATGTAACTTAGAAGTCAACCCTCTTTCTACAGGCATGACTAATTAATAGTTGATAAATAAATGATCTTTCCCCAGACACCAAAGGACAAGATCCGCTGTGTCCTTCGTTGTTCACAGACCATCATGAACCTTCTCAGTATGGCCAACGAGAAGTCAGTGCCTGCCGCCGATGACTTCATGCCTGTACTCATCTATGTTCTCATCAAAGCCAACCCCTTTGGGTTGCTGTCAACCATTCAGTATGTGAACAGTTTCTATGAAAAGCGACTTCACGGAGAGGAGCAGTACTGGTGGCTGCAACTGACCTCTGCTGTTGAGTTTATTAAGACCATGGAGTACTCCTCGTAGTCACAGATACATTTGGTTCTTTTAGGTAGAAAATGTTCTTTGCACTGAGTTTCTTTCATATTTCTTATCTCTAGTAATTATTATGTATTTATTTTTTGTTGACACTTTAAGTGGCGAAGAGGGTTCGATATGGGTCTGCCAAATCTGAAGATAATTGTGTGCTGTTGTTTAGCATTGTTTTTGTTTTGTTTTACCTGTGAAAGGTGAAGCATGAACGCTAGCCTGCCACTGTGGGATGGTAGCGTTGGTATACTGCCTTGAAACCACGGTCCCCAACCAAATACTCCCAGTGGACACCGGCAGTGGTGTTCTCTAATGCCATAATGGTGTTTTAGACATGACCACATATGTAACATATTAACCACACATTTGTATGTGCGCATTTACATTAATTTAATATTTCATTTTGCACAGCCAAATGAGTTGTATAGAGCCCATCTGGTTGTACAGTGGAAGGATTGTTGTACAGAGGAAGGATTGTTGTACAGTGGAATGTTAGTTATACAGTGGTTGTACAGAGCCAGACTGGTTGTACAGAGCCTGTAAAAAAAAGCTGGTTGGTACTACAGAGCCAGGCTAGGTTTTACAGAACCAGGCTGGTTTTACAGAGCCAGGCTAGGTTTTACAGAGCCAGGCTAGACTTTACAGGCCAGGCTGGTTATAAGATTGGAGGCTGGTTGTACAGAGCCAGGCTAGGTTTACAGAGCCAGGCTGGTTATAAGATTGGAGGCTGGTTGTATAGAGCCAGGCTAGGTTTACAGAGCCAGGCTGGTTATAAGATTGAAGGCTGGTTGTAAAGAGCCAGGGTAGTTCACGTCACAGTAGCTCTATAGTAATTAAATATCTTTCTCGCTGTTTAAAACCTTGTTCATCTCATTTAGAATGATGTCATTTTTTAAAATGTTCCTTAATGTCAAGCATCACATTTTAATGAATATAGATTTTCTCTTTAGGCTTTTCAAGTAGCCGTATTTTTTTTGCACTAAATTCAGTCACTTTCCACTAGGCTTCTAATGTCTCCCAGATTCTTTTCATAGGAATATATTTTTTTGGAACAAAAATAATGTATACTGTGGACTTCATTCTTTTAATTTTACAGTGTATGTGATTGGGCACCTGGGGGATTTTTTTAATTTATATTTAATTATTCAAGAAATATCTGATATAATTTTGCTGCAAGTACAGGTTTATGGTATTTTACAGATTAACAGTGTCTTAACCCTTTCAGTTTCAGGCAGTATGTGACTTATGATGTCCGAAACATTTGTTACATAAAGCCATGTGTGTCTGATTCTGAATATGTTCAAGGGATAACACTGAAGGACAAGATGTGTCTGAGTGAATGTGTTCAAGGGATAACACTGAAGGACAAGATGTGTCTGAGTGAATGTGTTCAAGGGATAACTCTGAAGGACTAGATGTGTCTGAGTGAATGTGTTCAAGGGATAACACTGAAGGACAAGATGTGTCTGAGTGAATGTGTTCAAGGGATAACACTGAAGGACAAGATGTGTCTGAGTGAATGTGTTCAAGGGATAACTCTGAAGGACAGGATGTGTCTGAGTGAATGTGTTCAAGGGATAACACTGAAGGACAAGATGTGTCTGAGTGAATGTGTTCAAGGGATAACACTGAAGGACAAGATGTGTCTGAGTGAATGTGTTCAAGGGATAACTCTGAAGGACAGGATGTGTCTGAGTGAATGTGTTCAAGGGATAACTCTGAAGGACAAGATGTGTCTGAGTGAATGTGTTCAAGGGATAACACAGAAGGACAAGATGTGTCTGAGTGAATGTGTTCAAGGGATAACTCTGAAGGACAAGATGTGTCTGAGTGAATGTGTTCAAGGGATAACTCTGAAGGACAAGATGTGTCTGAGTGAATGTGTTCAAGGGATAACACAGAAGGACAAGATGTGTTCTAGTAAATATTGGGATAGAATCAGTTATTGTGCCAGAACGATGAGGAATAAGTTCAGGAAATTAAAGAGTAACTGATAGCTGCACAGTACAATGTGAGTGGCTTGGTAATCATGAAAAGCGTAACTGATAAATGCAAGTACAAAGTGAGTGGCTTGGTAATCAAAGAAAGAGTAAGCCATAAATGCAAGTACAAAGTGAGTGGCTTGGTAATCAAAGAAAGAGTAAGCCATAAATGCAAGTACAAAGTGAGTGGCTTGGTAATCAAAGAAAGAGTAAGCCATAAATGCAAGTACAAAGTGATTGGCTTGGTAATCAAAGAAAGAGTAAGCAATAAATGCATGGTACAAAGTAAGTGGCTTGGTAATCAAAGAAAGAGTAAGCAATAAATGCAAGTACAAAATGAGTGGCTTGGTAATCAAAGAAAGAGTAAGCAATAAATGCACGGTACAAAGTAAGTGGCTTGGTACTGAATGTGTGAATGCCCTGATATCTTGTTTATTATATATAAAATGCTTGTGTATGTATACAGATAATATATAAGTGTATTAATAACTTGTCATGGCTGTGGCTGTTAGGCTGTTGTTGGAATACATTCATTGGCAAAACGTTAAGGCTGTTATTTTAGGTTGTATTGGAATAAATTAATCATGGGTCAGTTTTTATGAGTCTGTTGGAATACATTACTTGCTGGCCAACATTATGAGAGTATGTATTGAATATGTTGGCAGGTATTGTGGGATCTGTGTTGAAATACATTACTTTCTATCCAATAATATAAGGGTCTGTTGGAATATGTTAGCCATTGTTTTGGAATATGTTACTTGCTGGCCAGTATTATAAGCGTTTGTGTGCTGGCCAGTATTATAAGCGTTTGTGTGCTGGCCAGTATTATAAGCGTTTGTGTGCTGGCCAGTATTATAAGTGTTTGTGTGCTGGCCAGTATTATAAGTGTTTGTGTGCTGGCCAGTATTATAAGCGTTTGTGTGCTGGCCAGTATTATAAGCGTTTGTGTGCTGGCCAATACTATGAGCATTTGTTTTGGAATATGTTTTTTTTTTTTTTTGCTACAAGAATCAGTAGGAATATGTCGACCAGTATCATAATTATGTTGGAAAATGTTACTTTCTAGCCAAATACTATGAGAGTTTGTGTTAGAATATGTTTCTTGCTGGCCAATATTATGAGTCCACTGGAATATTTTGACCAGTGTTATGATTGTGTTGGAATATGTTACCTACTGGCCAATAGTACAAGAGTCTGTGTTGGAATATGTCACTTACTGGCCAATAGTACGAGAGTCTGTGTTGGAAAATGTTGCCTACTGGCCAATAGTACAAGAGTCTGTGTTGGAATATGTCACTTACTGGTCAATAGTACGAGAGTCTGTATTGGAATATGTTACTTACTGGCCAATAGTACGAGAGTCTGTGTTGGAATATGTCACTTACTGGCCAATAGTACGAGAGTCTGTGTTGGAATATGTCACTTACTGGCCAATAGTACGAGAGTCTGTGTTGGAATATGTCATGTACTGGCCAATAGTACAAGAGTCTGTGTTGGAATATGTCACTTACTGGTCAATAGTACGAGAGTCTGTATTGGAATATGTTACTTACTGGCCAATAGTACGAGAGTCTGTGTTGGAATATGTCACTTACTGGTCAATAGTACGAGAGTCTGTGTTGGAATATGTCACTTACTGGCCAATAGTACGAGAGTCTGTGTTGGAATATGTCATGTACTGGCCAATAGTACAAGAGTCTGTGTTGGAATATGTCATGTACTGGCCAATAGTACGAGAGTCTGTGTTGGAATATGTCATGTACTGGCCAATAGTACGAGAGTCTGTGTTGGAATATGTTACCTACTGGCCAATAGTATGAGTGTCTGTTGGAAAATTTCACTTACTGCCCAATTTTACATGAAGGGTTGGAATACATATCTCTGTATGTACATGCTTGCATAATTGATTCTCATGTACTTAAGTTTATGTTTGTGAAAAAAAATGGCACAAGATAAACCAGTTTGTTTAGACACCAGCATTATTAGTACAAGAGGCATTCAAAATATAATGCCTGCTAATTTGTATCTATGTAAATACTGTCTTGGTGTGCATTTTGTAACTTTAGCAGTATTCCCTAATCATTCTTCTACAATTTATAGCATAACCAACCTGTTTCAGTAAAAGGTAGCACCACTGTAACAGTTTGGCTTCCCAAAATGTTGGTTAAACAATCAATCCATGAACGTTTGAAATATGCTTATGGATATTCAACAGTGGATGTTAGCACTGACTGTTGTGACAGAGCTAAGTAGGTCAATTCTCGGCAGCTGACAATGCTGAATACGGGGGGGGGGGGGGGGGGGCTGGGCCTGCATGATTTCGAAGCCTGGGGTCTGCCTCGAGTGCTGGAGGTCCCGGTGAAGGCTGGGATTTTTTCATGTGGACTTCTGATAATTTCTCCTGGTCTCTAGGTAGTAAGATCGGACGCCCGTGTGTATTGTTGCACATGTAAAAAAGAAAATCCCTTGGCGGTTGGAAATTAAAAGAGTAGCCTAAGTATTTCAGGATCCTCGATGGTGCTATGAAATTTGTGCTGGGATTCTTTGGACTAGAAGTAGAACGGAGCACTTTTGGGTTACTATCCTTGTGCCATGATGTTGATCCGTGGTTCAAACCAATCAAACCGAATGCTGAACACTTTACTCAGTGTTACCTAATGTCAGGATGAATGATATCAACTCGAAAAATGTTGTGGAGAAACTGGGGGGAGGGGGAGGTAAATGGAAGACACGTAAACAATGCGTCAGCCATTGATGATTGACCTACTTCAGCTTCGTTAAAATGATTACCCAGCATCGGACAGTACTAACATCCACTTTTGAATATCCTTAAACATTCTTCAAACGTTTATGGATGTGAATTGGGATCTCACTGTCAGCATTAAGGAATTGTGTTACGTCACGTTGTTTTTAACTAAACAAATTTTGTAAGTCATTTTAAAACTTTTTAAACCATTGCAGTGGTGCCACCTGTTACAGAAACATGTGTTGCAGTGGTGCCACCTGTTACAGAAACATGTTGGTAATGCTATACAGTGCAGAAGAATGAGGAATCCTGCTTAACCCTACCAGACCTGAGGCTCTGAACCTAACTGTCCCTATAACCTGAGGCTCTGAACCTAACTGTCCCTATAACCTGAGGCTCTGAACCTAACTGTCCCTATAACCTGAGGCTCTGAACCTAACTGTCCCTATAACCTGAGCTCCTGGGCACTAACACGAAAAAACCAACATGATGTACACAAATATTAGTGACATGCAAACAAGTGGTTAGAATAAGATAAAACTTAGAGATATTGTAGAAAATAGGTTTACCTTTTATCTAGCCCCAATCTTCCACCTTTGTGTGCCAATCCTCCACCTTTGTGTGCCAATCCACCTAGCAGGATCAGTCTTGTTTCACAAAGTGAGCACCAGATGTTGCTGTTTGAGGGATACGCCCCCTTCTCTTACTATCGAACTAGTTTTAAATCTATAATTTTCATAATTCTCCTCCTCACTTTAGCTCTCAGTGACTGTGTCACTTCAACTCGGAACGTATTCTTCATGAACGTATTCAGAGTCTGAATTAACCAAAGTATCGATCACCTGTTGGACTGTGAAAAGCCTAGACCTACGTCACTTTCTTGTCGAAGCCGCTCATTTCATTGAGAATGTTCCAAATTTTTTTCACATTAAACCACACAAAGAAATCTCAACACACGTCGGAAGTCATTGGCAATGACTAACAATGAAGTCTGATGGCGATTGGCTGGTTATTTTTAGTCTGGGACGCATATTTTTCACGTACTACGTAAATTCCCGGAAAATGGGGCCAGCGGTATAGCGGCAGGTTAGGAAATTCCCGGAAAATCGAGCCAGCGGTCTGGTAGGGTTAATTTACAACATGCAGACTCAAACAGTATTTAATTTTATAAAAATTAGGAGGCATTACTTTTTTGACCGTCCTGTTAGATTAGAAATAGCTGATTGTTAACTTTAGATATATAGATATCATTGTCTGCATTGGATGTTAATTTATGTATTTGCCAAGAGGAAGAGAATGAACAAGTTTGACTTTGAAAGTGTTAGAAATTAGCCTGGTCTTCTGTCTCCGATCTAGTAATCATTCTCTCTGGACATTGTCCTGCAGTCTGTTGTCAATATAAACAAAATCGTCTATACTTTCTATATTTACCACTCAGGGGGTCTCAGTCTTGACTATTGGTGCATAGGATCCCCTCTCCCCCTTCCCCAACATAAATAACTTTACAGGGATTTGAATCTGTGTGGCCTGAAAGAGATCCCGGTATTCTAAGCTGCTTCTCCAGCCCTTCTTCTGTTGACAGTGACCTTCCAGCCCCTCCTCTGTTGACAGTAACCTTCCAGCCCCTCCTCTGTTGACAGTAACCTTCCAGCCCCTCCTCTGTTGACAGTAACCTTCCAGCCCCTCCTCTGTTGACAGTAACCTTCCAGCCCCTCCTCTGTTGACAGTAACCTTCCAGCCCCTCCTCTGTTGTTGTGGACAGTAACCTTCCAGCCCTCCAGCCCCCTCCTCTGTTGATAGTGACCTCCAGCCCCTCCTCTGTTGACAGTGACCTTCCAGCCCCTCCTCTGTTGACAGTAACCTTCCAGCCCCTCCTCTGTTGACAGTAACCTTCCAGCCCCTCCTCTGTTGACAGTAACCTTCCAGCCCCTCCTCTGTTGACAGTGACCTTCCAGCCCCTCCTCTGTTGACAGTGACCTTCCAGCCCCTCCTCTGTTGACAGTAACTTTCCAGCCCCTCCTCTGTTGACAATGAACTTCCAGCCCCTCCTCTTTTGACAGTGACCTTCCAGCCCCTCCTCTGTTGACAGTAACTTTCCAGCCCCTCCTCTGTTGACAGTGACCTTCCAGCCCCTCCTCTGTTGACAGTGACCTTCCAGCCCCTCCTCTGTTGACAGTGACCTTCCAGCCCCTCCTCTGTTGACAGTAACCTTCCAGCCCTTCCTCTGTTGACAGTGACCTTCCAGCCCCTCCTCTGTTGACAGTGACCTTCCAGCCCCTCCTCTGTTGACAGTAACCTTCCAGCCCTTCCTCTGTTGACAGTGACCTTCCAGCCCCTCCTCTGTTGACAGTGACCTTCCAGCCCCTCCTCTGTTGACAGTGACCTTTCTAAATCATTTGGAGGAAACAATTCCAGTCCAGGTATAATCTTAGCCATACACATGCTGTACTGAATCAGGATCATTTTAATTTGCTTTTCCACTGATTTGATGTTGTCTTATCACAGTCAACATTACTAAACATTGAGTATTCCCTTGTGTGCTCAGTCCCCCGATGCAGCAGCCACGCCAAGGTACTACTACTGATTGTTCCCGTGAGGAGCAAGTTATAATGTCACACAATCACGACTGATGTGAGATTCTAGACTTGTACACCTACAGTCAACCTCTGAAAGCGAGGGGAGGGGAAAGAACCCTCTTCTATGCATTCCCCATGGAGATGGTACTTTGCTATCAGGAGGGAGAACAATCCCCTGCCTGTAATATTTTTATGTACGATAAAATCTTGGTAATATGAACATTTTTTTTTTTTTAAGTATCCAGAAGCAGAGTTGTTAACCCTTAGGCTCTGTACTTAGGATATCGCAACCCTTTGACCTTGATTCCATGATAAATACCGTAAATCTGGGAGAAATGTGGCTTCTCTGCCTACCCCTGGGCGTGAACCCGGACCTCAAGGAGTTCGTCACCCGGTCACCGAGCAGTCCAGTTTAACCAACTACTCTAGTGAGCCGGGCAAGAACTCGGTTAAGAAGAACACTCAGTTAACATGAAAACATTTTCAGTTCCAGCTGGGATGTTTTATTGTTTTTAGTCCCGGCTTAGCAAGAATGTTTGTTTACACAGAAACTCCGTTTTCTTTCCCTTAGACTCATGTTAACGAGGATTTGTACATTTTATTTTGGGAAGATTGGCTTCTCTACTGGCTGGAAACTTTCCTGCCAGATTATAGGTCTTCCACTGGGTGGATTTAGGAGAACAAATCTACCTTGGCTCGCAGGTCGACACAACCTATAAAGGGTACCAGGAAATACCTTAGGAAGTAATGGCAGCTGGCATGATGAAGACACATCACCCTTTAGCAACCTAGTGATTTAGACCCATATAGCTAGGGCTATCACCACGGATTGTGCAGGTTAGGATCTTAATTGTGTCCTAACCCCTAACCTTACCGGGGATTTGAACCTGGGTCTCCCACATAAGAGCCTCATGTTCTTTGCCATTCAGCCAGCCAGGACTAAACACAGTCCTGCAAAGTAATATTCATGATTGTCTACCTGCCAGCCAGAAGATTTTGAGTTTGAATCCTCATCAAATCGGATTTGTCTTTGTTTAGGAAATCACTTTGGATCCCAGGTTAACCCAGCCTGAAATAAGAAGCAGGTACTTGGAAAGTAAAGGAAGCCGGCGTGATGTTGACCTTAGAACCCACTGGGGACTGAATGGTCTATGAAACTGAGTGTAGCATCATATGCTTGATGGCATGGGTAGGGTCCTTTACAACTGTTTCACATCCGTGTTTCCGATCCGTGGAAAGTCACAGTAAACAGCTGAAGTAGCTGCTGAAGTAGCACTGAAGTAGCTGCTGAAGTAGCTGCTGAAGTAGCACTGAAGTAGCTGCTGAAGTAGCTGCTGAAGTAGCACTGAAGTATCTGCTGAAGTAGCTGCTGAAGTAGCTGCTGAAGTAGCACTGAAGTAGCTGCTGAAGTAGCACTGAAGTAGCTGCTGAAGTAGCACTGAAGTAGCTGCTGAAGTAGCACTGAAGTAGCTGCTGAAGTAGCACTGAAGTAGCACTGAAGTAGCTGCTGAAGCAGATTGAAACTGGAAGAGGAATTAAAGAAATAACCATCTGGGACAGGAGGAACAGTAAGTTTTATAATTATTAATGAGTCATCAGCCAAAGTAACAAATGACTGGACAGAGTTCAAGTAACAACTAGACAGAAGAGAATAACAATTAACAACTGGACACAGAGCCAAATTAACAAATGGGCAGAGTTAAAGTAACAGCTGGAGTTCAAACAAAAACTGGACATATTTAAAGTAAAAGTTGGATAGAAGTGAAGTGACAATTAACAAAAAACTGGAGAGAGTTCAAGTAATAACTGGACTGAGTTGAAATAAAAAATTGACAGAGTTAAAGAAACAACTGCACAGAGTTTAAAGTAACTACTGAACAGAGTTAAAGCAACAGCTGGATAGAAGTGAAGTGATAATTAACAACAACTGGAAAGAGTTCAAGTAATAACTGGACAGAAGTGAAGAAACAACTGGACAGAAGTGAAGAAACAACTGGACAGTTGTTTATATAACAGCTGGACAGAGAGTCATGTTAACAGCTGGACAGAGAGTCATGTTAACAGCTGGACAGAGAGTCATGTTAACAGCTGGACAGAGAGTCATGTTAACAGCTGGACAGAGAGTCATGTTAACAGCTGGACAGAAATGAAATAATAACTGGACCGAGTCATGTTAACAACTAGACTGAGTCATGTTAACAGCTGGACAGAGTGATGTTAACAGCTGGACAGAGTCATGTTAACAGTAAAGCAATAACTAGACTGAATTGTGTTAACAACTGGACTGAGTCATATTAACAACAGGATAAAGTCATATCAGCAATTTGACAGAAGTGAAACAGATAACTTGAATGTACGGAAGTGATGCTAAATGATGTGTGCAGGAAATGACATTGCCTTCTCAGTACCAACGTATCTTGTGTTGGTTCTTCATGTATGGAAGTCTGCTTAGACAGAGCCTGGGAAGTAAAAGCAGCTGCCATGATGTTGTTCATATCACTCACAGGAGATTGGTCTATTCAAGTCTAGCATCTTCCAGCACTATGTGCCTAATTTACCAAATGGCATGGATAATTTTTTTTTTAAAAACTTTACTTGGATGGCGTGGAATCGCATGATCTGCCCTTGCCTTTTCTTCAGGGATGACTTTGATGCATGAGGCTGTTCTGGGGACATCATCTGTAACTGAGTGGGTGACAGTGATGTCAGCAATTTTCCATATGACTAATTGGGAAGGCTAACCCAGTCAATGAAGATGTTGGATTTGTCAGCTGAAAGGTGCAGAATTTGTGGCTCTGCTGTAAACTGGTCAACTCAGTTATAACCAACACAACATTGGACAGAAAAAAAAAAAAAAAAGAAGTAGATGAGGAAAAAGATTGTTTAAGTTCACCGAGTTAGTTCATCGATAGATTATCCTCATTGCACATGGGACAAGACCATAAGTGCTTGGATCCCATCTTCAGCATCTCCCTCAGTGTGTGGCCACTGATAACACCAGTTCTTGAGTTGAGTTGAGAATTGACATCGCAGCACTCGGGGCATTCCCATATGCGCTTCATTCCCATCTTCAGTATATTCCTCACTGTGTGGTGACTGATAACACCAGTTCTTGAGTTGAGTTGAGAATTGACATCGCAGCACTCGGGGCATTCCCATATGCGCTTCATTCCCATCCTCAGCAGCAGCGCAGAGTTCCCGTACTAATAGTGCCAGTCGTAGTCTGGTTGTATGTCTGTCTTGCCTTTCCTCTGAGTGTTGTGTGCCGGCTGAACCCTCTAGTCGCACCCAGGTGCATCATAATAATCTAGTTTCTCTTCTGACTTTGTTACTTGTTCCTAGAGGGCTGTGACCACATCTGCCTTGTCATGTAACAAATCACCACCCAGAGATGCAGATCTAGCCTGTCTTTCTGTCTGTTCATTACCCACCACCCCTGGCATGGCCTGGAGAAAAGATCCAAAGTATGCTCACTACCCCTGACCTTGCAAGTGAAGCTTGCCACTCAACTCGAAGCAATCATATTTTCACCTTTTTCAGCCTGCTTTCAGAGTCTGTTACAGTTACGACATGTTTATGTATCTTGTTCTCTAGCCACCGGCAAGCTGCAGTGACCACCTCCACCTCCATTCTCCTGCTAGATGTTGTGGTATCATATGCCAGGCTGTCCTGCTCTAAAGATTTTCCATTGGCTTTCACTACAAAACCCCAGGCACTTTTCTTTCCTCTTAAAACAGAACCATCAGGACAAGAATTGTTGTGATTCAACTGTTGGACTTCCACCTCAGTAACACCAGTTCGGTGTTGGTTTACTATTCTTCTTTGGCCGCCTGTATAGTTCAAATACCAATGATTTATTATATGTATATACTACTATACCTACTTCATAACATATACTACAAAAAAGCACTAAGTGCACCAACACAATATATGTGGTTGCTAATTGTCTTGCTGCTTGTTCTAATTTTGTAATTTTCACACATTTAATCACTGTATATATTATTTATGAGATAGAACAAAAGTTGAATGCAATAGAAAATAAATGTGAAAGGAAACTGAGTTGAGTTCAGTTTCCAGAACTGACATCAGGTCATTCCCATGTGTGCTCAGTCCTTAACTTCAGCAGCCAGCAAAAATTTCCAACTCATTTGGTACTAATGGCAGTCTGACTGTGTGTTTGTCTTGCCTTTCTAAGTGAATTGATGAACATGAAATGCAATGAGTTCAAGTGTCAACAATTATACGATACAGAAGATGGCGATCCTGAGAAGATGTGAACAGAGAATCACCAAAGAGGCACTTCAATAAATGGGAAACAAATTGAACTGAGGATGCAACAGTTAGTTGTCCCCCTGTGAGATGCCATTTTTTGTTATTTGAAGTCCCACTCTGGCTTTTGCCTGGGGCCCTAAATATAGCCAGGCTATAAATATTGGCTTAACGGCAGAACGGGGTTTCTGGGACCTCTCCACGGGTGATCCTGATCCGCATGATGGCACTTTGTGTCACCGGGTGTTATCGCTTTGTGTGATGTCCTGGTGGGGGGATTAAACTTAGATACATACAAGGGCATTGACAAGACACCCTAAGATGAACATTGATGAGAGAGGCCCCAGGTACTGAACTGGTTTCCATCCGTGATAATCAAACAGTTGCACAGGATTGAACTGAAAGTATTGACTGCAAGCAAAAGGCACAAAAGGAGGATGATGATGATGTGCCTCTTTTTCTGTTGCGTGTCCCTTTCCTATAATGTCATGTACAAAATGATGCATTTGATCACTTATAACTTTTATGTGCACAGTTTTCCCCTCAGTATTTTCCACTTTCCCGGTTGTCACAACGTACGTCAAGTTTTTTTTTTTTTCTTATCACAATGTGCCGAAACATGTAGACTTGTCTGATTTGGATGTGAATAATTAGTTGTCTTTGTGAGGTGATTTCTCTCAAGACATCTTCATTATGCTTTGACCAGTCTCATCATTGTTGTATCAAACCACATCTCTGCAGGTTCTATATGTTTTCACGGAGGGACTGACTGTCCGTGTTTCTTCAGCCTTTCACTAGAGCTGTTCTAAATTGAACTTCTATAATACATCTTCCCTCTGCTGTTGATCAGGGCTACCAGGTACATGTACTTAAACTTCTTTAATCCTCCCCTTGTGGCTTCCAGGGCCCCATTTAGTAGGGAGGGAAAAATAATAGGCCCATTAACCCCCCCCCCCCCCCCCCCCCCCCCCCCCCCCCCCCCCCCCCCCCCCCCCCCCCCCCCCCCCCCTTTCCCAAGCATGTCGTAAAAGGCAAATAATTTGGGTTTTTCTTTCAAATCTGAGAGGCAAGAAACCAGCAGTCTGCATACCAAGTAAGACAGCTGTGTAAAATTAATCTGCATGCAAAACTCATATTCTGTAACAAGACCAAAGTCTAGAAGTGGACAAACAACCAGAACTTTCCACTGGAATTTACAGTCGGTGAATGTTAAGAAGAAGAATAAGAAAACTCCTTTATTTCTAGTAACTGTCCTTGTGGTTTCACCCAACTTGAGAGATTTTCAGATGTTTGGAGATTTTGATTGTTTGCCTTTAAACTGTTGCATGTAGAATATGCCATAGAAATACTTTACCATACGCATCTTTTATGAACTTGATCTGTACTTGTCTATAGAGATTAAGTTAAGAGTATTTAGTATATTCAAGTTTATAAGAGGAGTTATAATGTGAGACGTGCATATGTGCATGTGTCTGTATATGTACCCATTTCCATTTGTGTATGCATGTCTGTTGCAAAGCAGAATTGTGAGATATTTTGCTTGTATACATTTCATTACTGTGTCCATAGAAATAAAGTTGTTGTCATGTGTAGAAATTGAGTTATCATCCATAGAAACAAAGTTGTTATCAAAAGAAATAAAGTTGTTATCAATCCAGAGGCACCAAGCTATAGGGTTCTGCTAGAAAGATAACAGCACTTTTGTGTGATTTACACAAGGCATGAAGCTCCCTAGCTGCAGTCACAAACTCTGGGGATCTCTAGGACTCCCGCTTTCATCAGCCCAGTGGGTTCCAGGGAGAACATAGAATAGACATACTGCCCCAACTACCAAGCGTGTCATAGGGGTTGACTAGGTAGGGGTGTTTCATTCAGAGTCAGAGTGCATCCACCTGAGAATTAAGGAACCAACCATCTACAAACAAAAAAAACCAGATCTGTAAAATGGATGTGCACGCAAAACTCAAGTTCGGGATCAAGATCAAGGTCCAGAGTTGGATGAACAACCAGAACTATCCACCAGAAGTTTAGTTTTACACTCAGTGAACACGAAGAATAAGAAGAAGAACTTGTCCAATGTACCCACCCCTCCACACACACACACATACATCTACACCTACATACAGATTTTCATAGGGTCAGTATATGAAGACTACATCAGTGTTTCTGTATGGACTGTGTAGTTCAGTGTGTTTGCAGTATGGACTACAACTTAGTTCGGTGTGTTTGCTGAGTCTGGAAGTGAAGTGACCATACTGAAAGTGTAACTGTACAAGATCAGTTAGCACATTCCTTTTATCTAGAAGTTGTATTTGCTTTAGAAGATAAGATTGACAAAATACAAGTTTCTAACTAGCACAGACATTTCCTCTGTTTTTAGTGTCTTCAGCACCAAATCTGTGTGTGTGTGTGCGCATATGTATGTGAGGTGCACATGCGTGCATGTGTATGGGCATATGTGTGAGAGAGAGAGAGAATATAAAGCATACATGTGAGCAATTGTGTAAAATGTGATTGTACTTTATATCAGTTGCGGCTCTTTAGCTTAGAGGTTAGTGATAGTGTCTCACCTTGCACCTCCCAGGGTTCAGTTCCTAAAGTGGGCAGTTCAGAAAAAGGTTATTCTTGTGGCTGTCAGACAGTGGTATGAGAGTCACACTGTGGAAGAAATCGGGGTCTCACCAGGTAACATTCTCATAGTTAGCAGTGGACACATGTGCAGCCAACCTCCATCATGGAGATGGCACAGTTGTAGGGAGTAGCTGGTGTCAGGTATGGCCCGGTGACTCAAAAATATGTGTGTGTTCTCCAGTTTGACCAGAAACCCTTTTTGAAATCCTTGGAATCCACACTGAGTGTATGATTTGTTTCATAAATGAACTTGGCTTCCAGCCTAATATGGATACCAGGAAGTGTCCTGGGAAGTAAAGATGGCCGGCATGATATTGACCATGTCACTCACCAAAAGCCGATTGGGCTGTTTAAAAATGGGGCAGCAGCATCATATGCCTAAAGCACCACTGGTGGAAAAAGGCTCCTTGGCATTTGTTAACAAGTGCAAATCCAGTTTATACAGTCTTTTCAGGTGAACGATAGAACTTAAGAACTTCAGAACAGTCTTTTCAAATGGAAGATAGTAGTACCACACTTCCTTGTGTGATCCAGTTTATAATTTTCTATCAGAACTGTCTTTTCAGATGAAAGATAGTACCACACTTCCTTGTGTGATCCAGTTTATAATTTTCTATCAGAACTATCAGAACTGTCTTTTCAGATGAAAGATAGTACCACACTTCCTTGTGTGATCCAGTTTTTTTCAGATGAAAGATAGTACCAATGTCTTTTCAGATAAAGATAGTACCACACTTCCTTGTGTGATATCAGAACTGTCTTTTCAGATGAAAGATAGTACCACACTTCCTTGTGTGATCCAGTTTATAATTTACTATCAGAACTGTCTTTTCAGATGAAAGATAGTACCACACTTCCTTGTGTGATCCAGTTTATAATTTACTATCAGAACTGTCTTTTCAGATGAAAGATAGTACCACACTTCCTTGTGTGATCCAGTTTATAATTTACAATCAGAACTGTCTTTTCAGATGAAAGATAGTACCACACTTCCTTGTGTGATCCAGTTTATAATTTACTATCAGAACTGTCTTTTCAGATGAAAGATAGTACCACACTTCCTTGTGTGATCCAGTTTATAATTTACTATCAGAACTGTCTTTTCAGATGAAAGATGTACCACACTTCCTTCTGATAGATTAACAAAAAAAATGTTGTACTCTATAGGATGGCAATCTATAGGATAATGATGATACACTATTCGTATTCATATTCGGCCGAATAGTGAAAATCACTATTCGGTACAGCCCTAGTGCAAACCCTAAGTGATGTATAAATAGCATAAGAGGGTGGCAATCAGTTGAACATTGCAAGAATAGATTTTACTGAAAACAAATAAACCTACAAACAAGGATTTAGCTCTATGAAAGGATACAAATCCTTAGCCATGGCATGAGCTGGGATGATCAGCTCCCTTTCTGACCTTGTTGCTGCCTCGGAGAAATTACTCATGTGACCTGGAGAGAACGAATGTTGAACGTGACATTAAAAATCGACATCACAGGACTCGTGACACTTCTGTAAGTGCTCAGTCCCCATCTTCAGCAACAAGCGAAAAGTTCGAATTCCGGCTGTACCAGTATCCGTCTGATTGTATATCGTCTCATCCTTTCCCTGAGTGTTGAGCGTCGGACAGATCCCCTGGTAACTCCTCACAGCCCCATTCTCCTTAGTCTGTAATGATCTATCTGCGCCTCCACACTGTTCACTCGCTCCCAAAGGGCCCTCGCAATGTCTAACTTGTCATACATCAATTTACCACCAGAGCTAGCCAGTCTATCAGCCTGCTCATTTTTCAACACACCGGCATGATCTGGGGAAAATATGCAAAGGATGCTAACTATCTGAAGTGATGCTTGCCGCTCTGCCTGTTTTCACCTTTCTCAACATACTCTGTGAGTCAGTTACAATCACGGCATGCGTGTACAGCTGATTTTCAAGCCAATCGAAAACAGCAGAGACTGTCTCCACCACCATTCTCAAACTAGACGTTGTGATATCATATGCAAGGCTTTGCTGCACTAGGCAACGTCCATTTGCCTTTGCTATGAAACCCCATGAACTTGGTCTGCCTCTCAACACAGAGCCATCTGTATAGATAATCACATCACTTGGGCGGGAATCATAAATCAAATGTTGAACTTCTGATTCTGGAGCACCAGCTGGCCAGTCTCTGCACTCACGACCTAACTTGATTAGAACCCTACACAAGTCTGAAACTTGCTAGGACACCTTGACCCACTCCTCTCCTCGCCCAAATTATCAAGCCGCACACATGTACAATTGTGTCTTCAGCTTGCGCCATCCAAGACCTTCCTCTTTTCAGTTTGTGACCCTTAGCTCTGTTTGGGCTTCATGTAGGAGATCCTTCTTGTCTGCAGCTACTCTGAGATACGACTTTACCTGTAGAACTTTGAGCCTATCTGCAACAGTAGGCAGTGCAAATATGTATCTCATACATACTACCGAGGTATCTCTTGTACATCCCAAAATTACCCGCATAGCTTCATTCTGTATGCGTTCTGTATAAAACATCTGATTATAGGTTTTAAAACTGCTATTTGTTATTTAATACAAGACTCAAACCATTACCAACAATTCATATGTTATAGCTGACAGCAAACACATTTTTTAAGAAAGTCTGTACAAGACTACTTTATTAATGAGAGTAATGAGTACAAGAATGAAGCAAATGTTTAAGAGTACACATTTCACTGCCAAATGTTGCACCGCAACATTTCCAATCACATATCATTACAATTTTAACCAAAAACACAAACATGCAGGATTAAACATGATTTTGACGTATATTGCAGATATCTGGAAAGAAATGAATTCATAGTATTTAAAAACGAGGTTATCATGTAAAGTAACATATGAAAATATGTGGTGAAATCAGACATAATGTACACAGGCAGACAATGATTGCACAGTTGCAGACAATTGTGGTTGGCTAGACACAGACATTCTTCCTTTCAATGAGATAATTTCTGATGGACAAGAAATGATATGACCACTACTTTAAATGCTTTCTCATTTGGTCTTCAAAATAGCTGTTACGATAAATCTGAACAAAGTAATCAGATAACAGAAGCCAGCAAAGACCACTTGCTGGTGGTGACATGTGGAAGCTTGCCTTGGTTAGCAATTGTCCTGTTAAACAAAATCACATATGACACCTTCTGAAAGGTAGTCTTTAAGAAAATAGTTAGGGACTTACAGGAAAAATACAAGAGAAATTCACAGACTGGAAACATTAAAGAGTGGACATTTCCACATGTGTACCTGTTAGTCTGGCTAGAGAGCTGTGGAGGACTATGTTAACTGATTCCCCCAATTGGACATTTGTACCACAGAACTGATGCTTCTGTGACGACACTGCTCCTGTCCACACCAAGAATTAGAAGAGGAGATGAGAACACTTTTATAACAACCAGCAATATTAGTCTACTGTCCAGTGCTGGCATCTTTTCATAATCAGTTACGAAAGAACTGCCAACATAGCATACTGGATAAATTTCAAGATGCTTCATCTCTCTTCAGAGGTATAATCAACACTGATTGTGAACTTAGATTTGTTCTTTTATATATGTTCCTCTGCCAAAGCCACTTGAAACAATGCTCAAATTAAAAATCCTTCATCCTGAAGCATGATTTTGTTTTGCCTGAAGGTTGTTGCATCTGCTGCTGGGTTCTCACACAAGTGAGATTATCGTAGATGTTTTCTACATATCCCTTTGTCCATCTTGTATCTCCATAACCAGTGCTCAGAAAGCCAACAAATCTTTACACTTACTGCTCATATTCCAACACCGCAGACCCCTTCCCTAAAAATCTAATGCAGAAATCCATCTCAAAACAGCACAACTGCAGCAGTCATAAATATGGCACATTTTTTAAACTGCTTAAACTGAAAGTTAACATGAGCACTGGTAAAATCAAAGTAGAGAAGGCCAACTTGCTTGTGAAAACATGCAAATTCTACTACATGTCATTGGGCCAAGGTGCGAAAGCTCATGCGCCGCTGGATTGATAACAACAGAAGGCCAACTTCACTGCACTAAGTCATCACATAATTCTTGGTTCCTCTAGAGAAGGTTTTCATTGCACTAAGGCACCACATATTTCTTGGTTCCTCTAGAGAAGGTTTTCATTGCACTAAGTCATCACATATTTCTTGCTTCCTCTAGAGAAGGTCTTCATTGCACTAAGGCATCACATATTTCTTGGTTCCTCTAGAGAAGGTCTTCATTGCACTAAGTCATCACATATTTCTTGCTTCCTCTAGAGAAGGTCTTCATTGCACTAAGGCATCACATTTTTCTTGGTTCCTCTAGAGAAGGTTTTCATTGCACTAAGTCATCACATATTTCTTGCTTCCTCTAGAGAAGGTCTTCATTGCACTAAGGCATCACATATTTCTTGGTTCCTCTTCAGAATGGCTAGCTGCCTGCTGAGAGCGTAGCACAAAACCCAAACACTGTAGTTGCAGCAAAGATCCACAGGGATTCCATAAAAAACAAACTGAAAGATGCATCCGTAAAATGAACCCTAACCTTTAAAGTGCAAGGCAAATAGCTTGACAATTTCACCATGAAGACCTCCTAAGTGGTCCATAAAAACATAGCCTTAGTACTAAAGTCAGAAAAGCAAATTTTAAGGAATTTTGAACGATTTTGCTTTGAGTGTGACCGGTGCACATGACAGAAATCCTGGACTGCTTGTACTCAAGAATGTAGTAGTTAGGGAACTGACAATGTGGAAATGTATGAAAATTAAGAACTGCTGTGCAAGAGCATGGCTGTCACAGCTCCCATGAAAGGCAGGGTATACTATCGTAGTACTTACAGGTGCCATAATTATAACTTCCTAGGAGGCTGAACAGGGGTACCTGGGGTTTGTCCTGTTGGACTGCCATCTAGGCTGCAAGATTTTGAGTTGTAGGCAAAACTTCAGGTAGCAGCCAGGAGGAGGCAAACAGTCAAGCCAGTCAATGAGCAATAAAAGTATCCGTCATCTACAAGTAAAGACAATCCCATCGACAGACAGCCAAGGCAGTCACTGAGCAAAGAAAGCATCCCTCATCTACAAGTGTGATGATGGCTTCATACATTCAAGGCTATGACATGTGAGGTGGTGCGACCAGTTTCCCGCCTCAACCATTTCCTTCTCTGACAATTCCCAGAACCTTCTGGAAAATATCTGGTAGACATTTTAATGAGGCTGATTAATTCTAGATATGGGAGACAAGAAGTTAGCAAGGTGGCAGAGCAATTAGAGTACTTTCTTTGAAAATGGGATCTTGTCCAGTTAAATGTTATTTACCAGATGTCACATAAACACTACCCCACTCCCCTGAGAAGCAGGCTTCCAGTCTTCAACTGTGACACTCACCAGCTACTCTCTACTTGTTTCTCAGCTCCTCTTATTGATAATTATTAATTAACCTTCACTATCCTAACTGCTACTTTAACTCCTTCTGTCCTATATTACTTTATGATTTTCAAACTCAGCCATGTAGAGCTTGTCAGGTAACAGTGGCTTGGAGAAGAAAGAGTTCTCACAACTGGATAGGATACACAACAAAAAAAACTACGCATGAATATAAAAGCAGTTTTTTTTCTTCTTCATCCAGTTATCTCCGCGAGGTGCTGGTGGAACTTGTCAGAATCTTCTATGCCCTCTGACTGGTTTGTTTCTGTGTCTGGCCTAGATTCTGCTCTACAATTATGTACTCCACATATCCATTTATGTTGTAGAAGTCCTTCAGAATTCATTGTGTCAAACACTGCATTCAGATTCTGACTAAAGCACAAACTGTTTACATTTGTTTTATTCACAACTTTCACATGTGAATTCTCAACTATAACTGGTGACAGTAGTAAACTGGTGGCAGCAGTAAAATGTATGCAGTTTGGATATTAACTAAAGACAAGCCTGAACTAATTAATATGCCTGAACTAACTAATGTGCCTGAACTAATTAATGTGCCTGAACTAATTAACGTGCCTGAGCTAATTAATGTGCCTGAACTAATTACCGTGCCTGAACTAATTAACGTGCCTGAACTAATTATAATTAATGTGCCTGAACTAATTACATTTTTTTTCAGATTTCACATGCTTAAAAGTGAGAAACTGCAGACTGAAAAAAAAAAAAATGAATTAATTCTATTACAAGTGCTTTTTAATTTTATTAGTTAATAAACATTTGCTTTTTTTTTAGATGCATTAAAAAATATGTTATGCCAAATTTTCATTAAAATGTTAATGAAACAAATGCACAGTCAAAAAATTATGCTAAAAAAATGCATTGCCCTAAAAAACATTTGTATAAAATGTGTTTAATATTACATAAACTATCTAAAATTTTCATATGAAAACAAATTGGTAAAAAACTTTAAGCTAGACAACAATGAAGGGTTTGCTAGTGGGTGCACAGAAACATTACAATTGGAAAATCTAACAAATGCCTTCACATCCCAACTGTATGTCTGTGTGCTAGTTGCAGAAATAATCCCATCACAAAATTTAACGACTCACTTTTGTATGAAAGTGTCAAAGCAAATGTAAAAGATTTGTAAACACTATGCACAATAAAATATTGGCCTCAAGCCGAGTACACATAACATTTTACAATTCTCTTTATCCATTAGAATTTAATATTTTTTTTCCCATGCTGAAAATGTTGTTAGCCATTTCTATTGTTTTGAATTTCTATTTAACTTCTGCCAATCAAAATGATTGATTACTTCACTGGTTACCAACAATGGTGACACAATGAAAGAAATTAAACGGCGACTATCAATTGCTCTTCAAAGACTAAAACAACTGAATAAATTATGGAATTGTACAGATAGAACTACAAAGGTCAGATTTTTAAGAGCATGCATCTTTTCCATTGCAACATACGCCTGTGAGACCTGGACACTTACTAAACAAGCGGAACAGCGCATAAATGCATTTGAATATAAATGTTACAGACAGGTTCTAAGAATATCCTGGGTAAAGAAAAGAACAAATGCATCCATACTTCAAGAGCTGAATATTGAAGAGGGTTGGCTAGTAAAGACAATAAAACAAAGAAAATTGAAATATTTTGGTCACTTGAAACGTCATGGAAGTCTAGAGAGAACAATAATGGAGGGGTATATGCCTGGGAAGAGAGGAAGAGGAAGGCCAAGGAGAAGATGGGTGCAGGATGTGGCAGATGATCTCCAGATGGATGTATCAGACGCAGGACATCTTGCTCAGGATAGGAAGGTTTTCCGGAGGGTTGTTATGGCAGCGAGGTTCCGCGAGGGACATGCTACTGAATGAAATGAAATCAAAATGATGCAAGCGTCAACGACCAGGCGATCAGGAAAACACTCAATGCTCTGAGGAAAGGTAAGTAGACAAATAAGCAGATGACAACTGGCACCACTAATACTGCAACTCTGAGCTGGATGAAGATGAGGATGAAGCGTCATGATAATGTAGCAAGTGCTTTGGGTTTTTAACTCCTATCTGGCATCATCTATGAAAGTGCCAGGTTTTCATAACAAATATCTCTTTTACAACCCAGGGTTAACCTAGCAGCTGAATGCTTGCATGCCAGCCTAAAGGATTTGAGTTTGAATCTGCATCAAGTTCTTCAATGACTCTGTCCCCCTACCTAAAATGGACACCAGGAAAAGTCCTGAGAAGCAAAGGTGCCCGGTGTGATGCTGACCACATCACCCATTGAGTGCCAATTAGTTACACATAAAAAACAAAAAACATGCGCCTAGTATCATAAGTATCAGTGGCATCAAAAGGGTACAGGTACCTGCTAAAGAGCAAGGACAGAAATTAAGACAAATTAAACCACAAATATTTCCACAGCTCCACAGAGGTAATTCTGACAATGTAGCAATCATCAAAGGCACTCACTGCACATAAAATTTTTTGAATTCAAGTATTTTTACAGCAAATGTTACACTGGGTTTGACATTAATTACAAATAACATGACATAAATGACAGACGTAAGATATTATGTCACACAACCAACTTGGACAAAACAAACAGAGGGTTCAGTAATAAAACAGGAAAACAGAATAAAAAACTGCGCTTCTTGCAGTTGACTAATTATGATAATCTAAACACTCAGTGAACTTAGTTCTCAACTCTAGTGTCACTAACAAATATGACTAACATTTTATCCAGACTAGAAGTTGAAATGATTTCTTCAGCTATAAAAACTGTTGGGAGCTACAGTAGCTCAGTGACTAAATGAATGTCTGGAGTCTGAATCTTCTACCTGTGAAGTATTTAGTGATTCCTGTACAGACAACACTACATCCTTATCCTTATGAAGATGTTTCATATCGAATAAAATAGACTGATGTCCCTTACAACAATGTTCTTCAACCTGTAGTCCATGGACTGGCACCAGTCAATAACAATTTCCGGACAGTTCCTTACAAATATTTGCCCAATCAGGTAGTGGCTAGAAACCAGAGAAATCCAATGGATGTTTTTGCAGCACTTTGCCATTCAGAAACAACACTTCAACAGGTATATAATATTATCCAAACTCTAAGCATCAAATGTCACATTAGTTAAATGCTGTAATTTTATAACATTGTAATTAAAATACTACCTACATTTGTGTTTGTTTCCTTCTTATATATCAGCCAGTCTGTAAACTATTTCTAATTTTTCCTGGTCTGCTGGTGTAAAGAGGTTGAAAGAATCTGTGCCAGAATACAACTTTGTCCAATGGACACACAAATGACTCCTTGCTAAGATGAAGATTCAAGCTTCTACCACTTAAGTTTCAAAAATGCTGCTTTAATTTCATTATTAAATTCTGACACATCTGATCAGTGCTACAACCTCAAGTATTACCAGCACAAAATACATGAACACGTGTAAGGTACAACTGCTAGAGGCCAACATCAGGTATAGGTATATTCTGCATAGATTTGTGCACCTGGCTAAGCAAACTGACTATATGTTCTTTTGCTGAGAACACCCCGACTGTTATTCCACTTTTCCAGTTATACAGAATGTATTTTTGTTAAAGGGGAAATTATATCTAGCTCTTTTCATTAAGCTGCCATTTGTTTCTAGAGCTACTTTCATTACTCTTCTATTTATGACATAAAATCATGATTTCTTGCCTTTGGTAGGTGCCCACCTAGATCTTATATACGATTTGTTGATATATCAAGATATAAAATGTTGAAGTGGTTAATTAACCTTAATTAAAGGTATCCCCATTTCAAGGTGTCAACAATATGTTATGATAACAGTTCTCAAGACAAAGCCAGAGAACACTAACAACTTATTTGATTTGTTTATCCAAATAATTTGGTATGATCCAGATTTGTAAAAAAAAAAAAAAGTGTCTACAAAACACAACTCTACATTTCTTTTTAGAAGAAATAACTCCCCTAATCTGATTGATTCCTCCTTTGTTAACTCTGGCTTGGTTACTGCAGACGCCTATTTCTTAATAAATGTCTGCAGAATGTCTATGGGCAGTGGGAAGATGATGGTTGAGTTCTTCTCTGCTGATATTGTGTTGAGAGTCTGCAGGTACCTCAGCTGTAGAGCCGCCGGTGACTGTATCATGATGTCTGCAGCTTCTTTCAAAGCTCGTGATGCTTTCTGTTCACCTTCAGCGGCAATCACCTGCAAGGAAAGACAGGAGACATCATCATGCAAGTATAATATATTGCTTCTGTTGTCTGGTTTGTCCAAAATAGACTTATTTCTCATTGTTTTCCCAATCCAAGAATGACAGTATATGCCTGTTTGTTTACATGGAGGGACACAAGATACATATGCAGATAAAAGCCAATAAACAAGAGACTGATGCTTCTCCCTGCTGTAATGTGTGCAGGGTATCTGGTGCTAGCCTGAGTTCTACTGACTAGTCTGCTGCCTGTTCAGGTGATGTCAATACCAAGCAAGTTGCCTTTACATTTCCTGGTACACATTTTAGGCTGGGTAAAACAGGTTCCGAGGTCCATTTTTTATAATAAAATATTTGCATTGGGAAAAAAAAAAGGGGGGGGGGGGGTTTTAAAGACCAATTAAAGTCAGTCTGCATTGGCCTAAGAAGTGGGGGGGGGGGGGGGGGGGGGGGGGGGGGGGCGGGGACCAACAGTCTGCACACATAAAAGCCAGATCTGCAAAATGGAGGTTCTGGAACAAGACTGCAGTCCAGAAGTGGATGAATAACCAGAACTTTCCACCAGAGTTTACAGTTGGTGAATTTGAAGAAGGAAGACGAAGAAAAAAAAAGGAGAAGAAGGAGGAAGAAGAAGAAGAGGAAGAGGAAGAAGAAGAAGAAGGAGCAGAAGAAGAAGCGGACGAAGAAGAAGAAGAAGAAGAAGAAGAAGAAGAAGGAGCAGAAGAAGAAGAAGAAGAAGGAGGAGGAGGAGGAGGAGTAGGAGGAGGAGAAGAAGAAGAACAAGAAAAAGAAGAAGAAGAAGAAGAGGAAGGATGATGAGGAGGAGAAGAAGAAGAAGAAGAAGAAGAAGAAGAAGAAGAAGAAGAAGAAGAAAAATAATAGCTTCAGTCTGTGTGTGTCAGCATCCGTCTGTCTGCCTGCATGCCAATCTATCACCCAGCAAACACATTCTGTCACACAATATTCTTTTGAATACAAAGTTATATAAAACTTATATTGTCAACAATAATATACACTGTGTATTATGCCCCAGTTATATACTGACCTTTGACTTGACAGACAGGTTTTATAACCAACAGACCAAATCTGGCATTAACAAAAATACAAAGGAACAACAAAGAAATGACTAGTATAACTAATCAACCACAACTGACCTTGGCCCTGGCTTCTCTTGCTGCCTCTGCTTCTGCAGCCATGGCTCGTTGTAGTTGAACTGGCAGACGCACATCTTTGCTGTGGAGAGTTCAAATACAGCATATCAACAAACACTAACATTTAATTATTCTTTACCAATTATCGGCAGACTGTTTCTACATATTTAAATATTAGTTTTCTTATCTGTATATAGCAGTAACTTTTTTTCCAGAAACTCCAACATTACCAGAGTCTTTTTTTTGTGTATGTGCTAACTGTTTCTAGAAGTTTCAAAATTAGAGACTTCTTGTCTGTATAGCAGCAGATTCTTCCAATGAAAGTTAAACATTATTAGATGTGCACAGTCTTCTTTGTGTATGTGCAAACTGTTTCTAGAAGTTTCAAAATTAGAGTCTTCTTGTCCATCTATCTTCAAGAAAGAGATCATACAATAATAAACAGTAGCAGTGTTGGATCAGAAATGGCTGAATGTATCTAAATGAGCTTGAAAATATCTGTTACAGAGAAGGTAGAGATGCCAGTTACTAATTAGTTGGAGACAACACAAATGTCAAATTATTCAAATTGGTAAATTCACAAGTATAAACTGGCATTGACAGGGAACTGGGAGACAGCTGTAGATTTCACAGAACAGAATGACTAAAAAAAAAAAAAAATCCCTTCCAACTCAAATGTTCCTAATGAGAACATGTTACATTCTACTGACAAATCTGATCAGCAGTATTGAAGCACAGAAATAATTAATTTAACAATTATAAGGGCAGTGTATCAGTATCAAAATTAAATGACAACTGATCATTGCCAACTTGCGTTATGCAATGAGCAAGAATGATCGTGGTACACAATATCAGGTGACCATACATCACCATCTCTACAATGACTGGAATAAAGTGATCAGGCCTGTGTTATTGTCCTGGTTATCCATATGGCCAAACCATCTAGGTATTTATTTCTTCTTCTACATTTTCATAATGATGAATCAGATTTCAGAAGACTGTGAGTGCTGGAGACAGGAGTTCAACGAGAGGGAGTGAAAATGGTGGATGAGTTGGCACAGTGACATGAAAGAGAGCTAAACTTATCAAGGGCAGACATCACAGATGGTTATGGAGGCACATGATAGACTGCAGTACCTGTATGACACCTGATTTTGATGAGGGGGGAAGACAAGCACAGAACATGAAAGACCGTACAAACACGTGCACTCTGGCCCAGCAATCTAGAGATAATTAATATTTCTTGCAAAAAAGATTTCCTGTGGCCAGGATAAAATATTGCAATTTGAGAAACTGACCGCATCTCATTTCCTGTGAGATTATAGTTTCTTGTGAGAATGAAGAGACACACACACGCACACAGAGATTATCAACAAAGAACAGTGACGTCTGCTAGAATAAGAGAGGATACAGAATGTCTTAATGATGACAACAAGGCATGTCAAAATAACATTAAATGGGGTCTCCACATCAGAGTAGTTGAACACCCATCTACTATCATTGATCTAGGTAATACAGTAAGGCTTCAAATGAAAAGCTTAAAAGTGTGACATAAATTACAACCATATAATCGTCTTGTAACCTACCAATACTGTTTTTTTTAAAGGATGTCAAGACCGTTAAGCATTGATCAAAATTACAACCAAATAATTATCTTGTAACCTGTCAATATTGTTTTCTAAGGATGTCAAGATTCTTAAGCATGTAAAATCATGGTACAGATAAAAACTGTAATATCATAATGAAAGTTTATAGATGGCAGCCCCACTTCTGACATGCACCAAAGAGGAGCAGTGTTCTGTTTTCTGTATGGTGATCAGTGCAGGGGTCAGAACTATAGTTTCCCCAAGAAATGAAGGCCCAGCATGCCTGTCAGTCCAGCAGGTGTTTCAGTCCAGTCAGAAGTTTTAAAACACCTTGACGTCTGTGACAGACTGTTCAACCTGGAGGTGACTGACCCAGATAATAAAATGCTTCTCGCCTTTGCTGCTTGTGAAGTAGCCATCTTTAAACTGTCATTATGACATCATCACACTGCTTGCAAAGTGGCCATCTTTAAACTATCATTATGACATCATCATATTCATCTGTGCCAGTATGCACCATGATGGCATGTGCTTAACATCCTTAACAACAATACTAACAGGTTACAAGAAATGGTTAATGCAAATTCTACCATGCTTTTGAGATTTTCATTTGAAGGTCCCCTCGTACTATGGCAGAGATTCCATAACTGTCACAGAGTGAAAGAGATTCCATAACTATCACAGAGTGGCAGAGATTACAAAGCTGTCATAGAGTGGCAGAGAGTATTTAACTGTCACAGAGTGGCAGAGATTCCATAACTGTCATAGAGTGCAGAGATTCCACAACTGTCATAGAGTGGCAGAGATTTTGTAACTGTCATAGAGTGGCAGAGATTCCACAACTGTCACAGAGTGGCAGAGATTTTGTAACTGTCAAAGAGTGGCAGAGATTTCATAACTGTCATAGAGTGGCAGAGATTTTGGAACTGTCATAGAGTGACAGCAATTCCATAACTGTCATAGAGTGGCAGAGATTCCATAAATGTCACAGAGTGGCAGCAATTCCATAACTGTCACAAAATGACAGGGAGTCCATAAAATTGTCATAGATCTCTACAATACAGCAGTGCAGCACCCATTCATTGTTATCAATCTCCACTGTACAATAAAAAACCTCTCTATACTGCAGAAATCTCTATTACAATGACGAAACAAACACCAGAGGAAACAGCCTTCAACAAAATGGTAAACTGAAGAAGACAAACCTACTCCTCAAAAAAAAAAGAATCTGCAAACTGATAGTAACAAAATAAACAGTTTGTATAAACCAAGGTAAGTATAACAGTTTGTATAAACCAAAGTAAGTATAACAGTTTGTATAAACCAAAGTAAGTATAACAGTTTGTATAAACCAAAGTAAGTATAACAGTTTGTATAAACCAAAGTAAGTATAACAGTTTGTATAAACCAAAGTAAGTATAACAGTTTGTATAAACCAAGGTAAGTATAACAGTTTCACACTAAAGACATTGCAGATATAGATAATCTATTTTGAGCGAACGAAAAAAAAAAGATGTATAACAGTTAAGACAAATGACGATGAAAGTACAACAGCATTGACAAATGACAGGACAACAGTTGAGATAAATGACAGCACAACAGCATAGACAAATGACAAGACAACAGTTGAGACAAATGACAGTACAACAGCATAGACAAATGACAGGTCAACAGCATAGACAAATGACAGGACAACAGCATAGACAAATGACAGGACAACAGCATAGACAAATGACAGGACAACAGCATAGACAAATGACAGGACAACAGATGAGATAAACGACAGTGGCAGGACAATAGTGGAGATTAATGACAGTGACAAGACAATAGTGAGACAAAGACAGTGAAAAGATAACAATTGAGATAAATAAAGGTGGACATAATCAACTGAATCAAATGACAGTGGTATGATAACAGCGGACACAAAATGACACTCTAAAGATAATATGTGAGACAAAATCAACAGGATTTCAATATTTCTATCAATAATAACAGATGTACAGCAATATAACGTGCACTCTCTCTCCCAAAAAGGGAGTTCACAGCGGATCAGTAAATTAGAGAAAAACGACTAAAAGAGAAACAATGCTGACGCTTTCAGAGATTTGAAAGAAAAAAAAACACCTTAATAGAATATTAGAAATATAAAGGGGAAAGGAACAGAATATGCCCTGCACAATAATAAAGTGAGGCACCACAAAACTAGCTACAAGATGTAGAAGAAACTGGAAACCTCTAATTTTGGGCAAATTGGAATTTAAGAAAAAGAAAAGTCAGTTGTGGAAGAACTGTCTAGATTTTGTGGGTTTCTGTAAGACCAATGCAGAATGTCGAAAACAGAAATTTAGCATGAAAGGTTCACTCTGTTCTGTTGGAAGTCTGATGTGTTGTTTACAGAACATAATGACTAAATAACAAAGAAGATATAAGAAGAATTGTAGCCACAGAGATAAAACTTAATTTTTCAGTAGAACATACTAGTTCTAGTGTTTAATATATGAGCTGATTCTGCAACTGAGTCTTTTTGAAAACATGGAAATGTTGAGTCTCAGTGAACTAACTCAGAGTCAATGTACTTTAGAGCAAGAGTCTTTGAGTCTCAGGGAACTAACTCAGAGTTGATGTACTTTAGAGCAAGAGTCTTTGAGTCTCAGAGAACTAACTTAGAGTTGATGTACTTTAGAGCAAGAGTCTTTGAGTCTCAGGGAACTAACTCAGAGTTGATGTACTTTAGAGCAAGAGTCTTTGAGTCTCAGAGAACTAACTTAGAGTTGATGAGCTTTACAGCAAGAATCTTTGAGTCTCAGTGAACTAACTCAGAGTTGATGTAGGAAAGGTAGGAGCAATGGACAGATTGAAGCAATGGACAGATTCGAGCAATAGATACAGAAAGTAATGGACAGATGAAAGCAACTGATAGTTGGAAGCAATGGACAGATTGAAGCAATGGACAGATTCGAGCAATAGATACAGAAAGTAATGGAGAGATGAAAGCAACTGATAGTTGGAAGCAATGGACAGATTGAAGCAACAGATACAGAAAGCAATGGACAGATTGAAGCAACAGATACAGAAAGCAATGGACAGATTGAAGCAACAGATACAGAAAGCAATGGACAGATGAAAGCAATAAATTAGTAGAAGCAATGGACAGATGAAAGCAATTGATAGGTACAAGCAATGGACAGATGAAAGCAATTGATAGTTGGAAGCAATGGACAGATTGAAGCGATTGATAGTTGTGACGACAGGCCACAGGCCATTTTCTGAATCTACAATTCACACCACCACGTTGGTCACAGTTGAAAAAACATTCCAAATGAAATCCGCACTAGTGTGAACACTAGCAGCCATGTAGCAAACAAGTAAGCATGCTTAAAGACAGAACATGGACTGAAGAAATAAAAGATGATGACATAAATCTATATGTACCTAATACTAATTTCAGACTGCTGCCAATAAATATAAACTTCAACCAGTGAATGATGCTTACAAATAAACTTAAACCAGGGAATGGTACTTACATATCAACTTCAACCATTACATGATGCTTACATATAAATGTTGACCAGTGGCTTGTTATTGCATATAAAATTCAACCAGTGTTTGGTGCTTACAGTGAAGATTCAACCTGTGCATGGTGCTTACAAATAAACTTTAACGTGTGTATTGTGCTTAGATATAAACTTCAACCAGTGAATGGTGCTTAAATATTAACTTCAGCTAGTGGTCAGCACTTATACATTTATACTTGAATCTGTAAATGGTACTTAAGTATAAACTTCAGCTAGTGGTCAGTACTTATACATTTATACTTGAATATGTGAATGATGATTAAAAATAAACTGTTATCAGCATTTAGTGCTCACAGAAAAATTGTTATCAGTGCCTTTGTGCTCCTGGATAAACTGTTACCAGTGATTAGTGCTCATGGATAAACTGATGTTAGTGTTTAGTGCTCATGGATAAACTGTTAGCAGTGTTTAGTGCTCATGGATAAATGGTTACCAGTGTTTAGTGCTCATGGATAAATGGTTACCAGTGTTTAGTGCTCATGGATAAATGGTTACCAGTGTTTAGTGCTCATGGATTAACTGTTGTCAGTGTTTAGTGCTCATGGATAAACTGATGTTAGTGTTTAGTGCTCATGGATAAACTGATGTTAGTGTTTAGTGCTCATGGATAAACTGTTACCAGTGTTTAGTGCTCATGGATAAATGGTTACCAGTGTTTAGTGCTCATGGATAAATGGTTACCAGTGTTTAGTGCTCATGGATAAATGGTTACCAGTGTTTAGTGCTCATGGATAAATGGTTACCAGTGTTTAGTGCTCATGGATAAATGGTTACCAGTGTTTAGTGCTCATGGATAAATGGTTACCAGTGTTTAGTGCTCATGGATTAACTGTTGTCAGTGTTTAGTGCTCATGGATAAACTGATGTTAGTGTTTAGTGCTCATGGATAAACTGTTAGCAGTGTTTAGTGCTCATGGATAAATGGTTACCAGTGTTTAGTGCTCGTGGATTAACTGTTGTTAGTGTTTAGTGCTCATGGATAAACTGTTACCGGTGATTAGTGCTCATGGATAAACTGATGTTAGTGTTTAGTGCTCATGGATAAACTGTTAGCAGTGTTTAGTGCTCATGGATAAATGGTTACCAGTGTTTAGTGCTCATGGATAAATGGTTACCAGTGTTTAGTGCTCATGGATAAATGGTTACCAGTGTTTAGTGCTCATGGATAAATGGTTACCAGTGTTTAGTGCTCATGGATAAATGGTTACCAGTGTTTAGTGCTCATGGATAAATGGTTACCAGTGTTTAGTGCTCATGGATAAATGGTTACCAGTGTTTAGTGCTCATGGATAAACTGTTACCAGTGTTTAGTGCTCATGGATAAATGGTTACCAGTGTTTAGTGCTCATGGATTAACTGTTGTCAGTGTTTAGTGCTCATGGATAAACTGTTACCAGTGTTTAGTGCTCATGGATAAATGGTTACCAGTGTTTAGTGCTCATGGATAAATGGTTACCAGTGTTTAGTGCTCATGGATAAATGGTTACCAGTGTTTAGTGCTCATGGATAAATGGTTACCAGTGTTTAGTGCTCATGGATAAATGGTTACCAGTGTTTAGTGCTCATGGATAAACTGTTACCAGTGTTTAGTGCTCAGGATAAATGGTTACCAGTGTTTAGTGCTCATGGATAAACTGTTACCAGTGTTTAGTGCTCATGGATTAACTGTTGTCAGTGTTTAGTGCTCATGGATAAACTGTTACCAGTGTTTAGTGCTCATGGATAAATGGTTACCAGTGTTTAGTGCTCATGGATAAATGGTTACCAGTGTTTAGTGCTCATGGATAAACTGTTACTAGTGTTTAGTGCTCATGGATAAACTGTTGTCAGTGTTTAGTGCTCATGGATAAACTGTTATCAAAGTTTAATGCTTATGGATAAACTGTTATCAGTTCCTTGTGCTTATGATAAACAGTTAGCAGTGCTTAGTGCTCATAGATAAACTGTTACCAGTGTATAGTACTCCTTGATAAACTGTTATCAGTGTTTAGTGCTCATAGATAAACAGTTACCAGTGTATAGAGCTCCTTGATAAACTGTTATCAGTGTATAGAGCTCCTTGATAAACTGTTATCAGTGTTTAGTGCTTATGGATAAACTGTTATCAGTGTTTAATGCTTATGGATAAACTGTTATCAGTTCCTTGTGCTTACGATAAACAGTTAGCAGTGCTTAGTGCTCATGGATTAACAGTTAGTAGTGTTTAGTACTCACGTATAAACAATTAGCAGTGATTAATACTCATGCATAGACAGTTAATAGTGCTCAATGCTCATAGATAAACAGCAGTGTTTAGTACTCATGGATAAACAGTTAACAGTGCTCATGGAGAGATGACATCATATTATATTCTTATTTGAATTACGGTGGCAGTTGAAGCTTTAACACTGACTGGTACCAGATAAATATTTTCCTTTCTTTTACAAGGAAAACAGGAATTCAAGTACATTATATACATCTTTAAAACTGTTAAGACCAATCAACAGTGAGATGTGATGTGGTGAATATTGTGATACCCTCTTTCATTTCCCAGAACACTTCCTGGTATCCGTTATAAGGCCTTGACAATCTGAGAGTTCAGGCCAATTTTAATACACACAAAAACTTTCTCAATGTGCAGTTGAGCCTATAAGCTGCAGGCCAGCATCCTAGCCACACAGTTATCACCCAGTTCACACTTCTTCTCCTTCTTCTTCTTTAGTGTTCTGAGCCCTTGAGGTTCATTGCTGCAGATATCACCCGCCTCCACTCATCTCTCTGGTTGGCATAGTTCACACTATGAGCTAAAATTCATAAATCTACCTTGTATAACTGTTGTGATACATAAAGTTGGAACTCATATTAATGAATGAATAGGTTAAATGCACTTGCACAAATAAAAGAATTTGGAATGGACAGTATAGTTTTTAACTGATTCTAAACATTTAACAAACAGCAAACATTTCAACACTTAGGGTCTTCATCAGTAACAATTAACAATCATAACAAACTGGGTTTAAAAAAAAGGTTCTTAAAGCCCAAACATTAATAGTTTACAGAATCAAGTAGGTTGTGATTCAGGTAGGTCAGGATTTCATGAGTGCTTTTTTGTCTTTAAATGACATTTATACAGAATTTATTTTGTCACATATTAATAAAACCGTATTATGAATTATGTACTATGGCCACTTTTTGAATCAGGGCTTTTTGTCTAGTAGTACGCAATGGCACACAGTACCAGCATCTTATTTCAGGTATGATTTTTCAGCGTTATTTCAATAAATACTTTGTGGTGAGGTTTTTTTTTTCTTTTAATACTATGCAGTAAATGTCAACATAATTTTTTTAAGAGTCTTTGTGATGAATGTATGAATAAAAATTCATACTGAATTGTTTAAGAAGATTTTGTTGTTGTTAGGCATGAAAGATACTTTAAACTCAATTGTTCATTATAATAACATTTTTTAAAAAGTTTTGCCTGATTAAAAAAAGAAAATGATTTTACTGACTGAAAATTTACAGCACTTTATTATGAAATATTTGACTGAAGAAACGTATACTGAACAAATAGCATTACTCTCTACTTTATTTACATGACAATGAACCCCTATCATAAGTCATGACTTTTTTGTTTCATTAAAAATGTTGCCTACAAACACTGATCTTTGATTTGCCTGTGTTAAAGTGAACCATGAATGAAATGACACATCACAGCACTACAAGACGGGAGCCAAGCTGGCTGTGTCAATAATCACAAGGCATACTTACACTTCTACACGCTCCACTTTCACACCCCAGGGGTCAGTGGCATCATCCAAATTGGCCTAAAGAGACAAGCAGGCAGGCAAATAAAAATGCTTTTCAAACAACAATGGCAGACTAACTAGCATTCTACCACAGCAGGAAATAAACAAGCAGTGACCAAGGCAACTCTACCTGCTATACAAACAGTTTTACACATTGATTACAACTCTCCAGTATGTTATTTACACATTAACAATCAATGGTTGGTATTTTCAAAAAAAAACACACAAAGTACATTCATTTCTGGATGCGTATAGTTATTTGCTTTCTTTTATCTTCATTATGGACACAAATACATAATTGAGAAGCTATCATTTTCCAATTTATAATTTAAAAAAAAAAAAAATAACTTTTAAACGTTACACTGAGCTATTGTAAAAGTTTCATCCTTCAGCCTCAATTATCAAAACCAGGACTTGATTCTTACACATTAACTGCTGAAGCTTCATCAACGCTGTTTGTATGTAACACTTTTTAAGCTTGGAACAAGGTTGAACTCTTTCATCATCATGCAGTTGTTACTTAACTTTTTGAGTCCCAAGGAACGCATCATATGTTCATAGATTCCTACCTAGAAGCCCAATGAATGCTTGATGCGCCGATTTTATGTCTTTCTTGACTACCCCTTGGGCCTGTGATGCTAAACCCTCTGGGACTCAAAGAGTTAAACTACTTTATCTCAAGGGTTTGACCTAACAGCAATCAGTACTTTGGTCTGAAGGAGTTCTACAGATACTATGGAACAAAAATGGTTAAACAAGGGATTAATATAACATCTGTCTGTGAACATAAAATTAGAAGAATTCAAGAGAAATAAACAAATAAAAGAAATATCTGGGGACCACTGGTATCAACAGTTGCATAATTTTAAATTACAGTTTGACAAAACAAAAACAGAAACTATATGCATCCATATAATAACAACTAGTAGTAATATCATGCTGGGCTGGAGATGTATCAAAGTGCAGAAGAATGCAGGTTTCATTAAAATATACAGACTGAAGAGGAGTGTCTGATGGCTGACAATTTCACTCGCATTCATCCAGAGATCCCCAGCTCTAAGGCATGCAAGGCAAAGGTTTGTCCACAGAATTGTTAACTGTTAGCTGGACACTGATTATAGCTAATGAGAGCAAAATGATAAGAACAGGGATAAGATGTGCCAGAAGAGCTGCCAGAGTAACCAGAAGAGATACAAAATCACAGATAAACAAATCAGAAAAAGACCGGGACTGACTTAAATCAGTTATACAACTCACTGAAGTGCAAGAGATGAGATGGTTTGGACAGATTTATGGCAAGAGAGAAAAGAAAAAACAAGGAGAGATTTCTGGCAGCCTTTTGTCACAGCATGGACAATGTTAGCATGAGAATTGATACATGATGTTAATTAAGAGATCAGAAGATAAATCACGACCAACAAGACACTTAACGATGATTTGGTTAACTGTGGTTTACAACTGATAAAGTCTAACTTCCCTCTTCTGATACAATGATAAATTAGTATGTAATAAAGTATCATAAACAATTAACATCACTGACCAAAAAAACAAGCACAGTGACTCCAGCCCAAGAAAGATAGCTACAGAAAACACAAAGTATAGATAAGTATATACAGTGGTACTTCGGTATATGTTCGCTTCAGCATATGTTCAACTTGGTATATGTCCAGTCTAGACGTGAAAACTCCTCCTTGGTATATCACCTTTGCTTAGAATTCTCGTACAAGTCGAAATTAATTATGACACTGCACGCTATCTCTGTTTACCTCTCTCGAGACAAAGCTATCAATGACTTTGTAGAGAAGTTTTACCCCAACCAAGCCATAATAGCCATGTTTGGGATGACCAGACATTGTCACATTTAACAAAGCTCCTCAGCAAAAGGGAGAAGTGAAGTTTTTTGGGCAGCTGTTTAGGAAAAGTTAAACCCGATGAGCCTCAACCAGGTTCAAGTTGTGAAAAGTTACAGGAAATAAAAACCCAAAGAAAGAAAAAAATCCACACACCAGAATTTCAGATTCCTGAAGTTTTACTGGAAGGGGCCACTACTTCCAAACAATAACCTCTTCTCTCCTCCCCTCTCAGTATCTTCCTAGTAGGCACTCAACTCTTCTAAGGGAGGTAAGGTAAGGTTACATTTTCACTTATTTCATCTAATCTAATTGCTTTTGCATTTATGTATTTTAGTGTTCTGTTAGGCAGTATATAAATTACTTGATTTAACCCCATTAATGTATAATATGACAATAAACTTTTTTTTTATTTTTTTTTTACAGGAACAGAGTAAACATTGTTTTTCTTATGGGAAAATTCATTTGGCATAAATCCAAGGATCAAGAACGGATTAAGTACATGTGCCACAGTACCACTGTATATGGGATTCTGTAACCATGAAATTATTATGGTAAATAGATTGCTTTGGCAGGTAATTCGACACTGATATACTACTTCTAAAAACAATGACCAAAATGCATCTACACGCTGAAAATATATGTATAATAAAGTATACTGATTAGTAGTACAATGATAATAAACCATATCTCTATAAGGGAACAGGCAGGACACAAAATGCATTAAACTCTTAGCCCTCCCAGGATGCATCTGTGGAACATAGGGAAAGGGTTGTTGGGATACACCGCTGCACTAGCCACAACAGCAACAACACTGGTTGAATATGAGAACAAGCCGTTGCACTTACATCTCCACCCGCTCCACGCGGATCCCCCAAGGATCTGCACACTCATCCAGGTTACTCTGTGAAAATCGTGTGCCAGTAATGAGCCCAATGACCCGCAGAAAGAATGCCAGGAACTGACCAGCTTATGACACAATCAATACCTACCAAATCGATCACAACATTCCCCATTTTCTTATACCTTCTTTCTCTCCCTTCATAAATGTTAAACAAGCCTTATGGTGTTCATACGCATTAGTATCTTCTTCTTCAGCATTCCGAGCCCTTGAGGTTCATTGCTGCAGATATCACCCGCCTCCATTCATCTCTCTAATTGGCCTTCTTTTTCCAGTTGGTGACAGCAAGTGTTCACATGTATCAGTATATCAACAAATTATGTGTTACTATAACTTCTGCTTTTGTAAGTATGCAATCTTTAAAGCAGGTAAAATATGTTTAAACAAAATCAAAACTGTGTCAAGCTGTTAGTAATAAAGATCAGGAGTTACTCAAGCCGTCTACTTTTACTTGAATGTATATCTAATTTTTACTGATATAATTAACCATAAAAACCAAGTTCTTTTTAATTTCTATTTCCATATCTCAAGACTTATTTGGAACATACACCTTTTTTAAAATCCACAAAAACATGTACATCTCTTCTATATTCCCAAATTTGCTGTGCTATTTGCCGTAAAATAAATTTCTGATCTGTTCTGTCGGAAACCAGCTTGGTATTCTCACCAATATGTCTTTGATAAATGGTTTTAGCCAGTTTAACAGTACCGCCGATAGTATCTTATAGCTTGATAGATAGAAGTGATATTCCTACATAATTTTCACACTTAAAAATGGGTTTTAATAAAGACACTTTCCATTCATGGGGTGAAAAAAATTGCCATTCATTTGAGGTCATCTTACTCCTTTAATATTTGCTGCCCTAGGAACAATTGTCTTGTCAAGAAATTAGGATCTGTGGCGGAACAAGACAGTTAAAATAATACAGGTCTAAAACAGGGGGGCTTGCAGTAACAACCTGCTGTTCTAGGAAATAACCTGTTTTCAACACTTTATGCTTCTTTGATCCATGTAGATTATAACAGAAACATTTCTGGCAAGGTTTTTATTTCTTTCCTCATCTGCTTTTATGTTTCTGTCCTTTCTCACATAGCGTATGGTACATAACAATGTAAAACTGCTCAGTGGAACCACACAACAGCCAATAAATGCTAGCCTGGGTTGCCCTGTTATGTGCTGTCAAGGACAGATAACTCACTTGAACATTTACACTTCTTGCTTGACAGGTAACAATTTTGATGTTGTTTTTGTGTGTTTGAGGGGAATTTCACAATTATATCCAAGCAACTAATGCCAGAGAAAGAGAGTAGTACAAACAATGAGAAAGCAGGGAGTGTGGACTCATCAATTATTTCCAAGCAACTAATGCCAGAGAAAGAGAGTAGTACAAACAATGAGAAAGCAGGGAGTGTGGACTCATCAATTATTTCCAAGCAACTAATGCCAGAGAAAGAGAGTAGTACAAACAATGAGAAAGCAGGGAGTGTGGACTCATCAATTATATCCAAGCAACTAATGCCAGAGAAAGAGAGTAGTACAAACAATGAGAAAGCAGGGAGTGTGGACTAATCAACTATATCACCCCATAGACAGCTTCAAGCCTGCTACAGTAGACAACATAGATAACACAGGTCCCACCTTGCCACATTGTCCAAACATAATTAAAAACAACATGAGTACAATTTGCCAAATCTATATCTGGTCTTGTAATCTACAGCAGGAAGTTAATTGAATGGGCTGACTACAAATATCTGGTAATTAATTTGTGTCCCAAGCAACAAGGGTTAACAATTTAACGACGTCTGTCACCGAAGATTAACACTTTGACCCCGAGGTTCAGCAAACCTGCATTTCCAATCATTACTAATCCTAGAGAAGCCACTTAACCAGTAATTCAACACTGGTGAGTCCCTGAGAAGCCTAGTTAATGACACTGGTTCTATTTGCACCTGCACAGTGTTTAGGAGGACTGTGGTATCGTTAGATTTACTCAAAGATGTATTGTTACAGGTGGTTATTTAAAAAAACAAAAAAACTGTGAAAATGCCATGATGTTATGATTCTCTAGTAGCCTTTAGTAAATAGGGTCACGAGGTTAACTTTGGCCCAGAAACTGTAGCCGTTCAATTATTTGTTCTTTTCACATTTTCTGATCACTCCCTTCTTGTAATCTTTTTTTTTTTTTTTTAGAAAAAAGTTTTAAGTGTAAAGAAAACACATTTAAAAAAAATGTACAAGTGATCTGTGAAAATTAGTGATCTATGTAAACGGTTGTTATTGAAAGCATTTTTTTTCTGGAAATTCCCAGGTTCATGGCCTTTTCTCGAAAAGGTTTCCAGGGCAAAAAGTAGAGCAACAAAGACAAACAAAATCATAACTATTACTATCACAAGAGGAAAACTGATTAAACATGTCGAATGCTGAATTAAGAATCAACATCACAACATTCAGGACACCCCCATAAGAGCTCTGTCCTAATCTTCAGCAGCAAAAGAGTAGTTAAAATTCTGATGGTACCAGTAACTGTCTGATTGTATATCTGTCTCCCCTTTCCCATTTTCCCCCCGATTAAACATAAGAGAAATGAACACACATGTCAGGTGACTTGGTACACATGAACAGCAGCCAATCACAGATGTCCAGCTGACCGATTCATAAAGAACAGCCAATCACACATCGCACTGACTGATGCATATAAAGAACAGCCAATTACACATCGCACTGACTGATGCATATAAAGAATAGCCAATCACACATCGCACTGAGAGATGCATATAAAGAACAGCCAATCACACATCGCACTGACTGATGCATATAAAGAATAGCCAATCACACATCGCACTGAGAGATGCATATAAAGAATAGCCAATCACACATCGCACTAAAAGATGCATATAAAGAACAGCCAATTACACATCGCACTGACTGATGCATATAAAGAATAGCCAATCACACATTGCACTGAGAGATGCATATAAAGAACAGCCAATCACACATCGCACTGACTGATGCATATAAAGAATAGCCAATCACACATCGCACTGAGAGATGCATATAAAGAACAGCCAATTACACATCGCACTGAGAGATGCATATAAAGAACAGCCAATTACACATCGCACTGACTGATGCATATAAAGAACAGCCAATCACACATCGCACTGAGAGATGCATATAAAGAACAGCCAATTACACATCGCACTGACTGATGCATATAAAGAACAGCCAATCACACATCACACTGACTGATGCATATAAAGAACAGCCAATCACACATCGCACTGACTGATGCATATAAAGAATAGCCAATCACACATCGCACTGACTGATGCATATAAAGAATAGCCAATCACACATGGCACTGACTGATGCATAAAAAGAATAGCCAATCACACATGCCACTGACTGATGCAATCACACACATCGCACTGACTGAGGCATATAAAGAATAGCCAATCACACACTCGCACTGCTGATGCATATAAAGAATAGCCAATCACACATCGCACTGACTGATGCATATAAAGAACTGAGCCAATCACACATCGCACTGACTGATGCATAATAGCCAATCACAATACTGCTGATGCAATAAGAATAGCCAATCACACATCGCACTGAGAGATGCATATAAAGAACAGCCAATCACACATCGCACTGAGAGATGCATATAAAGAACAGCCAATCACACATCGCACTGAGAGATGCATATAAAGAACAGCCAATTACACATCGCACTGACTGATGCATATAAAGAACAGCCAATCACACATCGCACTGACTGATGCATATAAAGAATCACACAGCCAATCACACATCGCACCAATCACACATCGCACTGACTGATACATATAAAGAATAGCCAATCACACATCGCACTGACTGATGCATATAAAGAATAGCCAATCACACATGGCACTGACTGATGCATAAAAAGAATAGCCAATCACACAACGCACTGACTGATGCATATAAAGAATAGCCAATCACACATCGCACTGACTGATGCATATAAAGAATAGCCAATCACACATCGCACTGACTGATGCATATAAAGAATAGCCAATCACACATCGCACTGACTGATGCATATAAAGAATAGCCAATCACACATCGCACTGACTGATGCATATAAAGAATAGCCAATCACACATCGCACTGACTGATGCATATAAAGAATACCCAATCACACATCGCACTGACTGATGCATATAAAGAATAGCCAATCACACATCGCACTGACTGATGCATATAAAGAACAGCCAATCACACATCGCACTGACTGATGCATATAAAGAACAGCCAATTACACATCGCACTGACTGATTCATAAAAAGAATAGCCAATCACACATCGCACTGACTGATGCATATAAAGAATAGCCAATCACACATCGCACTGACTGATGCATATAAAGAATAGCCAATCACACATCGCACTGACTGATGCATATAAAGAATAGCCAATCACACATCGCACTGACTGATGCATATAAAGAATAGCCAATCACACAACGCACTGACTGATGCATTTAAAGAATAGCCAATCACACATCGCACTGACTGAGGCATATAAAGAATAGCCAATCACACATCGCACTGACTGATGCATATAAAGAATAGCCAATCACACATCGCACTGACTGATGCATATAAAGAACAGCCAATCACACATCGCACTGACTGATGCATATAAAGAATAGCCAATCACACATCGCACTGACTGATGCATATAAAGAATAGCCAATCACACTTGTCTTGTTATTACAATGAAGAGTGGTCAAAAGCAAAAATTCATGTAAATTGTTGAACACAGAAAATAGAGAATCATATACGACAATGATTTTAGCTAATAAAGAATAGTCAATCACATGTGACAATGATTTTAGCTCATAAAGAATAGTCAATCACATGTGACAATGATTTTAGCTCATAAAGAATAGTCAATCACATGTGACAATGATTTTAGCTCATAAAGAATAGTCAATCACATGTGACAATGATTTTAGCTCATAAAGAATAGTCAATCACATGTGACAATGATTTTAGCTCATAAAGAATAGTCAATCACATGTGACAATGATTTTAGCTCATAAAGAATAGTCAATCACATGTGACAATGATTTTAGCTCATAAAGAATAGTCAATCACATGTGACAATGATTTTAGCTCATAAAGAATAGTTGATCACATAATACATGAAGAATACTCAAAAAAGAAAAGCCCATCAAACATGTAACACTGGTTGGTACACCTATAGAAAGAACAGCCAATCGCATTTGTCACATTAGTTATTACATTTGAAGAAGAGTCAATCATACACTGGCTTTGATCATAAAGTGTTAACAGAGCTGTAATCAAGTTGAACAAAACAGGCTAGAACAAACAGTCTGACAGAACTAGATGATCAGCAAATATGAAGAAGTGACACCGGGTCAAAAGGCCATCAGGGCACTGACCTGCATGACATGACTGATGTTCTCCCTGTCTGAGAGGATCTCACTGAGGTTCTTGGTGCCCAGCACATTCCTGAGAGTCGTGGCAGCCAACAGGCGAGTGGACCTGTTGGAATCTTCAACATTGGTGATGGACATGGTGGCGTTCTGCACCCGGTAGTAGACCACAGCATCTACTGCTACAGTCACGGAATCTCTGGTCAGAACCTGAAGGAAGCCAATTATGTAGTAAAGTAAAGTAAAAATCCATTTCTGCCTTAGGCGCATTGGGCATATGGGAAGAGCATCCTTATTTTTACAGACCAATCAGCACTAGGTAGGTAATGTGGTCAGCATTACGCCGGCCATCTTTACTTCCCCAGGACATACATCCTGGTACCCATTTTAGGCTGGGTCAACTTGCGATGTTCCATACCATGATAAAAATCCACACAGGCAGCTGTGGGTTTCGATCACGGTACGTTGGAATTACAAGTGTAAATTATGTATACATACAAAAATAAAAACAGAGATAAATGAAACATATTAGCTCCCCTTCTTTCAGACTGCTACCTGAAGGTTCGACCACACCTGCAACTTGAAGAGTTGCGCCCTGCCCCAGATGCTAATCCAACATGGCAAAAGCCCCAATATGACCTCAAAGGAAGCTTTAACTGGAGCATCAGTAATGTCAATAGCAAGTACTTTGATAGAGTGTTCTGTAGCTTGTGCAGATAGGGATGGATAATGTCTTGGCCACAATAAGATATAAATATCTTATATCCCTTGGTGAGAACTTGAAATATTTGTTCATTCAATATTCTGCCCACAGTAAAAGACACATAATCCTCCTCCTGCTGTGCCATTAATATATCACACATAGGGCTTGCCGTTTATTCTTCCATGCCATGACTCCCTTGCAATGTTTTTAGATATCCTGGACAGTATCCAGTTCAGCAAATATGACCTCTCTCATCAACATCTGTTTTAGCTGAATATTTTCATTTCTCCAATAATTGTGCCCATAGTTTTACTTGAATATCCTCATTTCTCCAATAAATTTGCCCATAGTTTTACTTGAATATCCTCATTTCTTCAATAAATTGCCCATGATTTTACTTGAATGTCCTCATTTCTCCAATAAATGTGCCCATAGTTTTACTTGAATATCCTCATTTCTCCAATAATTTTGCCCATTTCAGTGCCTTTTTAGTCATTCTCTGCTGGCTTCTTCTAAGGGTGTGCACAAAATAGCACCATCTTCTTCCTCCAATAACTGTTGATACCTTTTATTTACAAAAACCACATTAGAGGGGAAAAAGAACTCATGCAAGCAAGAGGTAGATGGTGATACAAGTGGGAGAAAAACGTAAGGAAATGCAACAGTCTCAGGACCCTGACAAAGTATACAACCAGGGCAGGACAGAGTGTGTTAAAAGATCAACTGCAGCCAACCTTCATTGTGGAGATGGCACCTGATCGACTGATTCATGTCTGTATTACTGACATATCACCCAATAACTGATAATTTCACACACTCACTGTCTCTTTCATTCACTCCTCTTCCCTTCACTGGCTCACAAGCAGGTCATATTTGTCAATACAGACTCATGTTACATGTAGGACGCTACTGAGTGCTTGCTTGTAGTTTACTGTACACATGCCGGCCAACACTGACATATTTGTGTATGCTTCATATTCTTCAATGTATTGTACTTGTAACTCTGCACTTTATTTTTTGTTATCAGAATAGTATGGAGAAAATGACATGAAAGTCCACTACTTTTATCAAAAACATCTCTCCACCTTGCTCTCAATCTCACCTCTTGAGGTGGCACATCAAATGAAACAGTTCTCAGGTCCACTTTTGTATAGGAATCCATGCACGGGATGATGAAAAACAGACCTATTAAAATGCAACAAATTAACACATTGAAAACTAGAGAAACAGGAGGCTAATCATAAATGGTACATTTCTTAAGCAAAATAAAAATAATACAACAGTACAAACCACCGGGCGGCGTCCGTGGCTAAGGCAATGCGAGTCCAACTCGTAAGCCAGCATACCGCGATCGAAACCCACTGCAGGCTGCGTGGATTTTTGTCGTGGTATGGGACGTCGCAGGTCGCCCCAGCCTAAAATGGGTACCAGGATGGGCTGTCCTGGGAAAGTAAAGACAGCCGGTGTAATGCTGACCACATTACCGACAGAGTGCTGATGGCCTGTAAAAATATGGGACGCTCTGCCCATATGCCCGATGCGCCGAAAGGCGTGAAAAGGGAACTTTACTTTTTTTTACTTCACAAACCACCACCATTATCATCATCATGAACAGCATCCCATCACAGTTTACTAGATAGACAGAGTCTAGAAAAACTGACATATGGCTGCAGGACACTCAAGTTCTCAGATAGTGACCAGTGGATCACAACAATAGTGACAATTGCTATAATCACCTGACCAGTATGGTCACTGCCAAGAAGACAAGCAGTTACAAGCTACTTTCTTCAAAGCTGACAAGAATAATCATGATTTAACACCTGACAAGACTTCAAGACAAGATCACAGACTTGATCTGTGATTCTGGTAATCATGTCAGATGGCAAACCATGACCATCTGGTGATCATATCTGGTCGTGAACCATGATAATCTGGTGATTATCTAAGGTGGTGACCCATTATTATCTGGTGATCATATGAGGTGGTGAACCATGATAATCTGGTGATTATGTGAGATGGTGACCCATTATTATCTGGTGATCATATGAGGTGGTGAACCATGATAATCTGGTAATTATGTAAGGTGGTGAACCATGATTATCTGGTGATTATGTAAGGTGGTGAACCATGATTATCTGGTGATCATGTGCTGTGACAAACTAATAACCTGGTGATCATGTGAGGTGGTGAACCAGAATAATCAGGTGATAATGTGAGGTGGTGAACCATGATAATCAGCTGATCATGTGAGGCAGTGAACTATGATAATTTGGTGATCATGTGAGGTGTTGAACCATGATAATCTGGTGATTATACGATGTGGTGAACCATGATAATCTGGTGATCATGTGAGGTGGTGAACCATGATAATCTGGTGATCATATGAGGTTGTAAACACACGATCATCTGGTGATTATGTGAGGTGCTGAACCGTGATCATCTAGTGATCATGTGGTGTGGTGAACCCCGACCATATGGTGATCATATAAGATGGTGAAAGTTGCTGCCTGGCAAACAGGGGTTTTTGCACTGAAATGATTAGTTTTGAAACTGTGGCTGCACTTTTCAGCTACAATAACTGAAAGAATAACTATACATTGACAATTATTCATGTTAACCTTAAGAGAAAATACAGACACAAAAATCACAACATGTGAGATGACATGTACAAGAAATGGGTGTGGGGGGGGGGAGGAACAGGAAGAGACAGACACCAATAAAGTACGAAGAACAATAGTATGCACAGTACCAGCAAATGATTTCAGGGAACATTAAAGAATCAAATGGTTTGGTCATATGGTCATAATGAAACAAACTCAGCCAGCAGCTAGAGCTTTTGATATAAGAACAGCAGAGTCAAAAGGCTCATTTAAAATTAAAAAAAAAAAGACGAATGGAGGGAGTAGAGAAAACACTACATACTATTTGACATTAACACAAGCTACACAACTAGCAACTAACTCCTATCTGCAAAACTTTACAGCATAAACAGTGGGATAAAATAAGAAGGAAAAGAAGAAGAACATAAAGAAACAACAATAACAGGAGGCAAACTACAAATAAACAAAAAATGCTAACACCAAGAAATAATACTAGCCCCCCCCCCCCCCCCCCCCCCCCCCCGCCCCCCCCCCCCCCCCCCGCCCCCCCCCCCTCCCCCGTTTTTTTTTTCCCTCCCCTTTTCCACACACACGCACAAATTCATGCAGATGCTCACACACCTGGCCCTTTAGCTCCACCTGACACCAGTCGACCAAGTCTGAATATAACAGCTCTTTCATATTCCTGAACTACCTAGAACATAAACACAAAGGAATATAGAAATTAACATAGAAATATACAATCATTAAAAATTATAATAATTCCATATGGCGATAGTGATAATGTCATAAGTTGTTTAATATAATTTCATAGGTTGATTAGAACAATATTACAGGCTGATGCAATCATGATTATAATATCATGGGTTGTTACAATAATGTTATCTCCGTTCATAAAGGCAAACACTGCTTATGACAGCATTCAGGACAAGCTGTTTTAGCTCCGTCTCCCTTCTCAACAGCCAGCACAGAGTCTCCATACTTAAGGTACCGTCATCATCTGGTGAAACTACTTGTCTTGCCTTTCTCTGGAGTCTCGAGTGGGGCCCAGACCTCACAGATACTTCACGCTTCAACATTCTCTCCAGGTGCAGGCTTTCAGTTTGCAATAATGTGAGGCTGATAATGATAATGCCATAGATTGTGAATTCATACCAGAGAGTATCCAGGCAGCCTGTTCTGACACTGACCGCACCCCCCCCCCTCCCCCCCCCCCCCCCCAATCAAGTGACTTTTGGTGAGACAAAAATGGGGCTACCACAGACCCAGAATGCCACAATGGTAACTAGGTTTTTAACCTTTTGCTTTTTCCATCTATAATACCTTTACATTGTTCATGGCACTTTTTTGTATTGTCCATTTTGTGAAACCATGCAGCCCCCCAACCTGTCAGATGTACTAAAAGTGAGGGATATGTCCCTTGCAAGGTTATTTCTGCTGCAATAATAATTATAATGCTGATATCTTTTTCACATAATCCTTGTGTGGGTCTTGGGGGGGGGGGGGGGGGGGGGAGAGTAAACAGAACCACTGCCTCTAAAGTGTTTGCGGAGATCAGATGTGTTGAGCCAAACGGTGCAGATATTGCAACTTAGCTATAAACCACAAAACAAAGTGGCAACCACCCTTTTATAGACAAATGAATGAATGACATCACTGCACTTTGGAAATTCCCATAAGTGCACTGTCCCCTTCTACAGAAGCCTATGAAGAGTATCCATGCTTATTACATATGTTGCCTTGGAAGTATTGTGCATCTATCTGAGAGGCAGGGAACCAACAGATGAAAACTCAGATTGTGGAAAAAAAGCTCCAGAAGTGAATGGACCAGAAGTTGACAGCTGGGAAACACAAGAAGAAGAAGAAGATGAAACCAGCTGCATTCAGGGCAACTGCTGAACAAGACCATGTTTCCCATTGTGCATGTTTGGTTACAAAAACTAAATCCAGCAGGCAGTTTAGAAGCAGTGCTGCAGAAATTGGTACTTATGTGAAAATCTGCTACTATCTGACTGTTATCAGGCACAACTGTACTTCTGGTACCACATCTGAGGTTTTGGTAGATTTTAGTTTTCTCTCTGCTAACAACATTCAGATAATTCAACACACACCTCCCGTGTGGGTTCCGGGGCCCCATTGTGGGGAAAACAAGAATAGACCCACTGCCTACCCAAAAGCATGTCGTAAGAGTCGACTAATTGGGGAGCTTCCTTTGAAGTCGGAGTGCATCTGCTGGAGAGGCAAGGAACCAACAGTCTGTATTCAAGAGAATGAGATCTGTCAAACGGATGCACACGCAACACTCAGATTCTGGAGCAGGACTGCAGTTCAGTAGTGGACGAGCAACCAGAACTTTCCGCCAGAGTGTACAGCTGGTGAATGCGAAGAAGAAGATTAAACACACAAAAATCACTCTTTTGTGAAGAATTTAATAATAAATACAATGATGAGGTCAGAGGTATTGCCTCAGAAGATTATTTTCACCAACCGGAAGCTGCCACAACAGTTTTGTTACACACTGGGCAAACAAAAATGGTACAGCATATGATCACATGGACACAGAATTCAAATTCTGATGAAATATAGGGCCAGCAAGGTTTATGTGTGTGCACGTGTACACGGGTGCATGTTTCAAGAGGTTTTTAACTACAATTTAAGAATTGTGCACCTGTTGATGTGTTCTGGTATCTTGAAGAAAAAAAAAATTCAGTACTCATGTATTCCCAAACAAAGTTTAGCAGCTCTGTTCAGGAGCTGCCCTGGGTAGCTCATTTACCTTCTGGCTCCAAGGTCCTAAGTCAACCAACACACCAACCATTCGAGCGCAGACAGCCCAGTCGTCAGCACCTCTCGTCTTCCACTTGATCGCTAACTCTCCATTCGTGGCCCGATTTTCGATAACTAGATACTTGACACCGATTCGCTAGATATCGGTTGAGTCAGTCTTGTCTAGTTTTTGTAGTCGGCGCTGCGTGTGGGGTTTTAGCAGCCCATTGTTACGCACAATTACCAAAGCGGCTGCCTTGAATACTGTTTGGAGAGCACACTTGGTGTCCTTTTCAGGATACTTAACAAGTCTTGCCAACCTCTCAGAGATCAGGCTTTAGCTAAAGCGCCTTATAGGCACCGCCTAGTTACCACAACAGCCAAGATGGGAAAAACCAAGAAGCAAGCAAAAGCCACCTCACCCAAGAAGCCGGAGACTGCTGTAACAGAAGCCGCAGCTATAGACAACCAGAGCCAGGAGTTGATCACCCAAAGACTGATCAGCCCTATTCCAGAAGTCGAAGCCGCAGCGGACCCATCTATTATCTCTGAAACTTAGAACCAACAACCAGCATCTAGAGCAAGGGAGACCGCAACAACATGGTAATTATCCACCAGAGATCATACAGTGTGCTCATTGCAATAGGGCGTGGCACACTGCCACGACCTGTCGTAGCGGGCCCATTTGCCGTTACTGTTCAGGGACGCACGACTTCAAAGAGTGCCCCCTGGCCAAAGTTGATCAGGATTTTAGGAGGCCGAACACAAACAGAAGGTGCTCCAACTTCTCAGGGTCACATAGCGCCAGGTACTTGGGCTGCCCTTACCTGAAAGACTGCAAAAAGTGAACCACTCAGCCAAGAACAGCAAGACCAAACCACAGAGCTAGCACAGCCGCTAAAGACGGCAAAATAGCATAACAGCTGACTGAAATCAGAAACAAAATCAGTACGATCAAGAATCAGAAAGCCAACAGAGATAAAGCCACAGCGGACAGAATTGAGATGCTAGACCTCTTCTCCCAAACGCTGGATGAATTAAAAGCCCAGAGAGCAGACAAGCAAGGAGAAGCTTCCCAGCATAAGAAGATACTAGCAGAAGTAACCCAAGCAACTGAAAAACTGCAAAACTTACTGTCGCAACTTAAAACAGCCAAAGACCAGGAAGTAGCCCGCCGACAAGCAGAAAGAGAGGAACACCAGAGAGATGGCCATTCTCAAGGAAGCCCGCGAAAGTACCCACAAAGAAATCGCTCGGCTAGTAGAGGCGAAAGCAGAAGCAGACGCTGCACTACTAGCAGTTAACATGGAGAGAACCCGGCAGAAAGAAAAGTTAGAACAAAAGACAAATATACAAGAAGCTCTGAAAGAAGCAGTAAGCGACATTGAAAAACTTATTGAAACCCAACAAAACCCGGCATAAACGCAAGAACAAGCACCTGAGCCAGAATATGAAGACTCTGAACAGAACTCAGATGCAGAAGACCCAGATCAGCAAGAACATTAAAACCTAGAATTCGAAATGCCAGCCGTCGTAGCCGATGAAGTAATGACTCAAGACTACATCAAGGAATTGGTGAGACACATGAATGATCTGACTGAGCCAAGCAGAGGAGAGTGGATCAGAGACGGCGGATGGAGATACACACACTACGACATGGAATCTAACCTCAACCTCCCACCAGTAGAAAATACGCAACAGTACGAGAGACGCAAGGAATACAAAAGGAAACTATGTGCAGAAATGTTTAGAGCCCACGAGGTCCTTAATACAAAGAACGCACACAGCAATGCATGGAACCAGTCAAGCAACAAACAGCTGTAGAGGTAACCGAAGCAGAGAAACACTCACAAATGAGACCGAGCACAGTAGAAACCAGGCAACCAATGGAAACCACACAAGCTGCCATGACAGCCAACAAACCCAGCTCACCGGCCCGAAGAAACCCCACAGCTCACGACCAGCCAGGCATGATGTCGACCACCAAATTTACTCCCACCATTACCTGATTCCAGTGCCACCCCAGGCTATGGTCTGCCCTTTTTAGGGCAGACCGAGATCCCCTCCCTACTCACAGAAATCAGAAATCAACGAAAACCTCAGGCGTATTGAAACACCGCAAATAGAGGAAAGATAATTGGAAACAAACTCCATGCAGTCTTTGAAATAACCACAGCTCAATCCAAAAGCCGGTTAAAAGAAGCGCAAATTTTTTGTTTTTTTTTACCTACACCATCACTCCTAGGTTTAAATCTGCGCAGAGATGGGTCTTTTGTTTAAAAACTCCCCTCAACTTCCCTGTCAGCCCATCCTAAAATAGGTGCCAGGAAATGTCCTGTGAAGTAAAGCTGGCCAGCATGATGCTGATCCTATCTCTCAGTGAATGCCAAAAGGTCCACAACACTACTTGGCAGGTAATAAGACTTCAAACCCCAACAGAATTCTTTAGCTGACTTACATGGTGACTGACACACAATTATTCCCAACATGAACACAAAGGAACAATGGCTTACCTTGATACACAAGCACAGTGAGATTGTGAGTGTATGACCAGGACAGGAGGTAGGCAACAGTGTCAGTGGGAAGATATAACATCATGAAATGGACTAACATCAGTTTGTTTAAGTGTATGATCAGAGACAGAGATATCAGTGGGGAAAACATAATGAGATGAACTATCAGTAGTCTGTTTAAGTGTATGATCAGAGACAGAGATATCAGTGGGGAAAACATCATGAAATAAACTTATAACAGTTTTAGTGAACCTCAGGAACAAGAGATAGTCAACAATACAAGTAGGAAATTAACTTCAAGAGATGGAATTACAGTAGTTTGTTTGAGTGTACCATACCACAAAACATGACACTGGCAACAAAACAAGTGAGAAAATAATACCATGAGATGGACCAAGAGTCAGCCATGTAATGTGACCACGATCATAAAGTTGACCAACCGCCCAAGGGCTGATGATAACGAATTTCCTAATGTCCTATTCCTTCTCCATGTGTGCATTTCAGTTTAATCTACGAATACCTGCTTACTCTGTTGTATCCACTTACAGCCAGTGCATCCAAAAGAGCGGCATCGATTGATTCATGTGATATACAACTGCTCCCACTAGAATAATCCCAGGTCACAAAACTACCCGGATTACCCAGAAAAGAGCCATTTCCTCAAATGCTTGCGCCACGCCTTGGTTACTGAAGCCAGGACTAAACAGCAGCCGGCTGTAATCGGTTTTGCGGTGTAGTAGCTATTACAGGAATGACCCACTGATTTCTCATGAAAGAGTGCGAGCACAGCAGGAACAGATTGCTAGCACGATTACTAGATAACAAGTCATTAAACGCTGAAGGTAAATGGCGTGCCCTTAAAATAATAGCTTTAGTGTCTGCCTGATTTGGAGAATCAATGAACTGGAATTTGCTAATTTATGGTGGTAGTGGTAGTGGCGGCGGCGGCAGCGTCTGCGGCAGCAGCAGGAGCAGCAGCAGCGGCGGGAGCAGCAGCAGTAGTAGTAGTAGTAGTAGTAGTAGTAGTAGTAGTAGTAGTAGTAATAGTAATAGTAGTAGCAGCAGCAGGAGTATTTAAAAATTATCCTATTCAACTCATCCGGGTTATAATTGGGATATACCTCGTTTTTGTTTCTATTTCGGCGATGGATATGTATGCCTTCCACTTATGTTTGAAGTTTGTGTAATCTCTTTTATATGGAGTTCCTGTGGAAGACGCAGATCGTACATGAAGTGTATGAGAGTTTTAGTTTCGTGAACAAACTGTACCCAGTCCATACAGGATTTTTACAATGTGCCTTTGTACTGTTGGTCACCTCTAAAAAATACATGTATCCGAAGCTTTCCCTTTGTACTGTTGGTCACCTCTAAAAAATACATGTATCCGAAGCTTTCCCAGAGAAATATCGTCATGTCAGCAATTAGAACACACCTCCACCCCCTACGCCTCTTTTCTCAATAGACCTATCTCTGAAACCTCTACCAAACCTACAACCTTCTGGAAACAAAGCGAACGGCTTAACTACGATACCATGAAAAGCTGAAGGGTAAATGGAATGTGGTTACTGAAATAAAGGTTAATAGCTGGTGTATGTCTTGCAAGCATGCTCTCTCCTAGGGAGATGTGAAGCAACATTGAACATGTGACCACAATCAGGAGATCTGAAAACTTAACTTTAGCAAAACCTAAAAGACAAAAAGGATGGAAAGGGGGGGGGGGTGGGATGTACGCATGTACATACAAAACAGCAGCTGACATTATAACTGATACAGGTATTGGTTCTTAATTTATAACGTACCCCAAACACGAAATCCCCGTGGGAAATCCACAGCTGACCTGACAGTCCATTATTTCAAGGGATGGAAGTGTGCTGTTGTGTGGTGTTTTTTTTTTTAGTGTTCATCTAGTGTCTTCTAATGCTAACCCTAACCCTAACCCTAAACTTGGCTGTGGATAAATCGCGAGAAACTACAACCTGAACACCCTAGAATTTACTGGGAATGTCTCCCGTGACGTTGTCGTGACGTCAGGGGTAAGTTATAAATTAAGTACCCAGGTATTACATAGTTGAGCCCAAAGAACAGTGTCTTTTACTTTTTCTCTGCCCCACGCAGCCTATAGTAAACCTGCTTTTCTAGCTCTCTCACCTCACCCCCTTTTTCCAAACCACACTCCACCCAAGCTCCCATCTTCACTTCGGTCATGCATACTAAAGTACCAAATGCGCTGATGTTCGGATCAAGGGCCCTGGCACTCTCTGAACCTTGAAAAACAGTATGTCTGCTGGTTCTAAAGCATTAACATTTTCTCACCCACAACCAATAATTTCTGTCTCACGTACATTTGCCTTCCTCGGAAATCGAAAAATCGAAGGAGAGCCAATTTCTGATGCGCCATTTTGCCATTTAAGCTCTTTAGTTACAGAGGGCATTATTGCTGGCCTGGGGACAGGATCTTTTGATAAACGTTTGGGTGAAAGAGGAGGAACATGGGCGTTTTAGTGGCTGACACATTGGTCGTTTTCCCCCACATGCCTTCCCAACTGTCTGTCAGACCGACCGACCTCATCGACCAAACAATAATGAGCTTCAGTTTATTTAACAGATGATACACTGATATATTTTTTATAACATTACCCTCTAAGGTTAGTTGCGTATCCTTTACAGGGCGTTGTAGAACCAATCCCAACAGCCCCTGGCTGTTGTGTGGTTTTTCTCGGCAAATTTACGTCCAGTAGTTTGCCATTGCTTCTGGACGGTCGGCTTTCTTGATACCTCTGTCGAAACCAACGCAAGGCGCATGGCGCGCAGCTGGGATCGAACCCGGCATCCCGGCATTACGAAGCGTTCGCATCGACTTAGCCACAGAGCCGACATTACCCTCTACCGTGCGGAATTTCTCCTTCCTCACCTAGGGCTGTCTTAACGCATGGGCCCACTAGGCACTTGTACGTGGTCGCCACGAGCACAGAGAACCCATGCTGATCTGTGTATGTCGAGTGACTGGACATCAACACAAAAGTAATTCCTGTAGGTCATCGTTGTAGGGGCCTCAGCACACTGGTTTGACCAAGGGACATAATTCTGCCCCCCCCCCCCTCAGTCCTCTATCTACTGAAGTTAACCATCAAAACTAGAACGGTTGCATGCACACACACACACACAAACAACATATTATTGAGTAGGTATCGCGTATGGTGCTATGGCTGTAGATCACTCAGCACCGGATGATGTGGTCAGTATCACGTCACCTGCCTTTACTGTGCAGGACATTTCGTGGTATCTGTTTCATGCTGCTAGGTGGAGGTAGAAGATCAAATCCATTATAAAAAGTCGACCTCGATGGCAGTTGCAAATGAGCCAAGAGGTGTGCTGGTTGGCCACCGGCTCTTGATGAAGCATGTGGTGAGGAAATAACACCCCCTGCCTCTGTCTGTCTGTCTGTCTGTCTGACTGTCTGTCTGTCTGTCTGTCTGTCTGGGTATATATGTGTGTGTGGGTGGGTGGGGGTGGGTGGGTGGTGGGTTGGTATCTCTGTCTGTCTGTCTGTCTCTCTCTCTCCCTCTCTCTCTCTCTCTCTCTCTCTCTCTCTCTCTCTCTCACACACACACACACGAGAGATAGTCAAAGTCACGTAGATGCTACTGGCTTACCTTCCAGAACGATGGTAATGTGTTCGAAAAAGCGTCAATGAAAATACATACCTACCCACACCCACACACAAACACTGACCATATATCTACCACAAAATATTACGGGGAGCAAAATGACCATTATCATCAGCATCAAGTGCCTTGCCGACTAGCGTGGGCGATCATGCCTCCCCACAATCTGCGATCTGCAATTGCGTGTATCAGTTCGTGTGTTGACACCCCTTTATGAGATGACAAAAGACTATCAAGAATCTTCTCACACTGTCTTCCTCTGCCTCCCTTTCCACAGATCTTTCCAGTAGTCACAACATGTTCCATTTTCCCTCTTCTCATAACATGATTAAAAAAAATGATGACTGTCTCTTTCCAATGTTTGTGATAAGTTGCCCTCAGGCACTCGTTTCTTTCAAAACATCTGGGTTGCTTTGCTTAGCTGTCCAAGGAATTATAAGGATTCTTCTGTAAAACCACATCTCCAAGGCCTCGGATATTGTTCGGCATGTTTATTAATTGCACAAGCTTCACATCCGTATGATAAAACTGGTTTTATATAGTAAGCGAGAATTCTTTTCCTAACCTCCAATGATATGGATTTATTGCATATAGTGTTCTTTATTTTATAAAAGGCAGTTTTAGCAGGTCCTATTCTATTCTTTATCTCTGTGGTACATCTTCAATCGGTTGGTATCCATGTACCTAGATATTTAAATGTCTGTACTTGTCCTAAATTCGCCGTGGCGTAGAGGCTAGACGCTCGCCTGCGGATCGGAAGGTTGTGGGTTCGCTCCCTGGCGCTCCCGGGAAGTAAAGGCGGCCGGCGTAAAGCTGACCATATCACCCATCTTGTGCCGATTGTTGGTTTGTAAAATATAGGTCTAGCCCTATATGCCCTATACGCCTAAAAGTGGGAAAAAAGGTCCTTTACTTTCCATACTTGTCCTAAAATAACAACTTTGACTTTTATTATACATTTAGGCACATTGTTTTCTTGAAAATAACTATTACTTATGTCCTTAAATTATTAAAATTGAGGACCATTTTATCACATTCTACCAACATCGCATCTATCAATTCCTGTAGTTCTTTCTGACTTGTCACTATCAAGATGGTGTGATCAGCCTAACGCAAGACGTTTATGTTATGACCCCCAACCCCAATTCCTGGCATATCCATGATCGATCTAAATATATATTCACTGTACAATAAAAACAAATGAGGTGATAGTAAGCATCATTGTCTTACTCCCCTCTTTATGCTTTGAAATGTTCCAAAATGGTTATTAATTCTTACAGCTGCTGTTAGCTGCCAACACATGTTCTTTATATTCCGTAAATCTTTTCCATCAATGTTTTAACTTTTCCAACAGTTTTATTATTTCTTCATGTTTCACACAATAAAATGCTTGCGTATAGTTAATGAAGCACAACTGAAGATCATTATTACTTCTGAATACCTACTGATCTATAGAAATACTCGACTACAGCCATGTACCCAATACACCCCAGAAAGCGTCCATTTAGATTAAACAAACCACGGAGAAACAAAACAGGACTAAAGTACAGGCTGCTAGTGTTGTTATTGAACCTGTTCTACAGCACGGAGGGAGATGTTGAAATATAAACGAAGCAATTAGGCCGACTTTCCAGGCAGCGAAGATACGGTTTCTCAGAGGAATGGTGTAAACATATCCATCAGCCAGCGTAACTTACAGTGGTTACCTGCCAACAACTTACAACAGCATATATATATAATGACATGTTTGGGGTTCCAAAGACATAATCTGCAGACAAGAAGACAAGCAGCTGCCGAGAAACTGCCCACACACCAATTGTAAAGATCCCTTTTCCACACCTTTTAGTGTACTGGAAATATTAGGCTGGTACTATATTTTGCGTTAGTTTCGACGGTGTTATCGAGAGCTGACCGCTGAGTAGCCAGGACAAACTTAAGATTAGTTGCGTATCCTTTAAGGACGTGGCAGAACCAACCCCAGCAGCCCCTGGCTGTTGTGTGGTTTCTCTAGGCACATTTACGTCCAGTAGTTTGCTATTGCTATCTGGACGGCCGGCCCCCTGATACCACTGTCGAAACCAACGCAAGGCGCAAGGCCCGCAGCTGGGATCGAACCCAGCACCCCGGCATTACGAAGCGTTCGCATCGACTTAGCCACAGAGCCGACAAGGACAAACTACAGAACATGAAATTGCCTACGGAAATCACAAACAGCGACAACATGCTGCTGTTGCTTCTGCAATATCCTGTAAAGGATACGCAACTAACTATGTATGTATATAATGTTAACAGGGTACAAGAGAACGCCACTTTCCTTCCTAAAATGTGAACATGATGGAAATTCAACAGCTGATTAATGAACGATGCTGGAGGCAACTGGATCGATACAAGAAGAAATATAATGGCAGTAACCACCATAGAGATCAATGGGTTCCCGAACCTGACGACCTCCAGCAGTATGAATCTGTGGATGTAGGCTGACACTGATAGACAATACATAGACTTGCACCCAGTGGCATGGGTTTAAGCAGCTGCATACAGGGAACATGTCCCTGACACGTCGCTATACAACGTTGTTTAGATAATACATAGACATTATGTTCGTTGGGAAACAGCTGAAAGCATGAAACAGGACGCACAATTAACAACAGCACTATTCCAATCTCTTTCAGGTTGATGTTTCTTGGTAGTACCTTCTCTTTCGCTATGGATTTGTTTTAAAACCTATATTAGGTTGACAAGACAGCCGTTTTTCGTTTTTCGACACCATTTAGTTAATAAAACTACCCGCAATTATTAGGCATTTAAAAGCTTTTTCCCTATGGTATGTAACATCAAAAGCTCAAGGTTAGTGTCTAGGGTAATGTTCTACACATTGTATACAGTTACGTGATGCTTGTGAATGGCTGTATAGAAACAGTGAACTGTTCTTCTCCTTCTGTGTGTATCAGTGAGAGACTGACTGAGAAAAAGACATAGAGACAGCCGGCTAGATAGATGATGGATGGATAGACAGACAAATACAGAAATACAGATAGATAGAC
>CAJHNH020000125.1:72335-132335 GCA_905116865.2 Candidula unifasciata | reverse complement strand
TAATAAAGAATTTCGCGTGTTTCAATGCCCCTGGATTCAACAACAACTAAATATTTCATACTGGAGGAGATGGCAGGAAATATTTATCAACAAAAAAATACGTTCACTTCATTCCATTTTTGGCTTATAGGTTTCGATTAGGACTGTCTGTGCAGCCAGCAGCATTGTTGGGATCTGGGAGTCGTGGAAGGATGAAAACCCGAAATCTATAGCCTGCCATGGCCTACAGAACAAATAGGTCAACTACACAAGAGTGAAACTAGATGGACTGGGGCATGGAAAAGTATTCTAAATTCAGGAGAAACTATTTTGTTCTCAGGACACACAGAGGAAAATTCGCCGAACAGTGAGGGAGTGGCCCTGATGCTATCAAAAGAAGCAGACAGGGCACTAATAGAATGGGAAGCTGTGAGTCCCAGAATAATAAGAGCATCTTTTAGAACAGTTAAACAGAAGGTGAACATCTCGGTAATACAGTGTTATGCACCAACAAATGATAAAGATGCATCTGTTAAGGAAGAATTTTACATGCAGCTTCAAAATATTATAAATAATGAAAGAAAGGGCAACTTAAAAATTTTGATGGGTGACTTGAATGCTAAGATAGGATCAGACAACACAGGTTGTGAAGAAATTATGGGGAGACATGGTCTAGGAGTAATGAATGAAAATGGAGAATTGTTCACAAATTTTTGTGCAGGTAACCAGTATGTTATTGGTGGAAGTATTTTCCCCCATAAAAGTATACACAAGGCAACATGGGAATCACCAGACCATAAGACAACTAATCAAATTGACCACATATGTATTAACAAAAAGTTTAGATCATCCCTTTACGATGTTAGGGCTTTCAGAAGTGCCGATGTATTTACTGACCATTTCCTGGTGGTAAGTAAAATCAAGTTGAAACTAAAAAGATATATAACATCTTATAATCATAGAAACCAATATAATGTAGGCTTTCTAAGAGATAAAGAAATTAAGGAACAGTTCTCAGTTACGGTCTCTAATAAGTACCAGGTGTTGCAGCAGTTAGCTGAAGATGTCAACACAGAAGTCTGCTGGGATCAGATCAAAGGAATCTGGAATGAATCTTGCGTAGAAGTTCTTGGCAAGAAAGAAAGGAAAACATAAAGCATGGATAACACCAGAAAAACCATTAAACTGATTGAAGATAGGAAAAGTAAAAAGGCAGAATTAAACAATAGCAAAAAACTAGAGCTGCTAAAGCTAGAGCTCAGGAGAAATACACAGAAGCCAACAAGGAAGTTAGGAGGCATATAAGGGCAGATAAAGTGAAATATCTAAATGATCTAGCACAAGAAGCAGAGACAGCAGCAGCAAAAGGAAACCTCAGAGAACTTTACAGTAACACAAGAAAATTAGTAGGTAAATATAGTCAGCCTACTGGATCAATCAAAAATAGTCAAGGAAAGGTACTTACTAACACTAAAGATCAAATGGACAGATGGGTTGAATATTTTGAAATGCTTCTAAATAGACCAGGCCCAGAGGTTCCCCCAGATATCCAGCCTTTAGAAATGGAACTGGATATCAACTGTGAGATACCATCCAAAGAGGAAATTAGGAAAGCTATAAATCTTCTCAAAGAAGGAAAGGCGACAGGCCCAGACGGTATCCCAGCTGAAGCCATCAGGGCCAACATAAACACATCAACAGAATTGCTACATAGATTATTCAGTAAAGTCTGGGAGACCGAAGAAATACCAGCAGACTGGAGAGAAGGTTATCTTGTGAAACTGCCCAAAAAAGGTGATCTACAGAAGTGTGAAAACTATAGAGGAATTATGTTGCTGTCAGTTCCTGGAAAAATATTAAGTAGAATTATTTTGGAAAGATTAAAAGATGCTATTGATAAAATGCTAAGAGATGAGCAGGCAGGTTTTCGGTCAAACAGATCCTGTACTGATCAGATAGCCACATTACGTATTATAATAGAGCAAAGCATTGAACTGAACTCACCACTTTACATTGGATTTATAGACTATGAAAAAGCATTTGACAGCATAGATAGGGAATCTCTCTGGAAATTGATGGGGCACTATGGAATCCCACAGAAAATTATCAGCTTAGTAAAGGCAACATATAAAGACATGAAATGTCGAGTTCTTCATGGGGGAAAGCTACCAGATGCATTTGAAATAAAAACAGGTGTGCGACAGGGATGTCTTTTGTCGCCTCTCTTATTTTTACTGGCTATAGACTGGACTATGAAAACAGTAACTGCTAACACCAAGAATGGAATTCAGTGGACCCCTACAAAACAGCTTGATGATCTGGACTTCGCTGATGATATTGCTCTTCTGTCCCATTCACGGAATCCGATGCAAGATAAATTAAATATACTTAATGAGAGATCAAAGCAGCTTGGTCTGAAAATCCATAAAGGAAAGACAAAGATAATGAGAATAAATCAGGCAAATAGTAATGTGGTTTCTCTTAATGGCACCCCACTCCAAGACGTGGAGTCGTACACCTATTTAGGCAGTAATGTAGATAAAGATGGAGGAACTGATAAAGATATTAAAATAAGAATACAAAAGGCAAGAGGGGCTTTCATAGCACTAGGGAATTTGTGGAGGTCAAAAGAAATTAAAAGAAATACTAAACTAAAAATTTTTAATTCTAATGTCAAATCAGTACTATTGTATGGGGCGGAAACATGGAGAACAACCAAGGCAATTACTAATAAATTACAGACATTCATTAACTGGTGCCTGCGCAGAATAGAGGGAATAAAATGGTATGATAGAATAACTAATGTAGAACTTTGGAAGAGAACTAAACAGGCTACAGTGGATCAGGAGGTGAGGAAAAGACGCTGGCGTTGGATAGGGCACACACTGAGAAAACAGGAGAACAGCATAACTAGAATGTCTTTGCATTGGAACCCACAGGGGCATAGGAATAAAGGAAGACCAAAAATACATGGAGAAGAGAGCTGGAGAACGAGGTTAGAAAGATTGGGAGGACATGGGGAGAGCTCCATGCAATGGCGAAGGATAGAACGACTTGGCGTGAGTTGGTTGAGGGCCTATGCTCCATTGGGAGATAGAAAGGCAGAAGAAGAAGACACAAGAGTGCTTTAGATCGGGAAACTAAGGTTGTGGTCTTAAGGGTTCCAGGATGCCCTCTGAGTATGGACGCAGTCAGGTCAGCGTTTGGCTTTAACATGAAACTGGCCTAGCAAGCCAGCAGAACATTAGTCTACTGTTAATTAAATTGACTAAGTACCATCGGGTGTATCTAAGCGGGAAAAAACCCGACAATGTTAAAAATGGTTCGGTCATCTAACACAGCACCCAACAGACAGCACACCATAATGCGCAATGACCAAGTGGAAAGAGATGCCGAAAATGCAAACAAGGGACACAGGGAATAACTGAGTATGCAGGAAAACCCATTTATGACGCTCATAAATGGGAACTCTATAATTCCAACAAATTCAAAATTATGAATATTGTGTTCTGGTTAATATCCAGCATAAATACACATATTAAATGAAACCTTAACCACATAATTAGAGAAACACTGGAACATGTTACAAGTGGAAAGATTTATGGACAGAAGTTTAAAGGAAGACAAGGAGAGAAGATTCATGACAGCGTTCTGTCATGGCAGCAAACGGCCTAGTAGATGCTGGTAAGGATCGCATGATATGCAGTTGCACCACCAGCCACGCCATTCGGCAAGGCAGTTGATGAAGATGAGGACGCTTAAAACAAATTACTTGGCAATGTTTGACAGCAATGCGTTGTACACATAGCTACACACACCATCAGACCAGTTGCCAACTTTACCACGCACTCATTCATTCATTGTCCCATTCTGCCAGTATATGTCACACAGGGTTTGCAGTATGTTTTTCCATTGTATTTTATCCTATGCAATGATTTCAATATCATCATGGATGGATATGTCCAGCACCTTTGACTTCTCTCATCAACGTTGGTCACAGGATGTCTTTAGAACGTCCTCGTTTCCTTAAAACCCTTTATTTCCCATTTCCGTGTCTGTCTGGTGATCTTTTTGTCGTCCATTACAGCGTCACTTTGTCTTTCTTATAACTGCTGATACTAGTAAACACTTCACAACAGTGCAAACTAGAAATTCACAAGGGATATAGTTACACACATAAGATTCTTCTTCTTCGCGTTCATCGGCTGTAAAGTTTTGATTGTTCGTCCATTTCTGGACTGCAGTCCTATTCCAGAACCTGAGTGTTGCGTGTGCATCCGTTTGACAGATATGACTAATCTGTATGCATACTGTTGGTCCCTTGTCTCTCAGGCAGATGCACTCCGACTTCGAAGGGAGCTCCCATTTGGTCGACTCTTACGAAATGCTTTTGGGTAGGCAATGGGTCTATTCTTGTTTTCCCTATAATAGGGCCCCGGAACCCACACGGGGAACATATAGATTAATTACCGAGAAGCAATAAATTCACACAACACACAGTTTTCATAAATTAAGATTAAGTGTCATGTTCACAACAGTGCACGCATATATAGCAACATGTATCAGATTATACTCTACAGCAGTGGTGTCGTGAAGTGAGCAGCCAACACTACACGATGGACGAGTCGTGAATCTGACAACCCTACGCGGACAGTCAAATTTCAAACTTAAACCCGTCCGGAAGGGTATATAGTCCCTTATATTGATATATACCTTTATCTGGTAATACATTCATTTCTAAGCCCTCTAGTTGCTTTGATAAATCTTCATTTTCAAACTTGCAGCTGTAGGTTGAAGATTTCTGGTATTTTATTCAGAAATTCCTGTAAGCCGGTTTACTCCGTAGGCATGAATACAGGGGACTTCTTTCCTAGTGACGCTAAACGTAGTTTGAAGCGGACATTTTCTGCCTGACTACCTAGAAGAACAGATGTTCTCAAATGTGCCTCGTACATCTATGCTTTGAGGCGGCGGCCTTTGGTGTCTAGGACATTTCCTAAGCTTGGGTAAGTTGATTATAGTTTACGAGTACCATAAAATATGTCTTTTTAAAGTTGGGCACTGCTGCATAGAGAGAAGTCTCAGCTGTGTGATCGCACAGACTTGAGCCGTTCTTGATGTCCAGAGATCAGGCTCCGAACATTTAACCTTTCCCTGTGCAGACTAAATAGTTTGTGCTCTACATAACCCACACCATTTGTAAAGATATTAAACCCTACAAGTAATTATTCTATAACTAAACGTAGGATTTGTATCGACTAATAGACACATGTAAACTGGGTCATCTTTGGCCGGCTTGATACTGTGACAAAAGCAAGCTCGGCGCTCTGAGTCAAAGGTTATTTTTAGCACTACAAAGTGTGTACGATGAACAGACGGGGGGTGGTATAAAATATATATATATATATGAGAGAGAGAGATGGGATGTATATCTACAAGTGCGTGTGAGCGAGGAGAGTTGGTGTTCTCTGGTTGATAGTCTATCTGTCTCCACTCTGACACTCATCTCCTGTCACTATTACTGACTGAACAAAAGAGATGATATTTAGAGACTTATACTGTCTCATTATCCTCAGAGCTGTCCTCTGAATGATTACTAATGTGGATGTTATTAAACTGAGCTTGACATGTAACCCCTGAGATGACCGCTAATTCTGAGTTCCTTCTTGATACAGGATGATATCTCCTTGGAGGCCAGGCAGTGAATCAGCAGTCCACAAAACCACCTACAAGGAAGTCACCTATGTCTAAGCCAGTGGTGGGCATCAGATTGTAAACCTAACTGTGGTCATCAAGTAATGAAATCTTCCAGTTGGTCCACAGACAACATTATGGGTGTTGTACCTCCATCATCATTTAACCGGCAGAGTGTTTGTGCCTCAAGTGTTTGACTTGGTACCTGAGATCCTCTCCAGGAGCTTGGGTGTATCTCCAGTATTCGAGTGTCTAGTGTGGGACTGTCTTGAACGTAACAACAGAGTGACTGAACATTCAACCAGTTCAAGAAACCAGGGATTCAGATAAGTGTGGGCAATCATGGGTTTATTGCCAGGCTTCACTATTAAATGTCCACACTCATCATAAGGATGATCTAGGCAGACTCTGGAATATTCATACATGTTCAGTCAGATCGAGTTTGAATTTTTGGTCCTTCATATCACATTGGGTTCTTGAAGTTCTTTGCTGATTCTTATATAATGTATGTGTTACACTTATTACAGTATTTTTAAAGTTTCACTATTAACTGGAGTGTCACCCATTCATTGTTCTTATCTGTCTAAAATACATGTATGTTCAAGTAATAATCTTCATCTGTGTTGACATGGTTACGATAGTATACTATCATAACCTGGGAGCTACCTTTTTATAGTAGTGGGGGTGACCAGCCAAGTGTGCCTAGGAATAATATATATTTTGTAGTGCCAAAGCTTGAGTTGCCATACTCCTGAAATAAGTTGAGCGTATATTGGCCACGGGATATCCCTTAGACATATACGAGCCAACGACTCAACATAATTATTTCACAGTGCTGTTGGTTCTTAAGGAGAAATCCTTAAATCAGGTACGTGACAAGTGGTTCGCCATTAGATAAGACCAGCAGACTCGTTTTTTCGAAGGTCTTCCATTTAAAAGAAACAGTAAAACTATATTCTTCTACTTCTTTTTCTTCAGCATTCCGAGCCCTCGAGGTTCACTGCTGCAGATATCACCCGCCTCCACTCATCCCTCTGATTGGCCTTCTCTTTCCAGTTGGTAACACCAAGTGTTTGCAGATCTCTCTGGACATTATCTCTTCTTGGTCTGCCTCGTGGTCTACGACCATTCATATCTCTTGTGAATACAGTTTTTACCTCTCTGTAATCTGACATTCTCTCAATATGCACCAGCCATTTCAATCTTTTGCCAATGATCAATGGTGATTTAAACAAATCATGAATTCTATCTAATGGTGATTTAAACAAATCACAAATTATATCTAATCTATATTAGAATCGCAAACACACAGGATTAATTTTTGGTAATGCTATCGCGGACTCCTGAAGTTGTTGCGCCGACCCAGTACCCATTGGAAACCACCGCTCTACTGTATAACACTCACCAATACTAATTGGTTTAGTGACATGGCCATTATTGTTGACCTCCCTGTCATCTGGCTGGTATTTAACTCTACAATTACTTCCGGCTGCGGCTGTGTTCTCTAGGCTAACGCCAGAACACACCCTAAACTTGTGTTAACTATGCCCTTCTCTACAGTCACAGAGACCTTTAGAAACAATTACTTCACATAGTGCTCACAGCTGTAATTGTGTACTGTAGGCTTTCCTGGCTAGAAATACAGATTTTCACCCGGGCATGCTTTCTCACCGACTCAATGAATATGCTCAAGAAGATCGAGAAGGCTTGCACACGAAGACAAAGGGTGGAGTCCCTGGATAGATTTAGGCTGACAAAAAGCAACTTCATGTTTGTTCCGGGTATTCTGGTGTAAAGGACAATGAACGAGATGACAGACTTGCAAGTGATGCTGACGTGGGAAAAGGACGCACAATGGACAAGGCTGATATACTGAACGATCTCAGAAAAGCAGCATGATTAAAAGAATTAGGTAGTGATTGTGAATCTGCAACACTGACGAGACTACACAAAACATAAAAAAGGGTGAAGCCAGACAAGAGCGCTACACAGGAGCCTAAAGAAGAATTGTCAACCAACACAAAACTAGTGTCGTAAGCCACTACACGCTGAGGGAGAACCTAAAGAGGGCATATGAGCACTTATGGACTGGATAGTTCGATGTGCGATGATGATAATTTGTCAACTAACTGTAGGCTGGATCGGAGAAACAAACATTTCCCAGTCTATCATTTGGTGTTAAAGATAATCCCTGATTTGTGTCTGTTTATCAGAGTAAAGTTAGTAACAGCAAAAGTTTGCGTTTAGGAGCAATCAGCAACAGTTCGCTTTTATGAAAAATCAAGCAAAACATTAGGTTATCAATGTCAGACTTGGACATTAACAAAAGAACACGAGAGAAGACTAACCACCTGTGAAATGAGATGTCTGCGAATTAAACCAGAAGAGATCGAGTGAGAAACGATGTGATTACAAGAACTTTGGAACCATACCCATCGTTAAATTTATTGAGAAGCAAAGAATGAAATGGTTTGGTCACCTAATGAGAATGGAACCAACGATGCCAGCATCAAGAGCATACAACATGAAAATCGAAACACCAAGAGGCAGGGGAAGACCAAGAAGAAGATGGATTGAAGGAGTCACGGACAACTTGAGACTTCATAACATCACGGCATATGAAGCGACTGAGCGCGCCCTGGCTCGGTTGCCGATCATCTGATAGACTGCGACACCTAGCGGCACAAGCAGATTTTGACACAAAGAAAAAAAAAAGAAAGCAAAAGATCTCGCTTCTGAAAAACAAATCGAGCAGGTTGCGGTTATAAAGACTCGAGCAGCAGTTCGTGTTTATGAACAACCAAGCATCAGTTCTCCTATATGAAGAATCAAGAAACAATTCTCCCGTATGAAGAATCAAGCTTACGAGCAACAATTAAAACAGGTCGCTTCTACAGACAGCAAATGTTGGCGTTTATTGATAATAAGACAGCGGAAGACAAGGAGAGAAGATTCAGGACAGTCTTCTGTCATGGCAGCAAACGGCCTAGTAGATGCTATTGGGGATCAAACGATGTGGAGATAATAAGGGCCAACAAAATAACAGTAAGTGTTTATGAATTAGGCGTTTTTGCTAAAGTTTTCAGTTTCTTCAAATCAAACGACGGAGTAAACTATGGCATACGTATTGTGGGCGATGGGGGTTGGGGGGGGGGGAGGGGGGGGGGCATGCTGTCAGGGAAAGCGCGAGAACTATAGGTACTTAACCACACAAAACTACAGAACTCCAATTCTCAACAAGCTAATAAAGCCATATTGCAGGAGTCTTCAATACTTTGTTCATATGCCCATCCATCCTGGGGGAGGGGGGGGGGAGAAAGTTTCAAGGGAGGCGTCAAGTCATTCCGAAATTGGGTGCGTTTGTATTTCTAATAATCCGTTATAATTTTTGGTTTTCAGTTTCATTATGAATAAAATAATCAAAATATTCTTCAAAACTTTATAAAATAAAACAAAAAATAAAAAAAGCTAAGGATATTTTTGTCTTCATAAGCAGTTTGCATATCTAAAGTTTAAAAAACCAGTACAATAACACAAATATTTAATTTTAGATTAAAAACACATTCTGGTCAGAACGTATCTCCATACGGTCTGTTTCTCTTGTTGCTGAATCGATTGTCCTTCTCTTCTGTATCACATTTTATTCCGTTAGGGAAGGGAGGGGAGCGTGGGATATTGCCATGTACTCTGGGGGGCGCGGGGATCTCGTCCTATATTCAAGGGAGATGCGGGGGTCTCGCCATATATTCAAGGGGGTGGGGGGGGGGGGGGGGCTGAAAAAGGTTTGGAACCAGTCACCTAATGTAAAGAACGCCTTTCACAGTGACTCAATAAATACTGCATTTAGGTGCGCTCTACGACAATGGTTGGAGTCTCTGAGATCACTACCCCCCCCCCCCCCCCCCATGTGTTTCCCTTCTACATGAATATGTGGGTGTTCAGTGACAACGAACAGACTGATAGGTGTGCTGACTGGTGTACGGTGGAAAGAGAAGATACGCTTCAGCTACAACCGAGAGGCTGGATGATTAAATAAATTAAAAGATACCTGTGAATTGACCTTGACCAAGATAAAAAGGAAGTCATAACATGTGTAAATATCGGACTCAGACATGGTCAAAAGCGCAATGCAGAAGACATAAAAAATATTAGGACAAATATAGTACTGCTGTCGTCAGTCGGTACTCACTGAGGGGTATACTGAAGAGGGGATCAGAACACTTATAGACTGAAGGGATCATTGTGCAATGGATATTTTTTGTGGGCTTCCTAACTATGAAAAGAAAAGAAACGAAACCATGGTAAACATCTGCTATTATACACCATACAGGTATGTAGATCTATTTTAAAAGAAAAACATGTTTCCTTCCACATCCACTGATTCGACCTGCAATGCCCGCCCCTCATCTCAAACTGCAATAAGGTTAGAGAAAGCTACAACACCTCCCAAGAGACGGTACATTCCTGGCCTGGTTTCTCCTGCAGCTAGAATTAGCCTGCAAGCCTGAATCCTCCTAAACAGTTTACCAGTGTGGTGTTTACTTGACATCAAAGACTTCTTCCCTCCTCCCAATAAACACCCAAGTCTGCGTTTTGTAGGCAGCCAGTCCTACATTTCTGACGTACTCACTAACTGATTCAACCATGTGTTAAGGGAGGTAATGAAAAAAGTAAAGAATAGTAACCTCATAATTTGTCAAATTTTCTTCTTTCGTCCGTGTGAAATAAATTATTTATATCTGCAATGCTGTCTCTAGTATGAATTTCACTGTCTTTTGTGATTAGAAAGGATAATCATCACATCACTCCGAAAGGATTCATAGGTGCTCCGATCTCCTCATCAAAAGCTCCACAAGTGTATAACGACAGATAACGCCTAGCTGTGTTGGTTGATGAAACGTGTTGTCCCCTGAGTGAAATGTTCATTTCTTGCAGCTCCAGGCGGCACCCCTATGTCCATCAGTCTAGACAGGGATACGGATTCATGCCCTTTGGCGTACTCGTCGTCGCGGTAAAGGCTGCGCATGACAGTGATAGCAACTGCATGATCTGGCACAAAGATTAAGGTTAAGGCAGCCATTCCTAAAGTGCTTAATGTCCTATCCCATTCTTGCCTGATAAAACCAGTTTGGATTTTTTTAAGCATATTCATCGAGTCACTAAGCACGCATGTGTGTGTGAACTCCTGAGTACCAAGCCAGGCTAATGCTTTTGTTACATACATAGTTTCCATTGTAAGGCTACCAGTAACAGCAAAGGCGCCATTCATTCCCGTGATGGATTCCTCCTTGAGCTTACTGTGAATGCCTATGCACCTCGCTTGCCCCGAATTACTGATCCTACGCACTTCGCTTGCCCCGAACTACTGATCCTATCCACTTCGCTTGCCCCGAATTACTGATCCTATGCACTTCGCTTGCCCCGAATTACTGATCCTATGCACTTCCCTTGCCCCGAATTACTCATCCATCGGTGTAAACTACAGCATCACCTTCATTTGTGTTTTTGTGTCTTTTGTAAATCTCTTAGCGGCCCTAAAGTCTGGCTACCACCAGTATCTCTCTTGGCCCGAAGTTTTGCCAGGGAATGCTGTATTTGGGACAATCTTGGAAGATGTGATCTGTTGTTTTAGGTCCCAGTCCACATGGCTAATTCGCCAATCTAAACCTTTGTGTACATGTTTCTGTGAAGTGGATTGTGTCCCGTTTTAAGGCGAAGAATAATGACTTGCTCTGGGCTGTCCATGATCTGCTCTGGTCTGCCCCTAACATGGTAATCGTCTTGTGTCAAATTTGGTGGCTTTCTGATTGATTTGGTTATTCTCTTCTTATGTTGATAAGAGATGGATGTCAAGCAGTTTTTCAGTTGCACCTTCCTTAGCTAGTTTATCAGCTCTTCCATTTGCGGGAACTCCAAAGTAGGACGGTATTCATTACACAGCTACCTTACATCGGTTTTCTATTTCAGAGAGTAGTGTCCATACACCTGGTAATATTTCAGACTGAAGTGCCTGAAGTACCGCTTTTGCATCCAGCAGGAATACCAGGCGTTGTAAAATATACCCGGTTGATGTGTTTTATCCATGTTAAACGGTCATCAAACGTAACTCCAATGTGAGCTCCTTATTCTCTCTCTCCGAGGTACTCCATGTATGTGAATGACACCTGATTTATGCTTTGGAGATAGGGTGAAGATGGTGGTGCTACATTCACTTGTCAAATAAGTCGTAATAGGTGAGCCAGGTTTGAGGCGAGACTAGTTATCTAATCCAATACAAATACTAGATGTGAAATCAAATTAATAACTGACATATCTATAAAAAGCTTTAGTGAGTTAGCGAACGCTCTCTGCTTAATCTGGAGATTGAAAGCGCTAGCAAGCAGAGGCAGAAGAAGATGATAATGATGAAGAAGAAGAAGAAGAAGAAGAAGAAGAAGAAGAAGAAGAAGAAGAAGAAGAAGAAGAAGAAGAAGAAGAAGAAGAAGAAGAAGAAGAAGAAGAGAAGAAAGAAGAAGAAGAAGAAAAAGAAGAAGGAGAAGGAGAAGAAGAAGGAGAAGAAGAAGAAGAAGAAGAAGAAGAAGAAGAAGAAGAAGAAGAAGAAGAAGAAGAAGAAGAAGAAGAAGAAGAAGAAGAAAGAAGAAGAAGAAGAAGAAGAAGAAGAAGAAGAAGAAGAAGAAGAAGAAGAAGAAGAAGAAGAAGAAGAAGAAGAAGAAGAAGAAGAAGAAGAAGAAGAAGAAGAAGAAGAAGAAGAAGAAGAAGAAGAAGAAGAAAAAGAAGAAGAAAGAAAGAAAGAAAGAAAAAAAGAAAGAAAGAAAGAAAGAAAGAAAGAAAGAAAGAAAGAAAGAAAGAAAGAAAGAAAGAAAGAAAGAAAGAAAGAAAGAAAGAAAGAAAGAAAGAAAGAAAGAAAGAAAGAAAGAAAGAAAGAAAGAAAGAAAGAAAGAAAGAAAAAGGAGGATGAGACGAGATGATAGTGGTGATGAAGATGAATAAAACTAGTGTTTCATTTCCCAAACATGATACTGTTGCGACTGAGTCATGTCATATTATTTTGCATGAGAAATAAATGTGACGGTATTGATTAGCGCGTACAGAAGTAACAGACACAATTAAATATCAGGAAAATTGTGAATCAGCTGGAAGACTAGCACATACACTCATAACACGTCACAGTGCTTCTATTATCAATTAAACAAAGTGTTGAACACTGATCAGACAGTCTAAACCTAACCCTGTCAGACATGACACGTCATGCCGTGTCCATGTACGAGAGAAAGAGTCACAAATTATCTATACTTGTGACAAAACCCTGTTTACATTGTGCAAACTGACATCTATACTCGCTTATTTTACTGTTATGCAGTTGTGGTAATGCTATGAAAGCTTGATCCTGGTTCCGCCATTTTTCTTCTTTCTGTTGTAGATAGATCATGGCCGCTCCATTAGAAGTTTGCACCAAAGAGAAACAGCGAGCAGTGATGAGATTCCTCTGGTCGGAAGGTTCAGAATTCGTCGTAGAGTATCATCGCAATATGGGCGGAAGTGCACTATCACGTAAAACTGTTTCTGGGATCGAGAAATTAAAGTGGTAACGCATGAAGAAGGAGCAGGACGACCATCAATCTCCACGACAGATGAGAACATTCAGTTCCAGAGATGTGTCTGGTTAACAGGCGACATGGAGAGTAGCACGACAGAGACATTTGATATATGAAACAAACAGCAGACATGGAAACTGGTATCATGCATGAACTTCACATGTGAGATAAACTCAAGACAAAGGAGACTGTCATGACCAAGACACTGTACATCTGAGGAAAAACAGAAATGAACAAGTGATCACTACGTCGACAGGCACTGGTCACTACTGCCCTCAAATAGAACCCCTTCCAATTCCCTTTTTTTTTTCCTCTTTAGTCCACGCGCGTCCTGACAAACACCCAAGTAGTCACAGGGGCAGTGTTTCAATTCTACAGACGACAAAGCTGCCATCCCCATTATCATCTCAACACCAATAAAACTAAGGTATGAAAATGCACCAGGCCACGCTCTGCCACAGTAAATATTTAGTTTTCAAACTTGCTTGGTTTGATGTTAGTTAGCTAGGGATCTTAATAAACAGGACCAAATGATGGTTCGGCTGCCGTCGATGATTACAGTTAACGAATATGAGTCCACTTATTGCGTAGCCAGTATTTTATGTCATTGTGGCACAGTTTATTAAGCAACCCCTCCCTCCCCCCCCCCCACCCCCCACTCCCTTCCCGATACTATTTATTTTACCACCAAAGAGACCTGGAAACAGCAATTACTTGCGGAATATAGTTGCCATCGATCCAGCGTTATTGGAGCTCTCATCCCATAGTCCCTCTGCAAGTGTCAGTCGGCTGTGGCTTTGTCCCGTGCACAATGTTCATCACACGTTACTTTGTTCGTCCAAAACTGTTCATCACTCATTGCTTTTGTCTGCATAAACTGTTTGTTTTATGTGATTTTCATGGATGTTACAATCCGTGACAAAATGGTGGGCGAATGATCCGCATCTGCAGTTCAAATATCATCACTGAATGCCCGTTATACGTCCGCTGAATGAAAGCAGATCATCGACAGCAATAACCACCGATTCATTTATCTGCATGTGAGTAAAGAAAGTAAAGGTCCCTTTTTCACGCCTTAAGGCGTATAGGGCATATAGGGCTAGACCTATATTTTTATAGACCAATCGGCACAAGATGGCTGATGTGGTCAGTATCACGCCGGTCGCCTTCACTTTGTCCCCGGGACGGCACCCGGTACCCACTCAAGGCTTGGTCGACCTGGGAGCCAAGGTCATTTTTGAAAAAAGTCCGGCTCCGCCAGGGAGCGAACCCACGACCTTCCGATCCGTGGCGAGCGTCTAGCCGCTCGGCCACGGCGACTCCCTTATCTGCATGTAGAGCAGTTTAATTCACGCCAGTATGCGTCCACTCAGTCCTTAAGAAAGAGAATAAGGGCTTTTGAGCTGAAATGATATAGAAAGATTCTCAGAATATCTTGGACAAAGAAGAGGAGAAACACTGACATCTTGAAAGATCTTAATATCAAGGAAGATTGGCTAATAAACAGCATCCTGTCTCGGAAGTTGAAATAATTTGGTCATCTCAAGCGCAACGACGGATTGAAATAAAAAATACAGCAGAAGGCATGGTCTCAGAAAGGAGGGGCAGGGGCCGAACGACACGAAGATGGACACAGGATATAAGTAACTCCTTGAGTGTGAAAATACATGAGGCGAGAGAACTGGCGAGAGACCGAGTTTTTTCAGGCAGACTGTAATGAGAGCGACGTTCTGCAAAGGACCTGCTACATGATGATGATGGTGCGTCCATTATATGCCCTATGAGCTACAGTATATGACAGAAATCTTCTTCCTCTTCTTCTTCTTCATCCAGCGGCTGTAATTTCGGAGGAAAACTCCTGCTTATTCGTCTATTTTGACTTGGTCTTTATGCCAGGGCCCAAGTTTTGCGTGTACGTCCGTTTTACTCGCTTTTGTGTGTGCAGTTGGTGGTTCTTTAACGCTCAGGCAGATACATTGTTACTTAGCATCCTCCAAATTGGTCGACTTTTATTGCGGCTTTTTGTGTAGGCGGTGGGTCTATTCTTGTTTTTCCAACAATGGGGCCCTGAAAACATACGGGGAAATATAACCTGCGGTTAATTTATCTGCACGATGAGCAGTTTGATTTCCGTCACACGCCCGCGGTGCCATAGGAAATGTCAACTGACCAAAAAATATTCCTTTTCAGTTTATCTATTTCGCAACCAGGGGTCCCATTAGCACATTGGTAAACATCAACCCAGCTGGGAGTCTATCGATTGGGCAGCTTTATACAGCTAGAATGGCAGAAACCATACCAAAAATTGCATGAACATAATAGTAACAGAAGAATAACAGAAGGAGTGATATAATTCATTTCCATGTATCAACTTGGTGTATACAAGTCGCAATAATATTAAATAAAAGTAAAATAAACGATCCTATTTTAACGCTTGCAAGCGTATTGGGCATATAGGGCTAGATTTATATTTTATGGACCAATCGGCACTTGGTCTGTGATGTGGCCAGCATTACACTGGGAGCCTTTACTTACTAGGACTGTATCTGGTACCCATTTAACACAATAATATTAAAGGAGAAAAAATTTCAGGCTAGACGGCGACACATCAATTTTTTTTTAATGCACCCAGTGACATAGCAATCCCTAATGTATCTTGCTGTAGTGTTAAAGGTACTCATCAAGGGGCGCCAGAATCTGGATGCTTTGGCCACTTCCCCTCCCCACAATCCCAGAAAATGTGTAAGGAGACTAGTACCTCCCCCCCCCTTTCCCCCCCCCCCTAAACCATGTACTCAATAATAAAAGTTCTTTTGAAATATATATATATATTACCTAAGGTATTATTATTGAACATTTATTATTATATGTGTGCGAATCAACAAATGTTATTAACAGTCTTATAAACAAGGCAAATGTCCCTTGAGCCTCTCCCAGAGAGCTTGTAATGGGGCTGAACATCCCTTTACCACCACCACCCCCCCCCCCCCCAGTATTTTTACTGTGTAGGTGTCCCTAGTCAACTGGAAAGAAACATACACACTATCAAGTATGTCCATGACACTGACTACAATCCCCCAACACCCCCACCCCCACAATTTTTTTTTAATTGTCCCCGGACTGCAACCTAAAGGTGTGACACCTCAAAGACCCAGATCAACTACATCCTGGATACGAATCCAACAAGACAAGTCCGAGAAACTTGTTCAACCTGGCTAGAATTTACAATTTTGGAGCCGTTATTAGAATAACCAAGTAACACCCCTCTGTCCTGGTCGGATAAGATGTCTGTTTAATCTACAGGGCAATGATACAGAGTATGGGGTTACAAACAGTAATAACTATGACAGTTTGACGTGGACATTAAATAAACATTGACGAAACAGAAGGGGAAAAAAGTCAGGAAAGTAAAGGATAATTTATCACACCTTCGGGCGTACTGGGCAAATAGGGCTAGACTTATACTTTGTAGACCAGTCGGCAATTTGTGAGTGATGTGGTTAGGAGCATCACACCGGCCGCCTTCATTTCTCAGGTTTGTACCTGGTACTCACTCCAAGATAGTTCGACCTGGAAGCCAAGGTCATTTTTGAACCACGGCTTCGTCAAGACCTGAACCCACGACCTTCTGATCCGCTAACGAGCATCTAGCCTACGGCGGCTCCCAGGGGGGAAAGGTTCACACTTCAAAAGCACAACTATCGTTTCTAAAGGTGAGGCTGTTTAATGATATTTCCAGACACGCAATGGCGGGTGGGACATAGACTTGCTAGGCTGACAAGAAGTTCATTTGAAGAAAACCTATGCCGAAGACAACATAGAAGAGTTCAAATTACACATATCAGCAACAAAAACATGACTACCGGTTAGCTGAAAACAGATCCTTGCAATGACTTTTCTGGAGGCTCTTCCCCAAATATAAGCCCTACTTTAACATCGTCCGCTATCACGTGTGTCGAAAATGAAATTATAAAGTTGCTCCAGAAGAAGATGGCACGATTTTATCTGAATAAATGTATACCCTCGTACTTGAATAAATGCTGTACTTGTCGGCTTCTGTCACATTGGCTATCATCATGTGCTACGATAGCCTTGCCGACTTATAGGACCACAGAACAGAGTCGCCTGGAAGAACAGAAGGGGGCCAGAAAGCGACTGTTATAGACCATCGAACAGTGTCGTTCAACTGGCAGTACGCGGGCTGAAGGTGGCCTGCAGATGCCAATCAATTGTAAATTGCATTAATCAGTTCTCGTTATGTCTAGTGGCACATGAGGCTTCAGAGAGGACTTTCCATGCTTTCCTGTCCTGTGCAATCGTCAGTGCAGTTTTCCATGTCAAAGATGCTGCACTCAGGTCACTTTCCATCGTTCGTCTCCATGTTGTTTTTGGGCGCCCCTGTTTTCTCTTTCCCTCTGGTTTCCATGTGAGAGCTGTTTTGGCAGGTATATCAGAAGTCATTCTCATAACGTGGCCAAGCCATGTCCATCTTCTCTTGGTAATCATTCTGTCTAAAGTTTCTTGGTTTGTGGCTTGAAGTAGTTTTGTGTTTGAGATTGTATCTGGCCAGAAAATTTTGATAATTCTACGTAGACATGTGTCGTGGAAGGTGGACAGCTTGTGTGCATCCTTTTTGGTCATTCTCCAGCATTCCGCTCCATAGAGAAGAACTGGCAAAATGACGCTCTTGTAGAGACGGAATTTCGTTCCTCTGCAGTAATTGTTGCATTTCCAGATTTGCCTCATCCTTCCAAAAGCAGCTCTAGCTTTGTTCAGACGTGACTATATGTCTTCCTCAGTCCCTCCCAGTAGGGACACCACACTGCCAAGATATGTGAAATGATCTACATTTTCAAATTGCATAAATGATATCTCAATTTTAGGATTTCTCAATACTGGGATTTCTCAATTATAGGGTTCCTCAATACTGGGATTTCTCAATTCTAGGGTTCCTCAATACTGGGATTTCTCAATTCTAGGGTTTCTCAATACTGGGATTTCTCAATTCTAGGGTTCCTCAATACTGGGGTTTCTCTATACTTGGGTTGGAGCTCCGGCCCGCGATGATCCCCATTTTCAACATTTGGCTCCTAAGTATACGCAGTTGAATGGCCCTGTCCTGTACCATCTTCCAGTAAACAATTCAACCTAGTTCGATCTGGCAACACAGTTCAGTTAGAACAATCCACCAAGGTAACCCAAATGTTGGGGCAGCAAGGAATCATCTAGCTACTGAGACTCCCTTTTGTAGTTAAGCAATATTGTACTCATATCACGTTCTTTCATACTGATAGCTCAGGGGAAAACGAGGACGTTGAAAATGAAAATGTATTAATTATTAACATGAACTATAGAAATCGTTAATAAAAGTTCATGTCTTGTCTCAATCCCGCAAATGAAAAACGCAGAAATCAAATAAATCTGACCACTAATATAAAGCTGGGCTTAAAATGATAGAGAGGTCTTTGTGGCACATGAATGAATTACGAAGAACACCTGGGAGCTGGTAATGGCATGATAAATAACACCCATTGATTATCAGTTGGAGAACTCAGGCAGGCGTCCACAGAACACAGACTTGCGTTGACAGTGACACGTAGATGTCAGAGCTCCGATATTATTTATGAGTGTATATTTTTTTTTTACACTTTCAATTTAATAAATGTCTATTTTGAGAAAGGTTTAACTTGAAGATAATTTTTATTTTCATGTTCTTCTTCCTGTAGTTTGCCCTAAAGCACAAGTACACAGATGCAAAATGGGAACGGGCTGGACTGTGTGTTTGATGTAAGGTAAGGTAAAGATTCCCAGGGATCTCCGTTAAAATTGCACTCGTGAATTGAACGACGCCGCCGTTAAATAAACCAACGATTTTCAAACAGCGAGGCAAACAGCTTGACTACTTCGCCAAGGGATTGGCCGTCAATGCCTAGATTTGGCTGTAACAAGGAAAATGTGTTGAAATGCTCTCTTTCGTGTAATTTAGATGGCTACGTCCAAGCCGTCTGCAGACTTCCTACCATTTATGTTAGGCAAATAAAACAACTCAGACCAAATAAAGAGTTACGTGTTTGTTCTGAGAGGGAAATTAGGCATGCAGGCATGTTAATATTACGCCTTTCCGACTTCTCTCCTATCTCTCATTATTTAAATATTTATTCCCACATAAAAGACATGAGTGATACAGACCTGGTGGGGATGACTGCTTGTTTCAACCACAGCTTATATAATGACAGCTTCAGTCCCAGAAGAGTGAATGCACAGCTACCTGATTCCACTTCCTTAGCCTGGCGAGAATCAGTCAACACTCAGCGGCTTTAGGATCATAACCCTATAAAACACCTTTGGTAAAGTGTTGGAGAAGATAGTGGCGGGTAAGCTACAAGAATTTTTGGAACAGAGAAAGATCCTTCCAGGAGGTTTGGGAAGTTACTGGCCAGGGAAAGACACATGGTCAAATGAGCCACTTTTGCCTTTGACACCTTTGAAAGTTTCCAGATCAGACAGGAAGCGGTGACAGCGGCACTTGATTTAGAAGATGCTTACATCTTGATGAAAGCGCTTATGGACAAGGGAGTCTGTCCTTGATTGGTGAACTGGATAGCAGCCGTTTTGTAGACTCGCCGGGTAGCTCTCCGCCTCGGTTCATGGACCTCTGAACCATGTTTTATAGCTCCAGGATTAACACAGGGATCTGCAATTTTACCTGTGCTGTTCAATTTTTTTTTACGAGCAGGCGATATAATATTTTTTTTTATTAGGCATGAACATTTAGTTCTATGCAAGTGTATGTGCTCCAATGCACTCCCCCGACCATGCGCTCTCATGATTGCACTTAGATGATCAATTGCGCGTATTGCACAATGACAGGTCGTGCTTACAGCAAGTTGCAACTCTGCTGCTTTAACTTTATCATTACCTTGCCTAGAAGCCATTGTTGTAATAAGCTGAGACTGGCTTTTTGAAGGAGTTTTCATGCTGTGTTTTACGTTTTTTTTTTTTTTTTTTTCTTCATGATTTGATATGTTACTAATTTAAATAATGGGATCACAAACAATACATTGCTCAATTTATTGCCAGGCATATTCCGCTGTAACTCGTCAGGTGCGTTACTACAGAGTGACATCAACACTACAGAGTTACATCAACATATGTTATGTTGACGTAACTCTGTAGTAACGCACCTGACGAGATACAGCGAAATATGCCTGGCAATAAATTGTGCAATGTATTGTTTGTGACCGCATTTTTAAAATTAATTACGGGAAAACATTGTTTTGAATATCTTAAATACTACCAATTCTTGGTGATCAGTGCACTGACACAGTTAACAATATGCTGCCCCTGATCCGTCTGAAGATTTTTTGAGCCGTGGGTACGTGGGTATATTTTCTTCCAGTTACTATTATATTTGCGATGTCATATGATGCTTTCTATTTTTTGGATGACGTGGCATTGGCAAAAGTAATAAAATCTATCACAGATAGAACTAGGTCTATATTATCTCTATTTTCTATCCTCAAGTAGTTTCTAAACAGCCTGAATCACTTGGTATCTGTGGTGGGTTTTGGTTTGATATCCCGCATTTATTCTAGTAAATTAACATAAACTACAGAGGACCTTGCATTATCGCAGTCACGATCTGTTTAGGAAGACAACAACATATCAAACAATAAGAGATGGTGCGAATCTTCGTTAGTCCGTGCCAGGACATCACAACAAAAACAAACTGAAATAAAGATGTTAACTGTAGGCCTACAATGCTTTTAGTAAATATGCGTGTTTTTCCACGGAGTAACCATGAAGAAAATGTGAGCACGTCTTGTTTTGAAAAGCCAGAAAAAAAAAAAATACGCCAGCTCATTATCTTAAGGCAGCTCAATTAAAAAAAAAAAAAAAGAAGCAAATTTGTGAGAAGTAGAACACAGAGACTAGCATACATCATACACAGAAAAAGACTTCAAAATGAGAAACATATTATAGACGCAATAAAATTAACAAAAGATCAAGACACACCCTCAACTCATTTACACATATTGGAAACACAGTTAGAAACATACCAAGAATATAAATATGCAGGTGCGTCATTGAGAACCAAACTGCCATCCAGAAACACACAAAACATACAACATATTAAAATAGAAAATAATATACAAAAAAAGTAAACACATAACTAAAATAGTAGACATGAAGGGACACATACAGACAGAGCCAACTAAAATAAATAATGCTTTTAACGAATACTATGAAACACTATTTAAAGAAGAACCAACAGACACTCAAATACAGGATAACTTTCTTAAATACACACACACACAAAATTAACAGAAAATGAAAAAGACAAGTTAGAGGCAGATATCACACTAGCAGAAATAACACAGACACTCAAAACAATGAACAAAAACAAAACACCAGGGCCTGATGGTCTGACAATAGAATTCTTCCAACAATTCTTTCCTATCTTAGGGCCTCTCCTCGTCCAAGTCTATCACAGCTCATTTAACAGACAAAAATTGCCAGACAGTTTTAACACATCACATATAACTCTGATACCCAAAGACAGTACAGACAAGACACTGTTAAAGAATTACAGACCAATTTCATTATTAAATGTTGATTATAAGATATTAGCCAAACCTTTATAGAATAAATTAGGGCCTATACTGAAAACCCTCATACACCCAGATCAGCAGTGCACGGTACAAAATAAAAATATACACAATCACACACATTTCATTCGTGACCTAAAAACATCCACACATGACATAAACTATCAGTCATCTATTTTATCTTTAGATCAAGAAAAAGTCTTTGATAGATATGTTGCCCTTCGACAAAATTGGTGTTAAAATATGTACCTAGATTAGAATCTAACACAATATGAAATTACTACGACATTTTTATTAAAACAAACATTTGCGGCGTTTTGTTTCACAAAATTGCTTTATCAGCTCGAAATCAGAGATTTTCAAGCTGCTATTTTCCATCTCGGCGTCTGTGGCTTAGACGTTGTGAACGCGCTTCGTAATGCTGGGGTGCCGGGTTCGATTCCAGCTGCCTTGCGTTGGTTTTGACAGTGGTATCGAGAGGCCGACCGTCCAGGGGCAATGGCAAACAACTAGACGTAAATTTGCCTAGAAGCAACAGGGTTCTTGATATGCCTTGTGGTTCATTCAACTCCCTTGTGTAGTTTTGTGTGTGCTCCGTTGTCATCTGCCATTCTCTCTGTAGTGCAATGGAACACACAGATTTAAGGAAAACAATTCCCAATTAGATAAGACCTGCAAACCCCTCTTATATTCAAAAGTCTGCCATGAATCTCATACTACTTGTCAGCAGTCATATTAAATATGAAAAATCTATATTAAAATCACCATATACACACAAAAAAGGGAGCGGTTGTTTCTGGGTTTTTTTTTTTTTTTTTCATGCTATTACGGACACCTTAAATTTGTTCCGCAGACCCCTCCGTGTGAACGGACAACCACTAGGGAACCACCGCTGTGTGGACTTACATACAAATGCATTGTTGTGAATTGCTTTGCACTGAAAGAGTCGAATGTAAATCCACAGATTGAAACTATCAACAGATTGAGACGGACACAATAAACAAACAAATATATTCTTCTTGTAACTCAGTTTAATGAACTCTGATAATAAAAAGCACGTTTTATATATAAATATTAAACATGTTTCCTTTCATGATAAAAATAACTAGCCGAAAATGTAAATGAAGGAAAGAAACTAAAAATAAGTCAAGATGAAAGTAAATCCTTTCTTAGACGTCACAAAACACTCTCCAGCACAAAACTGATTCTTCTTCTGTATCCACCAACAATGAATTATGTGTGTCTACATTAGCAGAGTTTAAGGACGTTTAAAAAAAGGCACCCTTTTGTTGCTCCAACATGCTGTGTGAGAAGAAATAAAATCCAGAAAACAATCTGGAAATAAAGTATACTATGCCCTAACAAAGCGGCGTCCGTAGCTTAGGCGTTGCGAGTCCAACTCGTAATCCAACGTACAGCGATCGAAACCCACTGCTGGCGGTGTGGATTTCTATCATGGTATGGGGCGTCGCAGGTCGACCCAGCCTAAAATGGGTACCAGGATGGCTGTTCTGGAGAAGTAAAGACGGCCGGCGTAATGCTGACCACATTACCCACCCAGCGCCGATTCTGTAAAAATATGGGAGCTCTTCCCATAAACTCGATGCGCCTAAGGCGTGAAAAAGGATCTTTCCTTTACTGTTTATGCCTTTACAACATTTGCTACAGTCCAAATCTCTATCTCGCAACACCTAGATCAAAATATATAAAACGTTGGTAGGACCAATCGTTTTATACGGCTCTGAAACTTGCAGCACTAAACGAGATGAATCCTCATTACAAATTTTCGAGAAAAAAAAGGATTATGACGAATCTTTGGACCCATCAAAGATGCAAACAGCGGTGAATGGAGAGTGAGAAGCAACAATGAAATTCATAATCTGTTTAAATCACCATTGATCACTGGCATCATGAGATCTAATAGACTAAAATTGCTCGGACATATTGAGAGAATGTCAACTGGCAGAGAGGTATACATGGTATACACAAGGAAGCTGTATGGTCACAGACCACGAGGCAGACAAAGAAGACTATGGAGAGATAACGTCCAGACAAACCTGCAAACACTTGGTGTTACCAAGTGGAAAGAGAAGGCCAACCAGAGAGATGAAAGAAGGCGGATGATATCTGCAGCAATTAACATCAAGGGCTCGGAATGCTGAAGAAGAAGAAGAAGAAGAAGAAGAAGAAGAAGAAGAAGAAGAAGAAGAAGAAGAAGAAGAAGAAGAAGAAGCAAAAGCAGCAGAAGAACAAAAAGAAAAAGAAAACGAAGAAGAAGAAGAAGAAGCAGAAACAGCAGCAGCAGCAGAAGAAGAAGAAGAAGAAGAAGAAGAAGAAGAAGAAGAAGAAGAAGAAGAAGAAGAAGAAGAAGAAGAAGAAGAAGAAGAAGAAGAAGAAGAAGAAGAAGAAGAAGAAGAAGAAGAAGAAGAAGAAGAAGAAGAAGAAGAAGAATACAATATAGTTGATCTGTTCCTGCTGGGTTTATTTCCAAAAGTGGCTCTTTGAGTCTATAAGTGTCATTTTCTTTCTGGCTGCAATCCTAAAGGAAAATAATAGCTGAATAATTATTATACATAGTATAGAATAATTTGGCAAGAATAATTAAAAGCTTATTTTGGTAAGATGGACACAGTTGAATGTTCCCCTCTAATCTCGCGTGTTCTATGAATGCCATATATCTTTAAAATTCCCATTACTCATTTGTCTGTCTACTGTATTGTCCCTTTATTCTGTGAAAACACATTTCTCTGACGTCAATGGTTTCTCTAGCCGGTGCCCTAATTGTCTGGGAGTGGCACAAGTGACAAGATGAAACAACACAGCACTAGGCATCTTGTGGACATGTCTACAGTATGTTTACATGCCACTGTCTGTGGTGTGTTTACATCTCCCTCGGATCTCGCACTACGTCACTTGTTGGCCTTTTTTTTCATTCTAACATTTGATACGTTAATGCTTTACGTAGAAAACAGCCTGCTTCACTCAGTCTATACCCGACAATCAGTCACACTTTGAATAATCAGACAGCTCAGCATGAAAAGGCAACAACAGTTCTATTTTACTGCAAATCCACAAGGTATTTATAGAAGCTACAGCTCTACTGTAGTATTTACAGTTCCACTATAGCGTCGCACAAATCATGAAACTCCGCAGCTTCAACCACAACCATCCAAACATATATACCTGCGAGCCGAACTAAGGGGTCAAAAACTGAACACACGGCCTTCAGATCCCGAGGTAAACTACTTAAAAATCTCACCAGTGTACACATCAGTTAAAAGCGACTGTTTCCATCAGTCTATTTATCCACACCCCTTTAAAAAAAATCCATGGAACGTCAGTCACATGAATAAGAATCATTTGGTCATAGCTGAAAAGAAGGAACCCGACGGCTGGAGTTTTTAATTGCTTTTCTCGATTCGTTTTTATCGAACTGGAGGTTTCAATGGCGTGTACTACGGCTGAGAAATGTTTTACCAACAGGACATAAATTATTGATAGGAAAAAAAAAACTCAAACGGCATCCCCATGCATTGACAGTCGACAAAGGACATATTAAGGTCGCGCCGGTGTGAAAAATGAATGCAATAGCACTGAACAGCTTGCTCGAAAGCAAAATAAGTTAGTGAAAATCAGAGTACACAATACACAAGATATGAACGGAATCGGTGGTATGGAACAGAATATAGAGAAAAACCAAAAGTTTACTAACAGACAGGACAGAATAGGAAAAACTGAATGGTGCAGAATCATTAACACAGCAGAAAACTTAAACACAAAGAGAGAGAGAGAGAGAGAGAGAGAGAGAGAGAGAGAGAGAGAGAGAGAGAGAGAGAGAGAGAGAGAGAGAGAGAGAGAGAGAGAGAGAGAGAGAGAAAGAGAGAGAAAGAGAGAGAGCGAGCATACATACATACATACATGTAGTATGTATGTATGTATATGTATGATGTATGATGTATGTATGTATGTATGTATGTAGTATGTATGTATGCATGTATGTAATGTACATGTATGTATATGTATGTAATGTATGTATGTATGTAAGTATGTATGTATGTATGTATGTATGTATGTATGTATGTATGTATGTATGTATGTATGTATGTATGTATGTATGTATGTATGTATGTATGTATGTATGTATGTATGTATGTATGTATGTATGTATGTATGTATGTATGTATGTATGTATGTATGTATGTATGTATGTATGTATGTATGTATGGTATGTGCGGTGTTCCTCCTACACAGTAGCTGTAGGCATGTGTGTGCGTGAGTGTCTGATCTGTAGCATGCGCAGTAGGTGTTCCAAAGATACAGCAGCTGTAGTTATGTGTGTCAATGCCCCCAACAATTATAAAACAACAGGGTTTACAGGCACGCGCAATTAGTGTCTCTTTTGTCCTTTTTAGGACGAAATTTTTTTTAATTTGAAGCCCTACTCTGGCTTTTGCCAGGGGCCGCAATATAGGCAGGCCATGTATATGGCCGGATGTCTGAACGCGGTTTCTGGGACCTCTCCACGGCGGTCCTCATCCACATGGTGGCACTTTGTGTCATCGGGTGTTTATCGCTTGTGTGATGTCCTGGTGGGGTAAAAATTCAGTTCAGTTCAGGCACGCGCATTTCAAACATGCGAGTTCTTTTTATGATCGTTGAACATTCTTGATCTTTTTTTTTTTTTAATCATTGTCAATAAATATATTTATTGCGACGATACAGATTCGAGTTTGTGTGTATATTTAACCCCTTGTTGTGTTATAAATATCATACAGAAGTACAAATTTAAGTTATGTGTTTCACTGACAGATAAGGAGACTGACAGGCAGACACGTAGAAAGACTGTGAAAAGACAATTTGTTATCAATGAAAAGGACGAGAAGAAGAATATTGCTAGAAAAGAGAAAGTGTTGAACAACCCCACCCCCCCCCCCCTTTCTTTTTAGCTGCTCAACCATTTGCCCCCACAGGGGACACATATACACACTCACACATACAAATCCATACGCAGAACTAAAAGCAGTAGTATCGGGACCACATTATTGTGAGAACCGTAATGCTATCTCTAACAGATAGCCGGATATCTCTTATCTCCCCTTTCTTTTCTGGTGGAAAGACTTGGTAATCTGAAGCTCTAACTGGTCCCCATCAGCAAACAACAACACTGTTACAACTCTCCCAGTTGCTACTGCTCGCAACTGTGTGATGATGTTTTGTGAACAGGCAATAGTGGCCGCGGATCAACAAGACCTGTAAATATTAGAAACGTTCATTTGAAATCCGTTCGTACCGCACCGCGCGTAATTGCGTGCCTTGAACATGATCGTGTCATAGTCATGAGATAAGTACTGACCAACTGAAAAAAAAAGTACGTGCTTATCGTCCTATTATGCAGGGCTGATCCAAAATCGGCCTAAAGAAGCTCAAATAGTGGCAATTCAGTTTCTTTCATTCAAAGGGTGTCGACCAGTGCACATTCATCTAAGAATGCAGGCAGCGTGGGGGTTACAAATGTGTGTTGAAGAAATACACAGACAGACTAGGCAGGAATGTTTCGGAAAGAACATAAGTTCACGATAGAAATTCCACACACACACAAAAAGTTTTCGAAAGAAACTGCAATATCGGCCGATTTGTTCACAATGGATACCACAAAATAAACGCGGCAAAAACTTGCTTCAGAGAGCAACCACACAGTTATTTTTTTTTTTAAAGGATGATATTCGCTGCCTACTAAAGCAATGTGACGCTTGCCTGAATACTCAAGCGACCTTTTCTGACCAACTCATGGTGCATAATTCCTTTAAAATGAATGCTCTGTTAATTCTGCGACACATACTGATGTTTATTTCGTGTTTTTCTAATTAAGCCACTTTCAAATGAAGGCTACCTATAAAACCATATGCTGAGTGTGGTATGTGAAACCGCAGATCTGTGACTGCTGTTGAAGCCAAGAAGCCATTTATTATCTTCAAAACATCATCATCACCATGTACCATGCCAATAACTATATCATCTTTTACCACTGCACAGAAAACCAACATAGTGTCCGTGCTATTTTCCCGCCTAGTCAACGTGATAAAACAATACAGTTGTTTATATAGGTCTTCCTGTGTGTTTATTAAAAAATTTTTCAGCAAGCTTGTCGGTTGCCACCAAGCTTTAGAGTTTATTCGATCTAATGTGACAGTACTGATTACAGTCACGTTTTTTTACAAAAAGGAAATAGAAGGAAAGAAACACACGGAGGAATAAGGAGGTATAGAGTCGCTTGAGATAAAGAGGGTCGCTAGTCTAACAACCCTGAGGGCATTGACTCAAGAGTGGACAAAGACGTGGGTGCATGCCAAGCTTGTTCATGAACTGTTGCAGGCCAATATACTCGTAAATTAACAGAGGCAGGGCAACGAACAAAGGCAACGACACATGATTTCCTGGGGATTTTCCATCCAAATATGCAAAGTGGCTTGGAAAACCATCTTTGGCGGGAAAGAGAAAGGTTCATGAACCTTAGAAGACACAGTTTCATGAACTCAGGACAAAGGAGAGAGGTAGCATCAGGGGTAAATACACTACTGGGAGCCCTGACAGAGACACTTGCGCTGAGATCTCTGCCAACGAAGGATGCTGTGGGCATTCGGATGATGTCGCTACGATGGAGCTAAGTCCATACTTCTGTTTTGTGACTTGCCAGATAATGCACGAAATATTGCTTCATGTTATGTAAGTAGTACTGTGTTCATGTTAAGTAATTAGGTAAGATAAGGTCATGTTGGGTTATTGGTAGGACACATGATGATGATTGCTCTGATATGCATTAACTGGATCTTGCGAGTCATCTAACTGGACACCTGAGACATAGCAAATGCTATGTTGACAGATCCAAGTGTAATAATGCAAAGTATGAGTATCAATATGTATATTATAATGAGTTCTTGGAGCAGACATCATCTTGGAACATTGGAGGAAAGGAAAGTTATAAAACGAGAAACGTTCTGTGCATGCAGCATACGGAGGCTGCCCTCTTATTTAGGTCAGAGGCCCAATATCGTATTTCACAGGTAGAGAGAGAGTGGTTTGGTGAATAAACAGGCTAGCCCTAGAATGACCCTTTCTAACGGCCAGACTGTCTGCGATGTTTTGATTGTGATACAGGAGAAAAGCAGCGGGCACTGATGTCATAAAATGTATAATTATGAATGTATAGTTATGGTGTCATGGTTGTAATGAAGAATGTAGGCTTCTGTTAGAAGATATAATAACTACTGGAAGACCGGCACAGCACATGATGGTGATGGTCATGATAACAGATAAGCATGACGTGTGAAATATCATATTGAACATCAGAGTTGGCGCTGCTAGGGAATGATAACGCCATATGTATTAACATGATGCAGTTATAATGTTGTAAGCATTTAGTTGTGATTTGAAGAGAGAATGATATAAGAAGATATGGGAAAGTGAAAGTCATTTAGCCTGAACTGTCCTCGGCAAGCTGCCGAGAAGGGAGCACACGGATATAATAGAATGTACCTGTAAAGGGGCGGGACAAGAGTATCAGATGTTGAAGTGAGTGGGGGATGCAAGGCCATGTCTGTAGCCAGATTGTTGTCGTTGAAGAGGAAATGCATGGGCATTCATGTGGTAAAAGTAAATAGTGCATGTATGGTTATACATAGTAATATGTTTTGAATAAGAAGTACATGTGAGTTAGTGGATGGAGGTTTATTCAAGGGTATAAGAATGCCTGTTTAAAGGGAGAACTATTCGTATGAAGAAAGGCAGTTGTTTGCAGGTAGAATACGATGTATGTTGTTGCGTTCACGTTTATATGCTTGGCAATGTGAACTTATAGATTGTTTGAATATATTTAACAGGTGACATGGCAGTTTCTGTCATGGTGTGCCGGGTTGGCTAAATAGGCTAGATGGTCTTTGGACTGCAATCAGCTATAGTTAGATGGTATCTAGACTGCAATCAGCAGTATGGCTAGATGGTAGTCGGTATTTGGCTATAGGTTTGCTGGTCTTTGGACTGCAATCAGCAGTACGGCTAGATGGTAGTCGGTATTTGGCATTAGAGTAGATGGCTAGATTGTAGTTGTTATTTGGCTTATTATTTGTGGAGCAATGAAGGATACTCTAGGCGTCATTTGCTAGTTTATCGTTGAGTGGATTCTGCTGTCAGTTGCTGAGTTTTATAGCGTGAGGACGTTCTGTTTATAACATAATATAACATCTGTCGGTTGTGTAACATGAGATAGACGACTTTGTAATGCTGTTTCTTAATAAACATGATTGTTAGTTGTTATTCTTTTATTCAATCGTTAGTTTGTTGAGTATAGGAGTGGTACTATTATTGTTAGTCTCTGTAGTCTTTATACCACCACCACTCCACTTACTATATAGCTCTCTCTCTTCCATAAGACCTCCACTGACTATTACCTGATCGTTTGGGGTGTAGACTTATTACTACACTCTCCACACAGGAGAACCTATTGTCCTCTTATACATCCTTTAACTATTATTTCTTCTCGTCTGTCTCTCTCTCTACTTTTATATCTTCTCTTCTTCTTCTATCCCCTCTTTAAAATGTACACACCACCCACACTGTGACACTAATACCATGTTAATAGAAAAAAAAAATGTCGATGAAGAATACGGCAAGTGCAAGTGAAAAATGCACAAATAATGACACAGATAACATCGCTGAAGGGGAATGATAGGTCTGTTCATAAACTCGATTTAAAAATTCGCTACAAAGAGTCTAAGCTTTGAATGTGTAGAAAGCATTAGAAAGTCGCAGTTAACCTCCATCATCTGGATCTGCACACCCGTGAACGCAGGAGTAAATGGTGATGAGAGAGCTGACCAGCTGGCAAGAAATGCACCAATGCAAACAGGAAGTAGCATTGACAGAGCTGATATTTTCAGTGCAGTACGGACAAGGTTGGGAGGACAACGGCGAATCACTGACGCAAACACGACTGAGGACCGAAGAGTTGAGGTTGGTGAAAAACGTATATGTCGTCTTCGAGGTAAAGACAGGAGTTACCATAACCAACTCCTCCTCGATAGATAGATAGATAGATAGATAGATAGATAGATAGATAGATAGATAGATAGATAGATAGATAGATAGATAGATAGATAGATAGATAGATAGATAGATAGATAGATAGATAGATAGATAGATAGATAGATAGATAGATAGATAGATAGATAGATAGATAGATAGATAGATAGATAGATAGATAGATAGATAGATAGATAGATAGATAGATAGATAGATAGATAGATAGATAGATAGATAGATAGATAGATAGATAGATAGATAGATAGATAGATAGATAGATAGATAGATAGATAGATAGATAGATAGATAGATAGATAGATAGATAGATAGATAGATAGATAGATAGATAGATAGATAGATAGATAGATAGATAGATAGATAGATAGATAGATAGATAGATAGATAGATAGATAGATAGATAAGCACAAAACGGGGGTACACTAAGATACTCTTATTAACGCGATAAACACGCCCACTATCTGTCTCCTATCAGGTAACCATTTACTAAACAATATCTCGTGCACGTGACTGCAAGAACAAAAATGTGCACCCAGACAGGTTAATCTGAAATGTGTACGATAACGGGAGATGATATTTCTAGCATCCGGTGAACAGTGGCCGCTAGGACGTTAGCGAGGCCATGTGACCCAGATAAACAAAATTAATCGGCCTGTATTTGCGCAGCAGGGCCATATTTCGACAACCTTTAAAGAAATAACACTCGTTTAGGTTCCCTGTATGGGTTCCGGGATCCCATTGTGGGGGAAAACAAGAATAGACCCACTGAATCCCCAACAAGCATATCGTAAGTATCGACTAAATGGTGGCTTTCTTCGAAGTCGGAGTGCATTTGCTTGAGAGGCAAGGAACCAACAGTCTGCATACAAATAATCCGGATCTGTAAAACGGATATGCACGCTGAACTCAGGTCTTGGAACAAAGCCAAAGTTCAGAAAAGGACGAACAGCCAGGTCTTTCTGCCGGGGTTAACAACCGGTGACCGCAAACAACCACATAACACTCGTTTAACTCTTTCGCTACCAAACAGCTCATTAGAAGTTATTTGATCATTCCAAAGACAATGTGATATTCTTACTCTCTATGTCTTCTGCTACAGACAGAAGTTTTTAACCCAGTGTATGTGAACTTGTTAGCGTCATTACGTCTGCACGAGTATAACACGCAATCACTTGCTGCGGGGACTTGGACTCTCCGGCCCAGCGGCACAGCTCTCTAATCCTGTGTGACTGAAATAGGCCTGCTGATGCTGGTGGTGGTGCTGCTGCTGCTGCTGCTACTACTACTACTACTACTTCTACTACTACTACTACTACTACTACTACTACTACTACTACTACTACTACTACTACTACTACTACTACTACTACTACTACTACGCAATAGTGTATGTATATGCTGAATTCCTTGAGACTTTAGTATGTAGTTTGTGTTACTACTGGGCGGGACTGCAAGAGTTAAACAACAGTAAAGAAGGAAAGGTTGGGGACAGGCCCCCCAAAAAAAGACGATGTCGTGTAATTTTCGGGGCAACATCAAGAAACAAATGAATTAGGAGAGTGTACAATATGAGCAGGCAGAGTCTTGGAGATCCACTGCAGAAAACTTTCGTTGTAGAGATGTCGCCCGAATGCGGGCAACATCTACATATTGAAAGTGTGCAGCAGATAAATCCAAAACAAAACACAACCTACTGAGGTTCTACCTTCCAAGCACATGGTAAGTACATAGCACCTTTCTCAACAACTATCCATACAGATACAAATGTAAATTATGGATGAAAGATAGATATACTGGTACACACAACAAAATATATTTCCGCCGAGTTAGCCCGAGAACTGAAGGCTGAGACGTGTGGTACAAAAACTGGTGCTGGATTTTGGTTAGTGCATTCTTCTTCTTCTTCGTTCACCGGCTGTGAATTCCGGCGGAAGGTCCCGGTTAGTCGTCCGCTTGGACTAGTAACGGGAGCAGCAGTTCACCCCCCCCCCCCCCCCCCCCCGCCGTTTAATTATTGGGAGTCGTGGCTTGCACATTATTGCGTCGCAAAGATGGTTTTGCGTTCAAATCCTTTTCAAGGCGCAAGTTTTTGATTCCGAATCCCAAGCCGATCCAGCCCAAAATGGGTATCAGAAAATATTATGGGAAGAATAGAAGGAATACGGAAGATGCCGAAGGTGTGGAAGAAACACTTCGCATTAAATTGAGGACAATTAACACTGTTTCCAAGTGTGTGCATCGACTCCTTGCACCAACATGCAAATCTTTCTTCCCTAGATCTCAAAAATGTCGGTCACTTGGCATCCTAAATGAAATATCCAGACAGTGACCGCACGCAATAAAGGAGTTTAGACTTTCATGTAACGTATATGTCTTTAAATTATGATTGCTACCACTTTAGGCCTTACTGCCTGTGAGATCTGTTCAAATGAGCAGTTTCAATGTTGCACTCCCAACAACTGCCTCCTTGTGGCGGCGGCGAATATGAATCAGACAAGCATGATTAGAACACATGTTACATACACAAACGGGCTGCCACTGACAAGCTGATACATCACGTACACAACAGCGCCGATTGCAGCGGTGAACAGAAAAAAAAAAGCTAAAGGCTGGCCAAGGGTACTTTAATCTTATACCACCACATCTCGTAGGGTTCGACATTTCGTAGAGAATTCATATTGATCCATAGGGGTTTCCCTGAACAGTACGATATTATGGGGTTGGGGGGGAGGGGTAGTGTTAAATGAACAGAGACTACTACTAAGCCTAACACTAACCCTCTATACTATGGGGTTTTCTCTACCAAATCTCGAAGCCGACGAGATGTGGTCGTATAAAATTAAAGTACATGGCTAAGAAATAAAGACTTTACAGAGCCTCGCTCTTGCCACGGTCCGCCTGGGAAAAAAAAAAACTAACTCTCGCTGCATGCACCTTCATACACTAGGAGTCACTTAAATCATGTGCACATCTTCACGCTGCAACTCCTTCCGGTACAATGCTTTCTGTTAAACAATATTCCGTCCCTATGTGTGTGTGGGGGGGGGGGAGAAGGGGGGGGGGGAAGGGAGGCCCACCCCGGCTGTTGAAGGATGCCCTAATAATAACCCTACAGGTTGACGGGATTTCTGGGACATGTCTCCGGGTGATCCTCATCCTAATGGTGGCACTTTGTGTCACCAGGGGTTTATCGCTCGGTGTGATGTCTTCCTGGGGTAAAACTTCAGTCAGCATTTAGTTATTACTTGTCATAATCCGCCGTGGCGCTTGACATGGCCAAAATATTTCAGCTTCTGAGATAAGACCTTGTTTATGAGCCCATCTTCCTTGATGTTCAGACCTTTAAGGATACCATTTTTTTGTTTTGCCTCTCTGTGTACCTTACTGCAAATATGGCACCAGTACAGTAATGCTAGCAGTAATGTAATAGGTGGCATTAATCAAATGCCCTATTAGACGTGATTCATTGCACGACCATCTTTTTCTTCCTACGTTGGTATTCATGTAAATCCACAACCTTCTGTCTCATGTACTTTCAATCAACTCTGACACAGATGATCGTCCATGCCATGATATCAAACTGTCCAGCATCTGTTCTCTCAGTCTCCCTCTGTCTCCCCTCCAACTTTCCTACCGTCAGGATGTACTCTAGTTTTCTCTTTCTCATCATATGACAAAAGAATGTAGATTGTCTTTTTCTGATGGGTGCAATCAGTTCTCTTCCTGAGCCAGTTTTTTCAAGACATCTTCATTACTCTTTTTATCTGTCCAGGGTATTCTCATCAATCGTTTATAAAACCACATATCCCCAGCTTCCAAATAAGTTTTCCAATAATAATAATAATATTACTAATTGGATGATTAAATGGGGTTTCAGAAAAAATACCAGCCAAACAGTAAACATGGTATTTAACTATAAAAGATACAGCTACTATGACAGTGATACTGTAACAATAGAATCAACGGAAGACCAATCCAAAGAGTAATGAGCATACAATTTCTAGGAATGCTTTTTGATGAACAGCTGAACTGGAGCAAACATATTAATATACAATGGTAGACAAATGTAAAAGAACTAGCAACTTTTCAAGGATAATCAAAGGCAATGGATGGGGAGCCCATCAAGCCACTATCTTACACTTTTATAAAGCTTTCCTGAGAGGGAAACTAGAATATGCAAGCACTGTCTATGACTCAGCAAATGACTGCACAAAAAGTAAACTAGATAGTATACAGGGCCAAGCACTGGTCACCGTTATAGGTGCAGTAGAGGCATGGGCAAAGAAGCGATGGAAGCAACGCTAGGTACAGCACAGTTAATGAGAAAAGAGCAGTAGGAGCAGGAGTTTATATTTCTTATTGGAAAATACAAAAATCTTATAAAATCACAGATCATACGTCAGCAGAAAATCCCCCACTAAAATTGACAATAATGATAGATTCTTTTTTATTGGTACAATCACTAGGAGACTATTCAAAGGGAAGTAGGTCAGATATAAAAGAGGAGATATTAACACTAACCACACACCTTGGGAACAACGGACGCCTGATCACCAGAGCATGGGTTTCAACGCATAAAGTCATAGTCGGTAATGAAATGGTGGATATTTGTGCAAAAAAGAGGTACCAGCAGCTATAATATAATATAAATAGTGAAGAAGAGTCAAATCAAACGGTATGTTACAGGAATGTGGAAGAGACAGTGGGAAATAAGTGCTACAAGCATAATGGCATGCAAATATTTTAGAGAACCTGCCCTGGCATCAAAAGTCTCAGACAACCCGAAAACTTCAACCAAAAACAAATTATGGTAATTAAGACTTGGATACTGGAAAGCCAAATTTACAACACTCTTATGTTTAGACTGCTTTCATGAAAACACAAAAGACCACTTTCTGCTAGCAGGCACCCGATATAAACAGGAAAGAAAACCCCTGGAAGAGTATTTTCAAAAACTAAGTCAGACAGTCATCCAAGAAATGCTTACATGTTGATTAGTAATGAAAACATACAGAAGCAAATAAATAAATTCATTTGCAGGACATGTAAAATTATATAAGTCTCTATAGACATAGAAAAGATAAGGTAGAGACGACGAACAAGAAAAAGGAATGAAAGAAGATAAGAAAAAAATAAGAGAAGGAATCAAATTGTGTGAAATAATCTAAATTGGCCAAGACATCACCTTAGAGTAGCGGATATTGAGAAAGTGTCACATATACAAACTAAACAACCTAAACTAGTAACCAAGGAAAAAATAATACGAATTCTGAAAAACTACAGGGTATATCATAAACAACACTAACAACATTCAAGGCTGGATTGACCTGTCAGATAGGGTTATTTAAACAAAAGCAAAAAAAGTCTAGCTACATCGAGATCTAAACCCATGGCATTCCGATCTGCAGGCTGGCGTCTGGTCGCTACAGTATGATGGCTTCCCTGAGTGTATATACATATCCAAATGTATATGCAAAATCGTATACATGCATTCCCACATGTGCGTACATTTTGTGTGTTTATATATATATATATATATATATATATATATAATTGTACATGTATGTCCACATATTTGTATGAGTATATATCATATATATCTGTCTCATTAACATATATATATATATATATATTACATATATATATATATATATATATATATATATATATATATATATATATATATATATATATATATATATATATATATATATATATATATATACGCATATATACACAGAGTTGAATGTTACATTTGAATGTTGAATTAAAAACAGACATCACAGCACTTGGGAAACTCCCATAAGTGCTCCGTCTCCATCTTCAGAAGCAAGCAAAGAGTTTAAATTCCGATGGCACGAGTAGCCAACTGATTGTATATCCATTTCATCCTTCCCCTGAGTGTTGAGCGTCGGCCATATCCTCTGGTAACTCCTCGCAACGCCATTCTCCTCAGACCGTAATAATCTATCTGCACTTCCGCATTGTTCACTGTTTAGCCAACATACTTGGCATATGGAAACCAGACCACAATTAGAGCCAATACTGCTCACAGTAGGTTGAACATGGTCAATTTTTTGTTTTGTTTTCATAAATGAATGGATGGAACCCTAGAACCTGCACAGGGAATTTAGTGGAGTGATTGTAACGTTTCCACTATGTACACCAACTATGATCCGGAGGGTTCAGGCAGGTTCAGTGCGAAGACAATGGCTTGAATCAATTCAGAAGTCCACTGTGCGAGGAGTCACCTTTATTTTTGTTCCGGGACACGCAGGCGTCGATGGAAATGAAAGAGCTGACAGGCTGGCTGGATCCGATATCACTACCGACGGTCGGCCTATGGATTATGCTGATATTATCAATGCCCTCAGAGAAATGGGAAGGATAGAGGACTTTGGTGGCAGTGAATCCACATCACTCGCCAGAATGGCAGACTTGGGAATTAAGATCGGCACAGCAAAAAACGAGACGCACACCGGACACGTCAGAAGATTTGTTAATCAACATAGAACTGGTACTATTAGCCATCGGATGTTGGGATTCATACTGAGGGGAGGATCTGAGCACCTCCGGAGTGCAATGATGATAACCCAACTAACTAACTAACTAACTAACACCAACTATGGCTTAGGCACTGCGAAAGCACTTCGTAATGCCGGGGTTCCGGGTTCAATCCCAGCTGCGGACTATTTGCACTGGTTTTAACAGTGGTACCGAGAGGTGACTGCTCAGAAGGCAATGGCAAACTAATAAACGTAAAAATTTGCCTAGAAAAACTACAACAGCCACAAAATGCTGATTAGCTCTGCAAAATCCTGTAAAGGAAATGGGTTCTTCTTGCAATAATGGTAGCTACTTGGACAGCGACGGCCGCTTAGTCGGAGTTCAGTCCCCTAGCTGCAGTGGACAAGGAGTGGACAAGGCGCGAATCACAAAACAAAGAGAGTTCAACATGGCTTCTAGACCACGCGCTATGACTCACATTAGCGACCGCGTACATGTGTTACCCTAACCCTAACCCTAATCTTAACCCTATCCCTAACTATGCCATTTGTTTCGTTCCCTCTTTTCCACTCTGTAATTGCACTGAAGCCAGGGGACAAAACTCCGACGAAGCGGCCGTCGCCGCCGTCCAACTAGCGACCGAGCGACCGTTATGGCAAAGGAGAGCCAGGAAATGCAACTAACTTTAACACCAACTATAAGTAAAGAGTTAACAAATTGTTAACTGTTGTAGCAACTATACCTACACAGCTAACCTTTAGTAGTGTTTCTGTTCCATTATGTAGAAGAACTAATACTACACCTTATATATACATTTAGGCACTCTTCCGAATACCGGTCCCAAATTATTCACTGCCAAAAACTTCCCTTTGAGAGCCTCAATAAGTTATGTAGTAAAAGCATTTAGGCCATCATCATCAGTTTCCACTTCTGCCGTTAGTGCTCGAAAGACAACGATCTTAAGACCTTAGACTAAGCGCCGGGGAGAGGGTTGTTTTAGATCCATTGACGCGGCGTTTGGAGGAAAATGTTTTGATTCAATGTTTAAATGAAGTGGGGAGGATTCGTTTTTGATCCATTAAAGCTATGTGTGGAGGAATAGAATAGTTTTTGATCCATTGTTTACATTACTCATGACTCCTCTTGTGGGTTCCAGGGCCACATGTTTGAGGGGAAAAAAGAAGAGATCCACTGCCACCTAAAAAGTATGTTGTAAAAGGCGCCTAAATAAGACTGCTGAAATCGATTGTGTTAGTGTAAAAAGAGCAGATATCACAGCCTATCTGTAAACCACAACAAAACATCCCAACTGTCCTTTTAAGGGCTAAAAATAAAATTATCACCCTGCGGGGAATCGAACACCGATCACCCATGTACCACGTACAACTATACTACCGAAGACTCGAGAGTTGGGTTCCCATGAAATTATATAATAACGCGAAGCATAGTTTGTAGCGTTCATGTTCCATATTTTAAACTATATGACCTCTTGAGGCCCTAAATGGGATTTTTTAAACAGTAAATAATTTGGGAGCGGTATTCGGAAGAGTACCTACATATATATATATATATATATATATATATATATATATATATATATATATATATATATATATATATATATATATATATATATATATATATAGTTAACAATAGGCATAGTGAATGTTAATGGTTCAAGTATGTCTAGGTAATATACTTCTAAAACTAATAATAGCATTTAGTGATGTTACTGTAACCGGACAAGCCCTAACTTTTTATATATATTAATATTATGTAGTTGTACTTATATGTGGCCAGTGAGCTTAATAAAAAAAAAAAAAAAGACACCAGGTTTAAACAACAGGGGTAGTTTTAAGAATTTCTTGGATTTGCATGGACATAAGAAAGGCTGTCAGGTATGACAATCATCCCTCCTCTCTATTGTTTCGTAGCTTAAAATTTTACAAAGATAATATTTTTTTCATTTAAAAAGGGGTGGCGCACATTTTGTTTATTGACATAATAGCCAGGTGCATTGTTGTGACTATATCTCAACACTTCACTTCACCCACCAAATAACAACACTTACAGTCTGAAACTAAGTATAACTTTTTGTATGTTCTTGGCCGAATCAAAGATTAACACATGGAAACTAAATCAGCAAAGAAAGTACGGTCACTAAGCAATATTAAGTGGTGGTTGACACTTTAACTAACAAGTGATCCCCTACCTTTTTTTCCCAACAGAATCCTGTCTTTTTGCTGTGCATGGCACGGATAATTATCAAATAAAATTAAAGCAAACAAACACACGGAACCCAGCGTAGGCACACATATATTTACCTTCCTGCATCCTATAGCCATAATTGCTTCTCTTGTTCTCGATCTCCACGCCTGTACTGGTCATTTTACATCAAGTTTACAGCTGGAACGTGAAGTCCAGCCTCCTGCCTGAATTATTATTATATAGTGGAGCAAATACAGGCCGGGTATTCTCCGTGGCCTTGACCTAACGTGACCTAACGGCTGCTCGCTGTAGTTACCTTCGTCTTTCGCAATTTTGTCAATGTTGAAATAACTGGGAATGTCTCCTCTTAAAATAACACTCTGGTAATTCCTTTGCTTGTATCTATCTATACGCTAATGTAATAGTAACGTGACAGTGACAGACTTGTGGGATTAAATGTTATTGTAGGAATTACAATTATAGCGTTAAATATTTAATATCGTTTAAATAAAACTAACATTAATAAATTTCATGCTAAACCTGGGCCTCTCGTTTATTTCGCGAACTTTACACATGTGACATAAAAAGGACGACAATCAAGCAGGTACAATTCCTAAAAACTTTTCATCCATATAGCCACATAGAACAGTTTGTATTTGGGTACAACAAAACGGTTGCGAAGAAACCTGTGGACCGATATGGGTGACGAATGCGTGTAGAAAGGAGTAAAGTTCACAGTTGCGATATGGAGGGAATTTGTAAGGATTGGATGGGTCAGAGGAAGTTACTGTAGCATGAATCGACATATATTACTGATGTAATATCTAATCAAAGTTGTCATAGTAATTTAAACAACAATATCCTGTTCGACCCATCCGCGTTATAACTGGGACGTACATAGTTTTTTTTTTTTTTTTAAATAATATATATTTATGCCTCCCAATTATTTTGGTTGTGTAATATTGCATAGCTTATTTAATAATTGTATACTATTGTAGAAGTATAAGTTGTCATATTCATTATGAACTGATGCTTGCCACTCTGCACGAAGCATGCTTGTCTTTATTTTTCTCAACATGCTCTGTGAAAACAGCATAAAACAAACTCAATTTCTGGGCAGATGACAGCACTCATCTCTGTATATAAAATCATCACCCGTCTCACTGCGTGTGGTTTGGGTCACCAGTTGCGGTTGACTGTCTGATCAGCTCCTTCCACCTTTAACGATCAGATGCAATAGATTTACTGGTTGCATGCGTAAGGCCTACACAGTCACTCAAGGTCCGTATCCAGGCCTTAGAATCTTGATATTTCGGAATTAGAAAACTGTCCTTGTAACCTATAAGCCACAGACACCGACTTCTGTCACACGAAATAAGACAATTAAAAATAGACACAACCTTAATATAACCCCCTACGTCAATACTTATTGCGAAATCCTATGGGGTGTTTACGTCGGGTATTCCTTCCTTCCATTTTCTTATTCACTCCGAGCTGCTACCTGAAGGTTAGTAAATGTTGATCTAGATGGCATGCCCTCAGGCTGAGATGTGGCTGAACTATTTCCTTCTTTGTCTGTCAATATAATTTAAACATGATCTTATTCCAACTTTCTAATGCTGGTATTCTTAACCCTGTCTCTTCTTGTGTTGTTGTTTTTGACATTGCGGAGACAGCGCATTTTCATGTTGTTATGTTATGTTCTAGTGCCCTATTCATTGTCCATGTTCAGCACTGATAGCATAATCTAGGCATGAAGATACCACTAATCATTTGCTGTTTTACTGGAAGGGATATATTTGGGTGTCTAAGCAGTGGGGCTAAGTGGTAGGTGACAGCATTTACCTTATGTACTCCGGATTCTATCTCACTATCGTCTGCTATCCTCCTTAAGTATGCTTCCTAGACATTTGAATTCTAGTACTTGTTTGATTGTACCGTTGTTTATGTTACTGTCTTTTCTGCATATTCTCATTGCCTCAGTTTTAGCTGTGTTTATTCTCATATCATACGTTGTGCAGGTTTGATGTAAGGAGTCGATTTGGTGTTGTAAATTCTGTTCTTGGTGGTTTATTAGATACTGACCATCTGCAAACGTTTTTTTTTTTTTAAATTTCTGCAGTGTCTGCATTTCCCCCCTGCGTAATTCTATCCTTGTGAGTAATGAATAGCAAATAAATATATTAGGACTACACTTTAGCTAATATATTACTAAATCTTGAGTCAGTGACGTTTAACCCCACATGGACCGCACAACGAGTGACAAAACACCCGGTGACACAAAGTGCCACTATTCGGATGAGAATCACCCGGGTACAGGTACCAGAACCGTTCAACAGTTAGGTTATATTTGGTCCCCTAACTACAGACGGAGTGGGGCTTTAAAATAGCAACAACAAACATGCATCCCATACTGGACCAGGTTAGTCCGATTATTTAAACCTGACTGACTGACTGAAGTTGTACCCCACCAGGACATCAGACTGAGCGATAAACACCAGGTGATACAAAGTGCCACAATTCAGATAAAGGAACCCCGTTCAACCGATAGGTTGGGTTATATTAGGGCTTCCGACAACAACCAGGGTGGGGCTTTAAAATAACGAAAAATCGTCCCAGATAGGGACGGAGAATGTGGTATTCAATCCTTAGTCAGTTTTACCCCACGAGGACATCACGCTGGGCGATAAACACCCGGTGACCCAAAGTGCCACCATTTGGACGAGGATCACCCGTGAGAGGTCTCGGAAACTCCGTTCACACTTTATTGTATATTAAAGCCCCCGGCACCAGGCAGGGTGGGGCTTCATATTAACGAAACATTCTTCCCCCCCCCCCTCTCTCTCTCTCTCTCTCTCTCTCTCTCTCTCTCTCTCTCTCTCTTGTTGTACCTCACCAGGTCATCATACAAGCGATAAACACCCAATGACACAAAGTGCCACCATGCGGATGAGGATCACCCGTAGAGAGGTCCCAGAAACCCCTTTCAGCCGTTATGGCCACAGTTGTGGCTCAGCTATATTCAGGGTCACCGGCAAAAGCCAGGATAGGCTTTAAATAACGTAAAATTGCATCCCACACGGGGATGACACGGGTATCATTATTTAAACCTTCCGGGACTCAAAGAGTTAACGGAATGAATTGTGCCCTAACAGTTAGTTTCATTTTTTAACGAAATAATTTTAAAATTAATTACTGCTCATAACCGCATGACATACTAAAATATAGGTTTAAATTACGATATTGATAAAAGTAATAGAAATTCAAGAATAAAAGTAGAAATGATTTTATTCATCTACCTTAACTATTTATGCGTTTCGGTTAGGGGACAAAAAATATTGTGTTTGCTCCCTTAGATACAGAAACATGGAAAATGGTCATTTACTTCACTATAATCGCACCAGTAAACACTTATTGCTATTATAATAGACATACTAATTATACTGTGATTAATCGTTAGGTATAACTCACGAAAAAGGGCACAGAAAGAGAGTGACTTCCCATGCCATTATTCCCTAGTCGTGTCATAGGGCCTGTCCCATGTTGCAGGGGTGTCAGTGAGCGTTCAACAACACAACGCATTTTACGTGTATTATACACATCACGGTCCTTGTCTTCAAGGTCAGTTCTGTCGATGATATTCCTCTACGTCGCCGCATTTGACTATCCACCATAGTTTATTGTTCTCTCCCTGCTGATTTTCTCAAGTAATCAGGCTTGTTCTCCACTGCCTTTCTTCACATCATCCAACCAAAGAGATACACAAATATGATTGTTTTAAATGTTTAGAAGAACCAAGAATACAGAGCGTTCTTGGTTTGAATATGTGAGTGTAAAAGACTAATATGTTAAGTTAAACACATACTAAAAGACACATACATTTTTCATGTGATGTAAAGTGGTAACTTAACAAAACACAAACTATGATTGAGAGGCTCAGTAAAGTAAAAGGGAAAAAAAAAAAACACAAATACAAACAAAATTTTGTTCAAAGACTTAATCAAAAGATAAAGCAACTAGATCATAAATAGCAACAATAAAAAAAAAAAAAAACGGTCAATTAGAATAGCAATGCTAAAAACTAGGTACAGGCAAAACGTTTGCAAAACAAAACATGAACGAAGAAACAGTAAATGAGAATAAAAATAAATGAAAATTAATGTTAAAACAAATATTTAAAAAAAACTAAGAGAGAAAACCTGTGTTCGTTCTTGAACCCAACTGTGTATGTGTGTCCTCGTGCGCACGTGCGTTCGTGCAGGTGTGTGTGTGTGGGGTGGGGGGGGCGGGAGTCATATTGCCTACTAACAAGCATGTCATAAAAGTCGACTCATTCTTTTTCTTGAAGTCGTCGTGGTGTAGCATTCCAGGAGTAAAGAACAGAAGGGCCCGTTCTAGAGATCTCTTCCTGCCCTGACACTGTCAGACATTCCAGGAGTAGAGAAGGGCATGTTCTAGAGATCTCTTCCTGCCCTGACACTGTCAGACATTCCAGGAGTAGAGAAGGGCATGTTCTAGAGATCTCTTCCTGCCCTGACACTGTCAGACATTCCAGGAGTAGAGAAGGGCCCGTTCTAGAGATCTCTTCCTGCCCTGACACTGTCAGACATTCCAGGAGTAGAGAAGGGCATGTTCTAGAGATCTCTTCCTGCCCTGACACTGCCAGACATTCCAGGAGTAGAGAACAGAAGGGCCGTTTCTAGAGATCTCTTCCTGCCCTGACACTGTCAGACATTGCAGGAATAGAGAACAGAAGGGCTGTTTCTAGAGATCTCTTCCTGCCCTGACACTGTCAGACATTCCAGGAGTAGAGAAGGGCATGTTCTAGAGATCTCTTCCTGCCCTGACACTACCAGACATTCCAGGAGTAGAGAAGGGCATGTTCTAGAGATCTCTTTCTGCCCTGACACTGTCAGACATTCCAGGAGCAGACAACAGAAGGGCCCGTTCTAGAGATCTCTTCCTACCCTGACACTGTCAGACATTCCAGGAGTAGAGAAGGGCATGTTCTAGAGATCTCTTCCTGCCCTGACACTGCCAGACATTCCAGGAGTAGAGAACAGAAGGGCCTATTCTAGAGATCTCTTCCTGCCCTGACACTGTCAGACATTCCAGGAGTAGAGAACAGAAGGGCCCGTTCTAGAGATCTCTTCCTGTCCTGACACTGTCAGACATTCCAGGAGTAGAGAACAGAAGGGCCCATTCTAGAGAACTCTTCCTGCCCTGACACTGTCAGACATTGCAGGAGTTCAGAAAAAAAAAAGAAAAAAAAAGATGAGGAAGTAACAACAAACGTACCATGAGTTTTTCAGTTTCCTATAGTAGACTGTGGTTCTTAACTCTCTGCAGTCCCTCCCTATGTTACATTAACTCATTATATCATGATTGTCACATAAATCACAAATGTCTCACAATGTGTTTTTTTTTTAATCTGAAATGCTTTACAGTCAAACTGTATTAACAGCTGCATAGAAAAGAATAGGTTAAAATAACACTGGCTGTAACTGACACAGTTACTGTCATACTAAACCGCATATCCAGTTTTAATACTAAATGACATATTCTTGATGTACGTAATGACTCATTCTATTTTGTTATTTTAGATGTGACAATAAATTACACTTTCTTACTGTCATATTAAATATAAAATGCTTGAGACTATAGTAAATCACATGTTTTATTTTATTTTGGCACATTCTTACAAAGATAATCATGCTCATACTTGATACAATATGATACTAAATCATACATTATTATGTAATAATAAATCATACACTATTAATGTGGTATCAAATGGTAGATTATTGATGAGATAATGATTCTTTCCTGACATGATGTTAAATGTTAGATTCTTAATGTGAAAATAAATTATACATCTTAGAAGTGATATTAAGTTATACATTCTTGATGTGATACTAAATGTCAAATTTCCTTCTTTTTAATTTGTGTTTATTGCTCTTATCTTCTCCTAGCCGCCTTTTTTTTTTTTTTCGCTACCTTGTTCAACAATTTATATTAAGTTCAGGTCCTTGCTTTCTACACCCTTTTTCTAGCTAGTTTTCATTTTCTGCATTTACATATTTCTCAGCTTCAACTGGCCAGACAGACAAGTAAATTTTGTTTGGAGAGAGACCTTAGGTTTGTGTATTCATATTTGTAATCGTAACACTGTCTATTCATATCAAGTGTTGAGAAGGGGTTTCTGAGCTGACTGGTTCTACTTGTCGTTCGGTTCGATATCTTTTCAACCACAGACTGGCTATCTTTACTACCTAGAGCATTTCTTTACAACCACAGTTGACTGTGTCTACATGAAAGCCCTATGCCAGTTATAAAATCCATCTCAATGCATAACTGAACTCGTGACCTTTAGGATAGGTAGTCAACTAAGAATAGGAGACCAACATAGAACTGCTCTTCTCAGTCGCCACACAGTGAGGGAGATAATAATGATAGGATCCGGAGCTTCACTTTGAGACAAATTGTACCAAGGCCTGGTCTGTGCTGATATATCTCAGGCTGAATTTTCTCCTACTTGAATGAGACAAATATCCCCCGCCTGAAGTTGTTGGCATAATGTGGAATGAAAGGTTTTGTATACACTTTTGACAATGATATATTAGTGCTGATATTATTATTTGTAGTGAGACAGATAATATAACAAATAGACAACCTAGACTACCCAAGATTCTTCAATCGTGTTTGAAGTATATTTATCAGTGATACATTGTTCCAGCTACTTTGATGTATTTAAATGTTTAGATATATAAAAAATTCTTGATAGTCTAGTCTTGTTTCGATTTGGTATTGTTGGAGGCTGAAGAAGTGTGTGAGATGAATTCATCCTGAATCAAACACCTGATTGTTTCAACTTACCTGCCCAGAGAAACTGGTTCATCAATTCATGATGATACAGAAGTGAGGAATGAAAGGCAGCTGTGACTGAATAGTTTCTGATGCGGTTTTGTGTGAAGTGCCAGCATGAGATGCAGTGACAGTGTTAATCCTTATGTTTGATGTAAGTACCAAGATGCTTGTGAATATAGTTGGGGCTCTATGCAAGTCACCTTTGGGATTGTTCTGATCGAGAGGAAATCGTTGCAGAATAAACTGAAATGTTATAAGCTGTTGATGTTTTCTCAACGCATGTTCCAGTCAAGTTTGCCATGTTACAGTATTCGAAAAATATGTCAGAGAAGACTGCATATGATTGGAACCAGAGTCATTGCACAAAACAATAACACAATTCTATGCAAAGACTTAAATGAATAAATCAGATACAATGAAGTGATGAGATGTGCGAATTCAATTTAAAGAACAGTCCTGTTATTATACTGTCTCTGGAGGATGCAATAAATATATGGTGCGTTGTCTGCCAGAGAATGAGTAAACTTTCTATAGCACTATGGAAAGATAACGAACCAAACAAAAGTAGAATATGAAGCTATAAAGTGACAGTAAGAGCCACCATAAAGGCTAAGCTAGATACTAGCCTAGTGCAGCGAGCTGTCTTAGGTGGAATATGAAGCTATAAAGTGACAGTGAGAGCCACCATAAAGGCTAACCTAGATACTAGCCTAGTGCAGCGAGCTGTCTTAGATGGAATATGAAGCTATAAAGTGACAGTGAGAGCCACCATAAAGGCTAAGCTAGATACTAGCCTAGTGTAGCGAGCTGTCTTAGGTGGAATATGAAGCTATAAAGTGACAGTGAGAGCCACCATAAAGGCTAACCCAGATACTAGCCTAGTGCAGCGAGCTGTCTTAGGTGGAATATGAAGCTATAAAGTGACAGTGAGAGCCACCATAAAGGCTAACCCAGATACTAGCCTAGTGCAGCGAGCTGTCTTAGGTGGAATATGAAGCTATAAAGTGACAGTGAGAGCCACCATAAAGGCTAAGCTAGATACTAGCCTAGTGTAGCGAGCTGTCTCAGGTGGAATATGAAGCTATAAAGTGACAGTAAGAGCCACCATAAAGGCTAAGCTAGATACTAGCCTAGTGCAGCGAGCTGTCTTAGGTGGAATATGAAGCTATAAAGTGACAGTGAGAGCCACCATAAAGGCTAACCTAGATACTAGCCTAGTGCAGCGAGCTGTCTTAGGTGGAATATGAAGCTATAAAGTGACAGTAAGAGCCACCATAAAGGCTAACCTAGATACTAGCCTAGTGTAGCGAGCTGTCTCAGGTGGAATATGAAGCTATAAAGTGACAGTAAGAGCCACCATAAAGGCTAAGCTAGATACTAGCCTAGTGTAGCGAGCTGTCTCAGGTGGAATATGAAGCTATAAAGTGACAGTAAGAGCCACCATAAAGGCTAAGCTAGATACTAGCCTAGTGTAGCGAGCTGTCTCAGGTGGGTGGTGACTTTTAGCAGTGAAGAGATTAATAGACATGTGCATGGCTTATTAATTTTCGAGAAGAAAATGTGCAGATGCTGACCACAAAGAGTCTATAGAAAAATGTGCCGGTAATCAGCACAAAGTGTCTTGAGAAATGTGCCAGTAATTAGCACAAAGTGTCTATAGAAAAATATGCTGGTAATCAGCACAAAGTGTCTATAGAAAAATGTGCCAGTAATTAGCCTAAAGTATCAGTAATTAGCACAAAGTATCTATAGAAAAATGTGCCGGTAATTAGCACAAAGTATCTATAGAAAAATGTGCCGGTAATCAACACAAAGTGTGCATAGAAAAATGTGCCGGTAATTAGCACAAAGTATCTATAGAAAATTGTGCCGGTAATCAACACAAAGTGTCTATAGAAAAATGTGCCGGTAATCAACACAAAGTGTCTATAGAAAAATGTGCCGGTAATCAACACAAAGTGTCTATAGAAAAATGTGCCGGTAATCAACACAAAGTGTCTATAGAAAAATGTGCCGGTAATCAACACAAAGAGTCTACCACTCAAACACTGAACATAATGCCTAAAAAAAGCTGTCACCAAAAGAAAGAAAAAGAAATTGATCTGTCTTGTCTTTGCCCCCCCCCCCCCCCCCCCCCCCCCCCTCCTCCTTTCTGGGGAATTTAACAGTTGCATTCTGGATATCAAATCCAGAAACCTTTTTCAGTCATTGTTAGTGACTAGGGGTTGTGAATGCGCTTCGTAATGCAAGATTGCATGGCTCAATTCCAGCTGTTGATGTATCTTGCATTGGTTTCAAAAGTGGTACCGAGAGCTGACCACCGAGAAAGCAATGACTACTACACGTAAAGTTTGCCTCATAAAACCACAACAGCCAAAAAATGCTGCTGTAGATGCTGCAACATCCTGTTATAGGGCAACTAACTTTAACCCTATTCAACACCCTAAACCCTGCAGTTCTGTGCAGGTATGGATGCATGAGTGAATATGATTGTCAATAATTTGGCGTGATACCACGCACCAGTAAAATATGAGATCAATTTTAAAAAAATTAATTGGTTTTACTGGATGACTCAGAAACATTGTTTTGTGATATTATGTTAGTTTTTTGTAAATGCAGACATGAAATCGATGGGGACTGGAAAGATGATGGTTGAATTCTTCTCTGCAGAAATGCTGTTCAGAGTCTGTAAGTATCGGAGCTGAAGCGCTGCTTGAGATCCACCGATTATGTCAGCTGCTTCCTTCAGGGCGAAGGATGCCTTCTGCTCTCCCTCCGCTGCAATAACCTATGGGACGAAACACAGATAATTATTAACAATGATGTGATGCATCGAAAGGAGAAAGTCATAATTTTTCGGCCATGTTATGAGAAGAGGAAAAAAAAGAACATGTTGTGACCACTGGAAAGATCCGTGCAAGGAGGGATAGAGGAAGACAACGAAAGAAGATTCTTGACAGTCTTGTTGCATGGCATGGAGCTGTGTCGGCACACGAACTGATACATGCTACAGGAGATCGTGGATTATGGAGAGGCATGATCGTCCACGCCAGTCAGCAAGACACCTGATGATGATGATGTAAAGCGGCGGTTCCCAGTTAGCTAAGACATGCGGAACTCTTCATTTTCTAACCCACATTTTTAATGGTCATACAGAAGAACCTATATTTTATGAACATCGGAATCGCAGAAGGACGCCGCCGTGGTGTCGAAGAAATAAAGTTCTCGGATTCAGGTCTTGACGGAGCCCTGTTTTTGTTTTTCCTAAAATGACTTCGTCTCCCAGGTTGACACAGCCTTCAATGGGTACCAGGTAAAGTCCTCTGAAGTAAAGGCGGCCTCTGTGATGTTGACCAAATAACCCACCGAGTGCCGATTGGTCTCTAAAATATTGGTCTAGCCCTATATGCCCAAACAACCTGAAGTGGAAAAGGGTCGTTGACATTATTATAATCACAAAAGGGCTTTCATTCTAAATTTGGGCCGTGTGTGTGTGTGTGTGCACGTGCATGCGTATGCGTGCGCGCGTGTGTGTGTGAATGACAGCACGGACCGACGGACTTTCCAGTGAGGAAAGAGGAATGTAAAGCTTTGACGTTGTAATAAATCATCATCATCAGGTGCCTTGCCCACTGGCGTGGGCGATCATTTCTCTCCATAATCCACGATCTCCTGCAGCATGTATCAGTTCGTGTGCCGACTTGTAATAAATACAGTATTCTATTTGCTAAGACTCATGTGACGGAAGTTATACTTATAATGTATATTTTCAACACTGCTGTATAACACACACGCACGCACGCACACACACACACACACACACACACACACACACACACACACACACACACACACACACACATCTGAATAATGAAAAAGCATAAATAAAATCATACTGGGTGTCCGGAGATGGACATATACAGAAGCATAGGTTATATTTCAAAGAATCAGAAACAAATTGAAAGGCTCCGGAGAGGCTTATTATATTAACGATGAGGTCAGTGAAAAATTTCCACAATCTGCGACAACCCTTTCCCCTCCTGCTCACACTTTAATATATCACCGAAACGCTGGCATTGACCCAGAAACTCCACTGCCCCAGGCAACCGACGTAATCACTGTGCCTCTTAAGTCGACTCGACCTTGGCTCGCAAGTCAACCCAGTTAGAAATGAGTACCAAGTAAGGTCCTGGTAAGTAAGGCGGCCGATCTGAAGTTGTCCACATCACCCAATGAAAAGCCCTCTGGTCAGTAAATAGATGACTTCAGCATCAAATGCATGGTGCACAGCTAGAGTAAAAAGGCATTGTCTTGTGGCTAAGATTCCGCGCTCTCACCGCAGCGGCCGCGGTTCAATTCCTGCTTGGGAACCATCAAGCGGTTTGTCCCTTGCGTTCTGAAGGTCGTGGGTTCGTTTCACAGCTGCGCCCTTCAGTTCAAGAGTGCCGCTTTTTACACTTGGATCGTCGCTGGAGATACGGAGTTTGTGCTTAGTCGGTGCTCTCGGCAGGCGGCTAGCCGTTCTGCTGAGAGAGAGAGAGAGAGAGAGAGAGAGAGAGAGAGAGAGAGAGAGAGAGAGAGAGAGAGAGAGAGAGAGAGACCGAGCCATAGGGAATAAAACAGGGTGCAATGAAGTCGATCTTCTCGAATTTAACCTTTTTTTTTTTAAATCGGTCATTTACTTTAACTGTGAAAGCGATTCAACAACCATTAACAAAAATAAATAAAACAGAAAGAAAGAAACACTGCTCGGAAAAAGCTGCATGTTCTTTCACTATTTTTGATTAAATAAGAGTGCTCTTGTGTGAAAGCACACTGTGACACGAGCTTGCACTTTAAGGTTGACTGACTTGAATTATCCACATCCAGCAGACGAGGTCAGGAACAAAAGGAGTTCCATCGATTTTTGACGTTTCAAATGAATGACAGTCTCCAGGTCATGTGCCGGTGGGGGCCTTTTCATGCTGAAAATATTTGCTTACCCCCCCCCCCCTTCCCCCCCATCCCCTGCCCTTTTTCACCCATTCCCTAAACAAAACGCAAATGTAAAAACAATTTTATTTTTAAGGTCTAACCCCCCCCCCCCCCCCCCCCCCAACCTTCCCCATTCCCCCCAATTCGCTAGCTGAACCAATGAACTAATCGTGATCTATAATGGTACGTCGGTCTAAAGTGTGTACACATTGCCGCCTGAAACCTCCGATTTCTCCCCCCCTCTCTCTCTCTCTCTCTCTCTATCTCTCTCTCTCTCTCTCTCTCTCTCTCTCTCTCTCTCTCTCTCTCTCTCTCTCTCTCTCTCTAACGGTATTACCAATGTCAGAAGTATTCAAAACGGCAATTCTGGCAGGATCAGCCTCTGTCTGTCTGTTTGTCTGTATGTATGGGTGGGTGGGTGGATGGAAGGGTGTGCGTGTATATGTATGTGTATGGAAGAGTGTGCGTATGTATGTATGTATGTGCGTGTGTAGTGTGTGTAGTGTATATGGCGGGCCTTACTACAACCCAGGTAGACCGATCGTGTCCGCCTGTGCTTGTCCCACAGTGCTCATATCCGGATTCGTCGACCGTATTCTGCAGCCCCTGGTCGTTAATCTTCCGTCTTACATCAAAGACACCAACCATGCTATCTCTATCTTTCAATCTATCCGGTTCACCTGTTTCTTCCAGGTACCACACCTTCGCCTTAGATGTTACCTCCCTCTACACCTCTATTCCACATTCGGATGGCCTCCAGGCTTTGCGGTCCTTTCTAGATCAGAGAGTCCGTCCTGTCATAGCCACTGACCCTTTGATTCGGTTACAGAAGAAGGTGATGGAGCACGCATTCTCATATTGTATGTGATTCTCATACTTTATGTGATTCTCATACTGTATGTGATTCTTATAATGTATGTGGTTCACACATTGTGTGATTCTCATACTGTATGTGATTCTCAGACTGTGTGATTCCTAAACTGTGTGATCCTCATATTGTTTGTGATTTTTCGTAAAGTAGGTGATTCTCATGTTGTATGTGATTCTCATACTGTATGTGATTCTCATTCTTTATGTGATTCTCATAATGTATGTGATTATTATATTGTATGTGATTCTCGTACTGTATGTGATTCCAATACTGTATGTGATTCTCATACCGTATTTGATTCTAATATTGTTTGCCATCTCCTGTTCTTTGGGTTTTTTATTCTCGCATTACAACTTACGTTCATCATTCACCAGCTCAAGATGTCTGACCTGTATTCACCATTCACTAACTCAAAACAAGCTAGTACCGTCCCATCCCTTTGCGGCCTCTTCAAATTCCAATAACAGTTGTCCGTCCACAGCTCCATTGGGTTTTCTGCCCCTAATGAGCCCGCCTGGTGCCTGCAACAACCGGACACCAAATGCAATTGTGTCTGGTTCACTCATTTCTCTCCTTGTTGCCGTCTGTTTGTGCTTCTCGTGGGTTATCTCCCGGCTCTAGAAAATTACAGGCAGTAATATCCCCTTGGTGGCTGGATTGTGAGTGTAATCAAGAAATTAGATATTACGCACATCTCGACATGCAATTTTCGTCTTGCAGGATAATGCAAACAGTTAATGCAATTAGCCCCTCCCACCCTTTTCCCCCCGCCCACTCATCACCAGGCCCACAAGAAGGGGAGCCTAGTGCATAGGCTTCTCGCCTCTCTATAAATATTAGTTGGGGGGGGGGGGGTATTGAGCGGCCCACCCTCTTAGTCTTGTCATGGAGATTAAATTATGTAGCTAGCATTTTTTTTAAATCCGGGATACATGGAAATACGTCAAATAATAAAATCAGTTAGTTCGACGTTAGTTTTCCAAGACCCCACCATATACCCACTAGCTCACTTCTGATTGGTAGTTCCTGAGCCCCGTAGCCTTCGCACACGGTTACGTGGTGTTTCGCAATGCCGTTAATATCGCTTGTTGTATATTTCAGCACGCCAGCGATTTTAACACTCCAAAAAGACAGAGAAACTGGGTGTAACAATCCCACCCCCCCCCCCCCCAGAGAGTGCTGCAGCTTATGCCACATGCATTCTCTTTCTCGGAATGAAAACGTGAATGCAAGACATCGCAAAAACCAAAGAACATAGGTGGACACACCCGTTATTTTCAGGAAAGTCAACCAGCCCCAACAAATTTGTGAATGAAAAGTGACCTACTCTATTTGGGGAGACTAACGTAGAACTAACCATAAAATCTATAACGTATTATTTCTGTTTAATCATTATTCAGATTCAGAACACGATAACAATGTTCTGAATAGTTAAAAATAAATGTAAAACTGCCTAGTCCAGTACTGTTGCAGTATTTTATTTAAACAAAAAACGTTTCAGAGAACAGATTTTCAGCAAATGTAACAGAATGTGTACAAACATACGCGCGCGCGCAGGCACATGCACACACGTAGTTGTCACTGGACCCTGGGAGCTAATAACTTTTACTGGGTCCTTTACATTTTATGTTTACGCTTGAGCTGTACGACCCGACAATGACTTCACTGACATAGTACACGTTGTGTATTTTCCGACTGTTCTTTCTGTTTCCACCGAGTTAAATCCATTCAAAAATTACAAATGTATTTATTCTGTTCTTTGAACCATCACTACCGTGTGGGTCCTGGGCCCCATTTTGGGGACAACAAGAATCGACCCACTGCCTCTAAAACAAGCATGTCGTATAAGTTGACCAACTGGAGTCTTCCTTCGAAGTCGGAGTGCATCTTCCCGAGCGGCAAGGAACAACCAACTGCACACACACACAAATAAGCTAGTAAACCGGATGTACACGCAAAACTCAGGCCCTGGCACAAAGCCAAAATCCAGAAGGAGGAACAGCCAGAGCTTACAGCCGGTGAACGAAGAAAAAGAAGAAGAAGAAGAAGGAAGAAAGAAGGAAGAAGGGAGAAGGAAGAAGGAAAAAGGGAGAAGGAAGAAGGAAGAAGGAAGAAGGAAGAAGGAAAAAGGGAGAAGGAGGAAGGAAGAAGGAAAAAGGAAGAATGAAGAAGTGTCACTGCAAAGAACAAGAGAGAAAAGCCAAGTCTCATGCTAAAAACATCCGGCATTAGATGCAGTTAGCGTACGTTTAAAAAAAATGCGTATAATCTCAAGATGGAAAGAAAAAGAAAATAATGAAGGTTGACAATGATGCGATTTTAATCAAAAGGAATAGAAAGCTGCATTAGAAAAGAATCAATTCCCAATGTTCATTTGATTTCAGAGCCGTTAAAAAAAACTGCCATGTTATTACAAAGGGGCAGAGTGGAACACGAGGGACGTTTTCATAACTCATTTTAGATGGTCGTCTGGTTTTTTTTTTTTTTTCGTTTTCTTCTTCTTCTTCTTCTTCTTCTTCTTCTTCTTCTTCTTCTTCTTCTTCTTCTTCTTCTTCTTCTTCTTCTTTTTCAGCTTCTTCTTCTTCTTCAGCTTCTTGTTCTTCTTGTTCTTCTTGTTCTTCTTCTTCTTCTTCTTCTTTTGATCTTCGCTGTGGTTTTGGACGGATAATATTAAATTTGCTATTCCCTTTACGCTGTTCGAAAGGAGGACTGTATACACATATATAACACTTTAATAGGCGGATTGTAGAATGATGGAGTGATTATTACCAATGCATTGGAGAGGCCAGCTATGAACGTAACAGTTACCTAGGATGTTAAATAAGTATTTCATGTTTATCTCAGATGTGTAATAGATGACAGCAGAACAGAAACAGTTGCATGTCCTGACAGGACCTTTCAGAACCTAGACCTGGATTTGTTGTTGTTGTTGCCTGTTTGTTATTTCACTAGACAATTTTAAGGGAGCCATGTGCGATATCAAGGAAGTAAAACAGAAGTTAGAATAAGAGGATTAGTCAAAAATTCAAAATGTTTAAATGCTATATATTTTCAACCCTTCTATATAGTGCAGAATCCTGGACAGTCACTACAAAATTAGAAAATCTGTTTCTTTGGAAATGTGGTTACACGGATGAACAGACTGTAATGCGAAGAAATATAAGCAATTCTATTTGTGAGATTCTGTAGACATATAAATAATAAAAATAGCTGATATAATTAATAACAAAACAATAACAGCGAAGAAAATGAATTACTTTAACTACAAAACCACAACACTGTTATGAATTATTACATAGTGGCAAAAAAAACGATGCAGGGTAGATGGTGTAAAAAAAAAAGAGAATAATAATCAAAGAGATGGATGAACAACAGTCTAAAAGACTACAACCAAGAAGAGAGAGAGAGAGAGAGAGAGAGAGAGAGAGAGAGAGAGAGAGAGAGAGAGAGAGAGAGAGAGAGAGAGAGAGAGAGAGAGATTGAAAGAGATACAAAGCGAAAGAATGTTAAAGATCCATTGCAGTCAATATTCTTCTGTTGAGAAGCATCAAACTGACTGATCTACAGAATAACTGTATACTAAATACATTTTAAGCATGTTCTTACCTTTGCTCTAGCGTCTCTTGCTGCCTCTGCTTCTGCAGCCATTGCTCTCTGTAACTGCGTTGGTAAGCGGACATCCTTGCTACAGACATGAGACAATTATGTTACTAGATCAGCTTATAGTATTTATACAGTCAATACAGAAAATTATACAACAAATACAATGTGAACGCCAACTTGACATTACATTTCCATTGTTGGTTTAAATTCTTCTGTTTTGCGTTAGGCCATGGCTATTTGATGAAAAAGATTTTTGTTCTATCGCATAATACCAATTCAAATGAAAAGAAAAAAAAAATTAATTTCCAGTGGGCATACACTTCAATGCTCACCTGCACATTTGTACTCAGTGATTCAACGTATGATCTGGAGGGGTCAGGCAGGTTGGATGCAAAGTCAATGGCTTGAACCAATAAAGAAGACTTTTTTTTTTTTTTTTGCGTGGAGTCACCTTCATTTTGGTTCCGGGACACCGGGCGTCAATGGAAATGAAAGAGCTGATAGGTTGGCTGGATTTGCAATCACTACCAAGGGTCAACCTATGGATCATGCCGATATAATTAATGAACTCCCAGGAATGGGAAGGGTGGTGGACTTAGGGTGGGGTGGGTGGGGACGGGGAATCCATATAACTCGCCAGAATGATAGACTTAGGAGGAAGAGCCCCCCATGTGGGTTCCGGGGCCCTATTGTGGGGAAAACAAGAATAGACCCACTGCCTCCCCAAAAGCATGTCGTAAGAGTCGACTAACTGGGGAGCTTCCTTTGAAGTCGGAGTGCATCTGCCTGAGAGGCAAGGAACCAGCAGTCTGCATTCAATTGAATCAGATCTGTAAAACTGATGCACATGCAACACTCAGGTTCTGGAGCATGACTGCAGTCCAGAAGTGGACGAACAACCAGAACTTTACGCCAGAGTGTACAGCTGGTGAACACGAAGAAGAAGAAGAAGGAGGAAGAGCACTTAACAAGACCTTATATCTCCCTGGACACCTAAAGCGATTTAAACATAAAGAAGAAGAAAATAACTTCATTTTTAGGTCTTTATAAAATGTTATTAGTTTCTGCGGCCAAGGGATTATATATGCAGCTCCATAATTCAAACATACAAGGTTCATTTCGGCTGCAGGCACCGACCACTTAGTACTGCACTGGACAACTGTATGAGAGTCCATAGTTAAGAAAGTAAGGACTAACCGATGAACATCGAACTAGAAAGTGAAATTACGAAAAGCAAACGAAAGGCGGGCTAGTTTGTAAAGTCCGTGAAGGATACACAGTCAACATTTTGTGTTTGTTCATATAATGGGCAACTTATTTCCAGTAATGTGTAGCATGTAGTCAGATAGTCGTATACTTACATTTCAACTCTCTCCACCTTGATCCCCCACTTGTCCGTTGCATCATCGAGAACATTCTGAATGAAAAATAGACATGATGGTTTTATACGTTTTTCTAATATTTAGAGAAGTAAAAGTAAGTGACTTCTTCCTAGTTCTTCATGGCCAGTGTAGTTGACTACAAGTTTGTGTCAGGGTTTTCAACTTCTACGTTCCCAGTCAGTTTTTTAGACTGCCTTATATTTTTGCAATTGAAAGTTTACACTCACTAATAAACAGTCAATATTATTTAGTTGTATAGTAATAAAGGCTGAGATAAGTGTAGAATTTACAGAAAAACAGAATTGGTCCCATTTGCAACGGAATCTGGTAAGATTCAGTAGTTAACGCAGGGCAAAATGAGAGAGGGTCTTATACACTGTCAAAGTTGCTGCAATGAAATGCATGACTCCAACAAGTTTAGAGATTGTCCGATACTCTACAAAATGTGCTGATATCAAGTTGAATTAAGATTTAAATAATCAGGTACCCTCTCCACAACGAAGGTTGCCTGCGATGGATCTCTAACACTCTCTTTGTCTTGATAGCACACTCTCTCAGACTGCTGTTTGTTCATCTCTTGATGTTGTCCCACTTGTATCGTTTCTATCTCTTGCTCTCTTGCCTTCAACTTTTCCCTCCTGCATGACTTTTAAATGAGTGTTATGTGTTTCGGCAGCATCTGTGGCTTAGACGTTGTGAATGCGCTTCGTAATGCCGGGTGCCGTGTTCGATCCCATCTGCGGACAATTGGTCTTGCATTGGTTTCGACAGTGGTACCGAAAGCTGACCATTCAGGAGCAGTGGAAAAATACTGAACGTAAAGTTTGCCTAGAAAAATCACAACAGCCAAACAAATGCTGGTATTGTTTCTGCAACATCCTGTAAAGGATACGCAACTAACCTTTTTTTTTTTTAATGTCTTTTAACGTGGCCCAAATATAAACATTTTCTATTTTTTAATTTTTTTTTATTTCTCTCAGTAACTCTTTTCATTTGCGGTGCTTTTAGAACCTCTGTATTTGATTATTTTTGTTTAATGAAATACAGCCGATTCATCTTTATATCCACATTTGAAGAGACTCATTCGAATTTCTAGTTGCTTGTCCAGGTTAATGGACCATACAGCCTGTTAAGTATACGTAACGTTTGGCAATTTTAATGATAACCAGGTCAGAGCTCTTGTCTCGACCCATTCATATGATCAAGCCGTCCAGGTTTTGAAAAATTGTCTTATTTGCTATTTAATGTACTGAGACAAGTACGTAACGAGATACAAAAGTAGAGGCTGTCCGATGAGCATCAGATGTGTTAAGATCAAATACATAAATAAGAACAAGATTAGAAATATTCTGATGTACTAAGAAAAGTCATCTATACAATGAACAACATTAAAGATTCTCTCATGAGCCATTCAAAGTACAGAGATCATCCATAACACAACAAGTTTCGAGGTTGTATATTGTGCTATAAAAAGACTTTTGCATGACGTAGAAAACTGGCAGTAGTTGTCCTGTGAAGACTGGCTCAAACATTTCACTGGTAACATCTTGCTCCGATACAAATAAGACATGTGAACACCGACTGCTACTATAGAACTACGATTGAGGCTTTCGAACAAAAATTGTTCACCTGATCTGTGTAGAGAGAGAGAGAGAGAGAGAGAGAGAGAGAGAGAGAGAGAGAGAGAGAGAGAGAGAGAGAGAGAGAGAGAGAGAGAGAGAGAGAGAGAGAGAGAGAGAAAGAGAGAGAGAGACGCACGCTCTCTCTCTCACACACACACAAGTAAATGACCCTTTCTACACAAGTGGCACATCGGGCATCGATGCAAGGCAACTGTTTACAAATCAATGCGAACGTGATGGAAGATGTAGTCAATATCCCGGCGGCTGCTTTTATTTCCCAGGACATACCCAGGTACCACTTTTAGATTGGGTTGATATATGCACCTATTCGGACAAAACTCATGTTTATCTGCCCATAACACCACACTTGCACTAGTTCAGAACTCACCTGCATCTGCTGAGAACTATCCTATATCTTTTCTAAACGCACCTTTATCTGCCTAGAACAGCTAATCCGCATATGTCTATGACAACTCACCTGTAACTGTCCAAACAACTTGTCTACATTGGTCTAAAACTACTAATCTGCATCAGTCTAGAAAACTGCCCCTGCATCTTCCTAGAACAACTCACTAGTGTGTGCATGAAACAACTGACATGCATTCGTTCAGAACTCACCTGCATCTGTTCCGAAATGTGTTCCCTGTTGGACAAGATCTCCGACAGGTTCTGGGTGCCCAGGACATTACGAAGCGTGGTCTGCGCCAGGAGTTGGGTGGAGTTGGCGGCGTTCTCCACGTTGGCCACGGAGACGGTCGGGCTGGAGATTCGGTAGTAAACTACAGCGTCCACAGAGACGGTGACACTGTCACGTGTCAACACCTGGGAAGAAGCAGGAGAGACTCTTACACAAGACAACAACCCACACAGGAAACACCTGATGCTCGCTTAACAACACAGATCACAACCCACTCAGGGAACAGTCTGAAAAGGCCGAAAGTAAGACGGGTCTTCTCGCCCAATTTGTAATCCTGTGGAAATAAATCTTGTTCGCTC